>JAXQQM020088041.1:0-335826 GCA_034641835.2 Pinus albicaulis
CTTGAAAAGACAAGTGCTCAGCAATATTTTCACATTATCGAAGTCTAAAAAGAGCTGAAAGAAGACTCCAGGGGTTCCTTTTTCGCCGTTATCGAAGCTCGAAAATGAAATAAGAGTGCGCTTCAAATCCTTTTTCATTTTTAACAAAGCTCTAAAAATAAGGAGAAAAAGTATGCTTTGTGGTCAAATCATTCTTGAAATAAATCTGCACGACTAATCTGTTCATCAGTTGTAAGACATGTTCAGAACAACATCAAATGGATTCAAAATATCTGTTTCATGATAAAAACATAATAAAACCATAGTCATAGCAATAAATATGATTGCAAGAAATTAAATGATTAAATATAAAGATTTTTACTATTTATTTTTACGATTTGAAAGTTACCATTTGCATTTTGGAGCTATGAACCTATTTTTACCCCCGAACTTCATCTGTTAATTGCGTGAAATTGGTAAGAATGTTTTGACTTCCCCCTGCAAGAGCACATGTCGAATGCCCCCTGCAAGAGCACATGCCCCCCAAGATTCATTTCATTCACCTAAGTAAACTACTGGTTACTAATAACTAGATGGAATGAAGGTTCATTTACGAGGTCAGATGGAAGACTCATCGTCATTAGGAGAGGATTTGTTTCATTTTTTAATGAGCTTGACACAGGAAAAGAACTATTCTCATGACATGTTTCATTTTTTAAGGAGGTTGACACAGTAAAAGAACTTTCCTCAAAGGAAATTGTTTCATTTTTTAACAAGGTTGACACAAGAAAAAATAACTATCCTCAAAACCTGATTCATTTTTTAACGAGGTTGACACAGGAAAATAACCATCCTCATTATGCAGTTGGACTAGTGAGTGTGTGCTGGAAAAGACATAGTCTAACAAAGTCATCATTTAAGGAGCTTGATGAGCACCATAAATGATAAATTATAACATGCGTTGACAGGTCTTCTCCAAGGTTTCCATTGAATTTTGGAATTTCTGAGGGTAATTTTTGTGCTATCGCCAGCCACCAAGGAGAATAACTGATGAGAAAAGCTTGATATTTCACTGAAGATGTGAATAAAGGATCAAGCCGTTCAGTATTCATAAGGGAGGAACCAGATAAGATTCCAGATGATGTCATGGGTGAAGTCAATGGACAAAACATCGAAGATGAAGAAACAATAGATGTTGTCACAGTTGAAATAGATGGTTTAGTCTGGGATGTTATCTCATCCATGGTAAAATGACCCAATGTATACCCTATAGAATCTATGGGAACTCGAAGTGAAATAGGATCAACAAAAGCAGAGGAAAGTGATTGAGTAAAATACTCGTACAGTTAAAGCTCCTACCGAAAATGAGTTGGAGTTAAAGGTGTCTCATATTGTGATATTTCTTCAATCAAAATCAAACCAGGTGGAAGAACTTCACCGTCTGGCCCAAAGTATTTTTTAGGTGGTTGACTGCGCGATATGGGAGACTCAATGGCTACAATAGATTTTGCAGTGACCAATACAGGAACAACTTCCGGTTGTTCAACTTTGGGATCAATATTTTCTCCACTTAGGGAATATAGCAACTGAAATATAAGGGGATGATAGAACCTATTTCATTGGTCCTGGGGATGATGTCAAGTTTGACCAATAACAACTGCCCCATAAAGCACAATGGGATCTGGATCAACTTCTAGTTGAACAACGTCGGGTTCGGGAGGTATGGTCTCACAAATTGGATGGATTGTGACCACGGGTAGCTATGAGGACTCTGTCTCAACAACAGTAGACAAGCCGAGGTTTGTAGAAACAACTTGTGCCGACTCTAGTTTATGGAAAGATGATGTTTCACTAGAGGTATGAATTGTACTTGATTTGGTAGATCGTGATCGCCTTCGCCTACCAGAAGTAACTTTTGGTGGTAAAGGTGGTTTTAACGCTAGTCTACGCGAACGATGGGGGAAAGGATTTTTTTCTTCCACGATTAATGATTTATCTTAAAGAAAAACAAATAAAATAAAATAAAAGGGTAATGCTAGGCAAAAGGGTTTACCAAGAAACTGTGAACTACAGAATACCTCCTGGCGAACCAAGAAGTACGGGCAGGCTATCTCCCCGAATGTTGTGTTCGGTGTATCACAATTTACAAGGCGGATGACTCGGTTCACTATGGATGGATAGCACCTAAAAGTTTTCCTCCCAAATATACCCGAAGGTACGTGGAGGCCCAAGTCCATATTAGCGTTGTTTGATGCGAAATCGCACAGTGAGAGCACCCCTTTATACTTATCGTACTGTAACACCGCCCGATATACCCAAAAGTATGTGGACGAGCTATGATATACTTATGTACGTGGAGTGAGGTATCACACTCGGAATGTATCGCAGACAAGTTAATGACAACTGCTATGTTTTACGACGTCGGAACACGTCTCTAGCCTAGACCTTCTAAATTTTATCGTTATGGTTCCAATGCTTTGTTAGGTAAATTGAGATTAATTTTATGTTGATCTTGCTTACAATTTTCCTTTCAAAGGTTCACCACGATGATGTATTGGAACATTCCTAAAATGCAACTAAAAATGATAAGCAATCTTTCACTTTCAGTTTTTCAATGAAAATCCTAGCTACTAGAGGCAAAGAGCAAACAATTTGTGAGCAAAAAACTAAGAAAACAAAAACTAAATGCAGATTTCCTAATTGTTCCTTTTTGAAAAACACGCAAAATTCCTACATGCAAATGCAGATTTTTCTTTTTCAGTTCCTTTAATATTATGAATGCAGAAAAGAAACTAAGTGCACTAAATCAACAAAAATCAAATGCCTTTTACTTTTGAGAAATGAGGAATATAAACAACAATTTCTCTTTTGAAGGAAAAATGAGGAATGAAACTACAATTTCTCCTATCAGGAAACGAAGATTTTACGACAATTTCCTTTTTCAAAAGCAAATGGATCTAATGCGACAGTAAAAATACTTTGAAATAAACTTGCCAATGATAAAGAAAAATGCTTTAAACAAACATTGAACAAATTTTCTTTCAAAGGAGGAAGAAATATATAGATTCAATGGTCAATATGAGGTTCAAACTTTTCAAAACACAGCAAAAAACAAACTGAATCAACTTGCAAAGACATATTCAATGGAATCTGGATGGCTTCAGGATTCAACGCAGTCCCTAAGGGGAGACAGTGTTCTGCAACGCAGGCCTGAAAGGGAGACAATGCTATGAAAAGCACTGTGTCATGTCCAAGAGTGCGTTGGGTGTAGTGTATAAGGAAAAACACTACTATTTAACACACTTCTTTTGCAAATTAATATATGAAAAATTTTGATCTTTGTGAAGAACAAATACTAGGTGGATAAACAAAGCAAATCAGATGCTAAGTCACCTAGATCTAAGAGAAATTTTCCCCAGTGGAGTCGCCAATTTGTTGGAAAAAATTGTGAATTAAGGATAAAACACGCTTCCCTAGAAAGATGATAGTCTAGAACAATAGATTAAAGACTATACAACTACCTTTCCTAACTCAGAGCAGACACATAGAAAGGATTAGAGGCTTACGTGTAATCCAAGCTTTTCTAAATGGTTTCTTTTGTCTCTTTCGTTGTAGCTTCAAATTCAAGTGTTTTGTAGGAAAAATGCTTCCTGTGTTGTGTAACCAGCTCCAAAAATAGAAGAAAAGAGATATCAACGCCTTAGAAATAAGCCACTTCGAGGGGGCAACCTCCAATACATTACATAAATGAACAATTCTTGGATGATACAATTTACAAAACCTCCTTTCTATATATAGGAGTCCATGTAGCCATAATGTAATCCTAGTGGACCACAATGTAATCCTAGCCGACCTAACAATAATAATTTAAGGGCACAATAATAACAAAATGGGGGTTACAAGGGTTCAATAATAACAATAAGGGGGTTAAACTAACCATAATAAAGGACTATACTAGTGATATAGGGACCTAACATGCCCCTCTCCTTCAAAAAAGTGTTGTCCTCAACACTTGAGTAGCTCCGGGTGCTTCCGTATAAAATTCTCATCCTCCCATGTAGAATCTTCAGTGGGTAAGTTCTTCCACTTGATGAGATACTCTGAAATTGATCGATTCCGTAGTTGTCGAGTTCTTGTTTCCATGACTGCTTTAGGTTCCAATATGATTTTTCCTTCCTCATCAAGTTCTGGCAATATTGTTTGAATCGGAAGATTTTCACCTATAACCTTCTTTAAGCATGAAACATGGAAAACTGGATGTACTCGCGAAGAAGCAGGAAGCTCCAATTTGTATGCCATAGTACCAATCTTTTGCAACACCTTGTAAGGACCATAGTACTTTGGCGATAATTTATTATCCTTCTTTGCTTGCTTGAGGGACATTTGTTTGTATGGTTGTAGCCGTAAAATACCCAATCTCCTACATCAAAACTTCTCTCGCTACGATGTTGATCTGCCTGTTGTTTCATTCGATTTTGTGCCAAATTCAGGTTATCCTTTAAGAGTTGGAGAACTTCTTGCTGATGCTCGATGTGATCTTCCACTGCTTGAACCTTCGAATTTTCTCTTAAAGATGATGTGATGGATGGTGGATGACATCCATAAAGTGCCATAAATGGGGTCATTTTTGCTGCAGTATGGAAGGAAGTGTTATACCACCATTCAGTGAGAGGTAACCACTTGACCCATTGTGTTTGTTTATCAGATACAAAACAACGAAGATATCCTTCCAAACATTTATTTACTATCTCATTTTGACCATCCGATTGAGGATGATAAGATGAGCTATGAGCTAATTGAGTACCCAAACAAGAAAATAACTCCGTCCAAAAATTTCCAGTAAAAATGGGATCTCTGTCGCTCACAATAACCCTTGGCTTCCATGTAGCTTTTGAATTCTGTCCATAAATGTAGTAGCAACTGTACTTGCTTTAAATGGATGAGATAATGCACAAAAGTGTGCATACTTGGTAAGTCTATCAACTACCACCATGATGACACTCTTTCCTTCTGACTTAGGTAAACCTATGATAAAATCCATTGAAATCTCCTCCCAACGTTGACTTGGAATGGATAAAGGTTGTAGAAGTCCCGAGGTCTTAATTGTTTCCACTTTATTCTGCTGGCAAACCAAACATTCCGCCACAAACTTTTGAATATCAGATTTAAGGCCATCCCAAAAAATTTCTTTCTTCACCTTGTGGTAAGTTTTTAAAAATCCTGAGTGTCCTCCTAAAGGAGAAGTGTGCAATTCCAAAAGAATCTTTTGTTTTAGTTGGGAATTTTTACAAAGATATAAGCGATCTTTGTACCATAAGGAATCATTTTTCCAACTAAATGTATCAGATGTACTAGGATCTTGCTGCAACTTTTGAATGAGTGTCCATACATCTTTGTCCTTCTTCCATTCATCTTTTGCTTCGATTATCCAATCTGGTTGGATAATAGAAATGGCACAAAGCAATGCTTCCACCTCTTCATTCTTTCTTGAGAGTGCATCTGCAACAACATTAAGCATTCCTTTTTTGTAGATTATTTCAAAGTCATAACCCAACATCTTTGTGACCCATTTTTGCTGCTCTTCTGAAGATAGTCTTTGTTCCAAAAAGTGTTTAAGACTATCATGATCAGTTTTTACCTTGAAGTGTCTCCCCATTAGGTAAGTTCGCCATTTCTTTAGTGCATGCAGTATTGCTAACATTTCCTTCTCATAAATAGGTTTCTGTAAATACTTTCCTTTGATTTGACAACTTTCAAAAGCAATGGGTCTTCCTTCCTGCATTAAAACTGCACCAATTCCATTTCCTGAGGCATCACATTCCACAATAAAGGTTTTTGTGAAGTCTGGCGTAGCTAAGACCCGTGCTAGGCACATTGCCTCTTTAAGATGTTCAAAGGCCTTAGTTGCTTCAGGAGTCCATGAAAATGCATCTTTCTTCAATAATGTTGTTAGAGGTGCCGCTATTCTCCCATAATTCTTAACAAACTTGCGATAATACCCTGTTAACCCGAGAAATCCTCGCAACTGCTTTATGGTTGTGGGGACTTTCCATTCCTTAATGGCTTTAATTTTGTTAGGGTCTACTTTAACACCCCCGTGAGATACAATATGACCCAGATATTCCACCTCTTGTACTCCAAAGAAACATTTGGATGTTTTTGCATATAATTGTTTCTCCTGCAATAGTTTGAGCACCCTGTCAACATGTTCAACATGATCCTTCCAAGACCTGCTATAGTTTAGTATATCATCAAAAAATACTAGCACAAATTTTCTAAGGAAGGGTTTTAAAATGGAATTCATCAACCCTTGAAATGTAGAAGGTGCATTGGTAAGGCCAAAAGGCATGACCAAAAATTCATAATGACCCTCATGAGTTCGAAATGCTATTTTTGGAATATCTTCAGTCTTCATTCTAATTTGATGATATCCTGAACGAAGATCCAACTTGGTAAAATAAATTGCTCCATGTAATTCATCCAATAATTCATCAATCACATGAATGGGAAATTTGTCTTTAATGGTGAGCTTATTGAGCTCCCTATAATCCGGACACATTCGCCATGATCCATCCTTCTTGTGTACCAAAACTATAGGAGCAGAGAAAGAACTTTGACTAGGTTGAATTATACCCGCCTCTAACATTTCTGCAATCATACGTTCAATTTCGCTCTTTTGGAAGTAAGGATATTTATAAGGCCTAATGTTTGGAGGAACACTTCCTGGAATCAAATGAATAGCATGATCATGATCACGAATAGGTGGGAGTCCTTTGGGAGTTTCAAACACCTTGGAATGATTGTCCAAGACTTGTTGGAGATCTGCAGAAATAGATGATTTTGATGTCGGGACTTCTAGAGAGCATAATTGTGCAATTACGCCTCGTTGTTCTTTCTTTAGAAGCTTTGTCATGACATTAGAGCTTATTATCCTTCCTGGCTTCCCTTCAATACCCCGTAATTCGACTTCCTTTCCTTCTGAAAAGAATTTCAAGAAAAGTTCTTGAAAATTAAAAGCTACCGTCCCTAAAGATTGTAACCATTGTACTCCTAGTACAACATCAGCACCTCCCATAGGAATGGAAAGCATTGGACTAGTCAATACATATTCCCCCATGGTTAGCTTGATATTATGGCATTTTCCAGAGCAATTTATAGTTCCTCCATTTGCAACCATCACTTGACATTCTAGTGTTGGGCATAGGAAACAATTTAATTCCTTGGCTACCTTACAATGAATAAAATTATGGGTGCTACCTGAATCAATCAACACTATTACCTTTTTCTTCTTGATTTGTCCTACTATCTTGAGAGTTTGAGGAGTGGTAATTCCTGCCAGTGCATTACACGATATGGTCGAATTCATTTCTTCCTCTTCTAGGGCTGGTTCCTGGTGTATATCCTCTTCTTATTCATTTTCTTCTTCCTCTTCACAATCTATGTAAAATAATTTATTCTCAGCACACTTATGACCTTTAGTGTATTTGCTATCACAACTGTAGCAAAGCCCTTTTGCTCTTTTTTCTTCCAATTGTTGTGGTGTCAACCTTGTAGGTTGTGAAAATCTAGGCGTAGCAACACTTCCTTCTTTATAGAATTGAGTGGTAGGCTTCCTTGTCGCCATAATTTTACATTCAACTTTTCTTGCCAACCTGAATGCCTTCTTCAATGAATCAGGTTCCAAAACGCGAACTTCATGTTGGATGTTATCCTTTAAAGTGCCTAGGAAGAGATCAATCCTGTGTTCCTCTGTAAGATCAGTTACCCTTATATTCAATTTTTGGAAGTCCTCAATGTGCTGCCCCACCAAACCCTTTTGTTTGAGATTTATCAATTGGGTAAAGAAGGTGTTGCTCTTTGTATCCTCATAATGTGCTATCATTTCCTCCGTAAAAATTGACCAAGTGACAATTTTTTTACGGGAGCAAAGCCACCGATACCATACAAATGTATTTTGTTCTAAATGTAAAGTTGCAATGCGTACCTTTTGTGTGTTTTGCACATTATGGAGATCAAAATATTACTCCATCTGTAGTATCCATGTTACAGGATCCTTTCCATCAAACTTCCTCATATCCATTTTTGGAATATGGTGGTTCTTCCCGCCAACATTAGAGCTTATGAAATCACGATTAACATTTATTTTGTTCTCATCATGAGGTTCTTCTACTATCTTTTCACCATTAGGAAACATTTCTTGTATCAACTTTGTCAAATCTTCGATGTTTGATTTTAGATCATCCATCTTAGCTTCCATGCCAGCTTCCATTCCATCCATCTTAGCTTCCACGTCGTCCATCTTAGCTTCCACGTCATCCATCTTAGCTTCCACGCTTCTTCAAACCGTCCATCTTCACTTCCACGCTCATCCATCCCAGCTCATGCCTTCTTCAAACCATCCATCTTCACTTCCACGCCTTTCTTCAAAACTTCCATTTCATTTTTTGTTGCTTTTTGCGAGGAAATTTACAGAGCGACTTGCTCTTGTAATTTTGATAGATCATGTTGCAATTCTTCATCTTCATGAGTCATGGTAGAGCCTTCTGAAGGCTTAATGGGTGTTGAATTATTTTCAGGGGCCATTTTAGAATCCAATATTGATACCTATTCTACAATATTCCCTTGGAATCAATTCAAATTGATTCTTCAAACACGACTTATGCAATTCGGAAAAAAAAATACACCTTTTACTTGCTTTGCGGAGCTCGATATTGAAATTGAATTATCTCTGTAATTGAAAATCTTCAATATCTGAAATTCAGCCCTGTAGTAGCCCTCTGAAGCTTCTTTCAAATGCCGTAGGTCTTATCTAATTTTGATTCTCCAAGACAAAGTTGTGTCCAATCTCCCACAATGACCTAATTTTGGACTGGTTCAGTAGAGCGAAATTGTAGGACTTGCCACGTGTCACTGTTTCATCCTTTGTCTCTGAAATTGATAGCGACGAAACTACAGTCCGTGTACTTGCAACCACTTTTTACGGCACTCAAATCCAATTCCCAGAGAGAGAGTTATTGAACTTTTCCCACGATCACCTCTTTGAGATGAAATTCAGGAGCCTGAAAAAGCACTACCTTCCACAGATCATATCTCCAAAAATGTTTCGAACCAAGCTCTGAAATTTTTTGATGAATTTCCTCAGGATTTCAGCTTCGCACCATACAAATTTCAGATTCTGAACCTTCGTAGAAAAAAATTTATAGCGAAAATTCCACGATGACCTGTTTAGGAGCTTGAAAAAAGACCTAACTTCCACAGATGATATCTCCGAAAATATTGCGAACCAAGCTCTGAAATTTTTAGAAAAACTTCCTCAAGATTTCAGCTTCGCACCCTAAAAATTTCAGCTTCTGAAACTTCGTAGAAACAAAGTTATAGCGAAAATTCCACGATGACCTGTTTGGAGCAGAGAAACCCTAGAATCCCAAGCTCCGATACCAAATGTTGTGTAACCAACTCCAAAAATAGAAGAAATGAGATATCAACGCCTTAGAAATAAGCCACTTCGAGGGGGCAACCTCCAATACATTACATGAATGAACAATTCTTGGATGATACAATTTACAAAACCTCCTTTCTATATATAGGAGTCCATGGGGCCATAATGTAATCCTAGTGGGCCACAATGTAATCCTAGCTAACCTAAAAATAATAATTTAAGGGCACAATAATAACAAAATGGGGGTTACAAGGGTACAATAATAACAATAAGGGGGTTACACTAACAATAATAAGGGACTATACTAGTGATATAGGGACCTAACATCCTGCAAGAAAGAACACTAGAACAACAGAAGATAGCAATAATATAGATGTCTATTCAAGTTAGTTAGCTAAATCAGTAAAGCATAAACGATATACATCAACTAAGATCTTACAATATAGAAAATCAAAGCCAATACAGATGCATATAGGGAAAAGTAAGTTGTATTCTTTATTGATGATAGAAGGAGAGGTTACAACCCAATGAATGATTTGAAGTGACCCTTCCAGCAACAATCCTCAGCCTCATCACAGTATAAATCTCTCCAGCAGCTGTTACACAAATCTAACTCTCAATTGAAAATCCACCAGTATTTCTCTACTCAAATTCTTCCTTATCAAACACTCAGATTTGTGCTCAATTTATAGAGAGACTGAAGGTTGTTTTGCAATCAATGAATTTCCAATAATAGGCAAGACATGTTTCCAATCTTGTAGATGTCAAATGGACACTTGGATTCGAAGCTTGACAAATCTGAACTCTTCTAGAAGTCACTGGCCAAGTGGAGATTCCGGAACAATGAGAATTTCGCTCCCAATGTGACCAATGCACCTGTGAATGTTGGGAAGTGCTTTGCAGAGCAACCTTGCATGGGGCTACCTACATATGCAATGCACTTAGTCCCCTTAGAGGCAACATTGATGAGCTCTCATATGCTATATAATAAACTTCAAACCTTGGAAACCTTTGCTTGATGAAAGTCATGCTTGATTTGTCTTGTTCTTGCCTTAGGGCATGTAGCAAATTGAAATGATATGGAATGATAGACCCTTAGTCATTGGTCCTGGAGATGATGCCCAGTTAACCAGGTTATTGGGAATGATGCCCAAATTGACCTATAACAGGCTCAAGGTCAGAAAACCAAGTAAGGCAAGATGGAGGGAAGTGGAAGAGCTGAGGGAGTTGTTCCCTCATCTTCTGAAGAGGTGATTAAAGTATTTTGGGGTCCAAAAGCTTCCCAATGGGGAGGTGTGATCAGGATATCAAGTCATATGCTCAAAAATGAAAGTTATCGAAACAGGTCCAAACTTGAGCGACCGGAAAGGTCTCGTTGTTGCAATTCTGGCACCGCAAACGGTTCAAAAAACCGATGTCGTATGAGGAAGATATCACATTTTGTTCGTTTTCCCAAACAACAAAATTTTGGTGACTGGATGCCCAGTCATCTTGTAGGTATAGTCAACGAAATATTCTAGGAATATTCCATTTTCTTATGAGCCAATGGTATGGTGCCACATGGCACATTCTGGGTCATTGGATGTTGATGCTATGAATTTGTTTTGGATCGTTGGATGTGTTTATAGATGGGCGAATGATTGAGTGACATGTGGCAAGCCCGCAGGCCACCACGTGTCCTCAAAAGGGTGGTGTAAAATTTTTGTGGAGTCGACGGGGGTCAAACTTGCGACCTCCTATCCGCACACAAGATCTCTTACCAATCTTCCCGTGGGGTGTTTCTTACCCCTATTGGCCTCCATACATACTTAAACTTTGTTGATGTTTGTGTTGAGGGCTTGGGGAGGCTAGTCCTGAAGGGCCAGCCCCCCCTCTTATGTGACCAGGTGCCAGGACCGTGGATTTCGCACTAATCACCAGCAAACAACCCGTCACGATGAATAACATTCACATGTGCTTTCAAACCACAACATAAAACTTAAACTAGCGGCAACTTTATCCGTAACCTCCGGCAGTTTAGTGTGTTCACATCTTGCAGTGGCATTTAATATAAAGGTTAGCGGAACATCCAACTCTAGGTTCTAGCATATCCGGCGGGGTTGTTTAACCTGTTCAAATGCGGAAGTGTAATGGTAAGGTGACGGTTTAATGTTATGGAACTCGTAACTTCTGATTCCAACTTTTATGGCAGGTTATAACAAATGGTTAGAGGAAGTTACGAGAGGGGGGGGGCTAGGGGCGAAGAGATGTGACCACCCCGCCACTAACAGTTAATGCCAAACTTCACCACCCAAGATATTTGGAGTGCGCCCCCAAATTTTGGGTTAACCATTAATTTATTTGTAGTTAACTGCTAGTTTCCACATTTAATGGAGCTTTTCTAGCTGTCATTGGGAGAGAAAATTTCAACCAATTTTGGTGAAACAAGAGTCTACCTAGACTAATTTGAGCATTATGGAGCCATTGGTGTAGATAAAACAGCCATTAGGGGTGTAAAAACATATGTAATTTACAATTTTGAGCATAATGACAAAGAGGGAAATGCCATTGGGAGCTAGACCAGCAGATGTAGCCCAGAAGGGGTGAAATGCTTCATCATGCCTACTGTGTAAAACTTATGTGTGATTTTTTTTCTCTGTTATGCACTGTTGTTCAATGTTTTTAAGGCTTATTTACATGCTTAAAGTTCACTAATTCATCTAATTTTCATGGTTTTAACTCTCATACCTTAAGCAAACTTATGGATATAATTTGTACATGTTTATTTAACTGAAAGGACACTTAGCACGGCAGAACTAATACACTCCTTTTAGATCATACTAATATTAACATTTAACTTTAATTATTTAATTCCCCTTATACATTTATACAGTATTAAAATAAATCCCACATATGTATATTCCCAACACATTATTTTTATATAATCTATGGTTTAATTTCCCTATATGTCATATATTTTGAGCCCACTGATTACTACCCCACCTATTATAATGTCCCACTTTCCCTAACCCTATTGGTTATACATTAAAACCCACCTATTACAAGCCCCAACCATATATGTTATAACCTTATCGCATAAACTTAAATCCCGACCCTATGCATATATAACCTATCGCATTATATTATCCCGAGCCCTTTGCCTATCTAAATCACTCAAACTCCATCGCATCCTCCCAATCATCGGATCTTAACTGATCAGATCTGATGGCTCTTATCGCCTTTCACATATCCGATAGCCTGATCCTTAACATACCTCCGAGCTTGCGATATCCACAGTTTTCAGAGCCCCACTCCCTGCTACATGGCCAATTTCCATTCGATCGCATCGATCCAAATAATATCACCAACCAACTTTGGCCAGTGCGAAAACCGCTGAGCGGTTTCTCCTAACCGTTATCCAAACCACTCTGCTATTTGAATTAACCCCGCACTTTAAATACTAATCATTGTTGGTTAAAAAGACCATATAGTCACCCTTTACAACCTTTTACACCATTTCTGTTACACTTTTGCGCAGAAGGAGCTTTGCCAACCTAAAGAATTGATGCCGACCTCATTTTAAGCCAAATTTCAAAAAAAATTCAACCATTCGCTGCTACAACTATTGCAGAGCCAGTCCGAAGCAGTATAAAGACCCCTGCAGCCTCAGAGAGCCTTCCACAACCTCAGAAACCTTCTGCAAACCACAAATCTTCATTTTTCTCCAGGTCTTCTTCAGTGATTAGGCTTTTTCCTAAAACTAAAAGGAAGTAATTCAAGTAATTGAATTAATTTAGGAGTTTTAGCAGACCAAAAGTGCATATTGCCTTCCTTATCCTTTTTTGTAGACCCTAATATTCCATTAACATAAATTCTGAGGTCTTGAGATTGCTTTTTGTCACGGAAAGTACAGTTTGATTAATTGAATCAAGTAGAAGCCTCTGCAGACCTAAAAGGAACCCCTGTAACTTCCCAAATCCTTTTTTTCTGCAAACCCTAGACCTATTTTACAGAATTATGAGGTACTAAGACTATTTTTAATCATAGAGATTACAAATTGAACAAGTTTAAACCTTTGAAGATCAGAAGATAAACCCTTGTTTCATCCTAAATCAGTCTGCAAACTGTAATTATATTGTTGAGGTGCTCCCAAAGGCTTGTTCATTTATTGAGTCAAAAGATTAATCAATTGAAGAAAATGAAACAAAATAATGGCTTCCAAAAGAATTGTATCTATCAATCCTCTGCAACCTCTAGTTGTAGATGTGAAACATACTCCTTTAGCTGATAAAGATTTTAAAATTAATGACAAAATCACTGAATTTAATCTCCTTAAGCTCCACTGCTGGAGCCATGAAAAATCCATAGATCAAGTAGATGAGGTTTTCATCTGGGAGTCTAATTTTCCAAAGAATGTTCTCCCACAGACTTTTCAGTGCTCATAAGTGATTAGACTCTGTCAATATTGCTATTTCCTAGACCAGAGAGCCATAATAAACCCTGAAAAAATAAATTCCGTTTACTATCACAGCTGAGTCAATCAACCAAATGCTGTAGATCCAATCCAGGCTAGATGAAACCCCTTTTTCCATTGAGGCTCTTACACAGCTATACCTAAATTTGGACTTCCCCAAGAGGTTCTAGATATTCCAAACTTTCATGCCCTCATCTAAGAAACTCCTACGACAAATCGTCCTTACCCATATGCAATATTTTCTGAGAGAACCAGACATATCATCTCCATGTTGTCTTCCATTTTGGTTTATTTTACAGATGAACATGTTGAAGCTGCAGTCTTAGGTTTCCTGTCTACTTTTACACTTGGTCAGCCTCCTGCTACCATTTTAATTTTTTCCCAGTACCTTGCTGACAATATGCATGAACAACTTGTCAAATTTCCTGAAGAAGGTGTTTTCAAGTATTCATCAGTCCTATTCCACATGTTTTTGTATTTCAATCAGAGAAATTTTCCATCAACCTTCAAAAGCTTGATGTTGACGGTACCCCACTATCAGTTATATTTGGACTCCTTTAATCAAAAAAGACTCCACATAGTCCACCTACATAGAGTTCATTGATTCTTTTTTTCATCCTATGGTCAATATGCTGAACATCAGCATGCAACCAAGAATCATTGAGGAAATTAAGAAGGTCCTACAATTGTCAGAGCATAATAGAATAGGAGATTGGTACTTGTATCAAAACCATACATAAATAAGGGTATATGGATCAAGTCTTATTCCATATAAACTGCCCAAATACCTCCCAATGAGGTTATTTTCCCTTGAGTATATCAGAAAAATTATTGATTCTGATGCTATCAATTTCTTGGCAGCTAAGAAGAAAACACAATTTAAGATTAAGAATCAGGTTGGCCCTTTCATTTGTAACAGTAGAGATGCAGGTCCAGAGGCTGAAAAGTATTTGCAGGAGTTTAAATTCAGTAAGAGTTTTCTGTGGTATTATGATCCCCTATGATTAATAAGTAAATTGAGAGTTAAATGCAAACTAACTCCTTATGTACATGAGAAGAAATCAGATATTGAGAAATACTCCAACTAGTCTAAATGGTTGGATAACACCTTGATAGAGGCAGAGAAGCGAGGTGATAATAGTCAAATCTTGCAAACTCCAACCCAAGAAGATAGAAACTCAAAAAGAAACAGAGAAGAAGGATCAAACACTGCAGAAACAACCACTGAAAATAAATTTAAATTGACATACATGAAGAAGCCTAAATTAAATCCTATAAATGAAGAAGTGGAAACAATGGAAGTAATTGATACTAAAACAATGGTGAAAGATAATGTACCACCTGCAGTTGCTAAAGAAACACATCAGCCTTCAACTTCAAATACTCAAATGATTCAGAAACAACACAGTGTTGAAGTTTCCTCATCTAGAAAACTAGTAGAAAAGGAGATGGGCATTATGCAGAAATACAAAGAGATAAAGATGAAAAATGAAGCTTTCAAGACTGATAGATACAACCAGAATTTGAAACATTCACCCAGTGACCAAAGCAGATTGTCTCCTGCTTTTGATTATAAGACTAGGAAGATGTAGATGATTTTCCTACAACCTAAAGTAAAGCACCCCAAAACATCATCATATTACAAAAAGTCATCATATGAAGTTCAAGCAGAAGATCTTCATCCTATTGATCAGATAGAATTTCACAAAAAAGCTGGTGAAATGCTTTATTCAATAATGACAAATAAATCCATGAGTGTACAAAAGCTCAAAAACACTCTTGGAAACATCAAAGATCAACTTAAATTGGAAAAGGTATCCTCACAAGCTAAAGATAACAGAATCAAATCATTGGAAGATTTGATTATTGAAGTAGGATATGATCCTAATAATGTAAAAGTTGCAGATGAATTAATAAAAAAGAAGAATGCAGACATTGTTGCATTAAAGAAGCAACTTAAGCTGCCTCCTACTGAACATCCTCAGGCATAGGAAGTGTTACAAGATGCAAATTAGAAAGATGAGATGATGAATCTCATTCTTCAATTGACTACCCAGATAAAAGAAATGGAGAATGAAATGGACAAGTTGGTCCAGGAGAAAAAGGCCAGAGAAGAAGTACCAGTCACTGTCATCCTTGTAGTCGCAACAGATGTGCCTTCTACACTAGCAGAATCATTGGATCCTACAGTGCTAATGGCTACAACACTTCCTGTCACCTCATCAACAACTTCAGCAACAAAATCATCAACAATAGCAGTACAACCTACAGATGAAGCAAGTAAGTTAATTAAAGCAATGAAGGACATGTCTATTCATACAAATGAAATTAACAGATTTAAAGAACAGCTGAAAATTCTGGAAGATGAAAAGAAAATTACTCAGATTATGCTCAAGAATGAAGAACAAAAAGAAAACAGGTTGAATGAGAAGTTGAAGAAGTTAGAAAAAGATCTAACACTGAAAGAACCCATGGCAGAAGCGAAGCGGCAACTTTGGGCCAATATCATTGAATCTATCAATGATATTTGGCCATCCATAGAGGTTATCTATGAACAAAAATATTTTGTCAAAGTAGAAGGAGAAGCCATTCAGAAGATAAAAGATGAACTTGGCAAGAAACCTGAAGAGGATAATAAAAATTTTCAAGTTTCTTAATTCAAAGAATAGATAAGAATTGGAAGAAATTGGTATAGCTCACATCACAGATACAATTCTTGAAGGAGCAAGCTAATAATTCAGCCATGCAGGGCATTCCAACAGGGAAGGTACTTTATAAAAGTTTTGAGAATTTATTTTACCTACAGCATGAGGTAAAACACCTATTTGTCAACAAGCCTACACTCTCAAAATACACAGAGGATGATGAGATATTCAGAAGGATAATTAATATCAAATTTCCAGAGGCAGAATTTTGGGAAAAAATGACTGATTTACTGTGAAAATAATTTGCAGTAAAAAAGTGAGCAGTCAAAGGTAAACAGAGCATCCAGGATGAAAAGTAAAACAACAGCTAAAAAGTGAAAGAGTATCAGAGTCAAAGAGTATCAAAGTCAAAGAATATCAGTTTAAAGTCAGAATTAAAATCAGATCAGAAATTACAAAATAGAGATAAAGCTGCCAGTGTAGAGAACACTTCACTACCTAACTGCAGCCTTCGTTGAAAAAGCAACAATAAGAGGCAAATTAGCAACAAAATATCAATAATTAAACAACAAATCAATAAAAGCAGGGACAACTTGCATTAGCTAGATAGTTGTCTCTATATTCTTGCATGAATATATTTATTTTTCCTTGAATAATTCCTAAGTTTGTTTTAGGATATTTTGTAAGAGTTTTTGTATAAATTCTTCACATTTTGAAGTATTGAGGGTGGATGAATTGTTGAAAATTTCTATAGTTGTACTATTCTAGAACCTATGGGTGATTATACCAATTTTAAGTCAACAGACTGAATTAAAGCAATAAAGAGATTATATTACAGGGTTCATGTGTTGGGCCACTATAGTGAAGTACTTTCTATTTGTTCAATTGTTTCTTTCTGAAGTTTTCACATTCTCATATGTTTGTTTAATCTAAATGATATAACTGGAACATTATTACAGAATATGTTTAAATACACTGTCTTGAACTGATTATCATTTATATGTTTTTCTTCTGATATCCAGATTAGGGAATTCTTAATTTCTCCCTTGTTTCGATTGAACTCTGTCTTTTCACTCATTCTCTGGATTTGAGAACCCTTAATTGCTCTCTTATCCCGATTGAAACCATTTTCACCATCAGCCTAAGGATCTGAAGTGACTAAACTATCTTGCCTTGTGAATACTTCCCTTTAGAACCTTGATCCTACTTCTACTGCTTGACATTTTGACTCCATTAGCCCAATGGAATGCAGACTTACATCTATCCATCTGAGTAAGTGATTTCACCACCAAACCAAATCCAAAAGCAAATCCCAAGTAATCCTACATAACTAGACTAAAATCAACTACAATCAACAAAGATAAATCATATAGAGAGAGCCTTCTCTTAGCATTAGGAAGGATAGATCCTAAGGCTTAAAAGTAGGTTTGTGGTTACCTCTAATATTCTTTAAACCAAAAAAATAAACAACCCTTTGAGAATGATTGGAGTGATAGCAAGGGTAATAAAAGATCATGGGAGGAATGAAAGTACTCTCAATTTGAAAAAGGACTTTTTGAAACATAAACTACATTGGAAAGGGAAAATTTTCCAAGCAAGGAGGGTGGGGAAGATATGTGAAGAGATGCCTCATCCCATAAAAGTCACCATGGAAACCATGCAAGACAAACACCATCTCTTGAGAAAAATGAAACTCTTGAAAGGCTCACGCTTCTTCCTAGATGAAGATTTAACCAGCAAACAACAAGAGGAGAGAAGGGAAGAAGTGAAGAAAATTAGGGCAGCAAGAAATGAAGGGAAAAGGGCATGGTTGTACAATGCTAATGCAGTTATTGCAATGTTTGGGACAAAGTAAAAAACAGGGCTGCAAGCTGACAATAAAGAAAAAACAAAGAATTAGATAATAGGGAGGAAAACAACAAGAGCAACATGGATGGAAAGGGGCGAAGAATCAAAGTTGAGTCTTATGTGTCAAATTGTGTAGCAGTCAAACTCTACCTAGGTCTACCTAAGTTTAGTTTGTTGGAATTGTAGAGGCTACCCTTGGAGGAGGGGACCTGGGTTAGGGCCTATTGCAGAAGGTAGAGACATAATTTGTCTCACGTAAATTCATGAACACAATGGTTGCAAAACTCCCGTGTTTGACGGTTATTTTAAGTTAAAAGTTTAGAACAAGGTAGCATAAAATGGAAAAGGGTATGGGGGAATACTAGTTTTAGTGAAAGAAAAGGAAGGTCGTCACATTCAGTTGATGAAAGAAGATGAAAATAAATAATATTTATGGTTCAAAATATCAGAGAATGAGAATCACATAAGAATTGGAGCATGCTATTTTTCCCCTCAAGTATCAAAAACTTACAAGAAGAAGGGGCTAGACAGCAAGGATCCGTATGCAACTTTAAAGCAAGATATTGCTACGTACTATCAACATGGAGAAGTGATTTTAGTGGGCGACTTTAATTCTAGAACAACAAATCAGCAAGCTAGTATTCTTTGTTGCAAAGAGGATCATAATCCTATTTGGCTCACTGAAGAGGAGAATCCCCAATGGATGATATGTTCAGAAGATGACAAAGTTAACAATAATTTTGGAGAGGAATTTCTTACACTGTATGGGGCTTTCAACTTAATTATTTGTAATGATCTGGATAGGTGGAAAAGGTCTAGGAACTTCACTTGCAACACATACAATGGGGCAAGTGTCATTGATTATGTGATTTGTTCTCAAAGCTTGATAGAAAATATAGGTGAAGTTAAGATTGGAGAGCATAATTGGGACTTAAAATTAGACCATAAACTAATTTATATGAAGGTATCATGTGTAGAAGAAAGGCAGCATAAGAGAAAAACCCAATGCTTTCGGCAATCACTACTAAGGGGCAAAATTTTTTTAACACAAGAAAATTGTACTATCTTCAAGACAATGCTGGAGAGATTAATTCAGGAAGAGAAAACTGGTTTCCAAAGCTTCAATAGTCATGAGTTAATAAATATAATGCAAAGGGCACTTGAGAAGCAACAATGTTACCGATGAAATAGGTAAGCGCAATGTTACCTACTTTTTTTTGGTAGCATAAAAAGCACCCGATTTTGAAAAGTGGTGATGCAGAATCACCATTTTTTTTTTGGTGCACATTTTTGACACTTTAATATTTTTATTTATGAAGTATGAATATTTGTTTTAAAATGTTAGTGATTTTCATGCTAATTTTGAAATGTATTGATTCAGCATCAACTTTTTTTTTTTTAGAGCGGTGATTTTCATGCTAATTTCAAAACGTATTGATGCTGCATCAACCTTTTTTTTTTAGAGTGGTGATTTTCATGCTAATTTCGAAACGTATTGATGCTGCATCAACCTTTTTGTTTTAGAGTGGTGATTTTCATGTTGGTAATAAAACACAAAACTTAGATTAAAAAAATATATGTAAAAACAATAAAAAAACCAATAAAAATGTAAAAAAAAACAAAAATAGCTCGTAAAAATAAAACAAAAATGAATTAAAAAAAAAAAAATATTTGAAAATTATATCAAAGGAAATGACAAAATTTGAAAAAAAAACACATAATTTAAAGAAAAAAAACAAAAATTGACCAAAAAAATAATTAAAAAAAAACATCAAAAACATGTTTTTCTAACTTATTAAAAAAAACATATAATAAGAAATATATATATATATATATATATATATATATATATATATATATATATATATATATATATATAAAAAAAAAACAAAAAAAAAAAAAACAAAAAAAAAAAAATAAAACAAAAACAAAATTGATTTTAAATAAAAAAAATCTAATTAATTTTTTTTTTAATTTTTTGAAAAAAAAAAAAAATTAATTAAATTTTAAATAAAAAAATTTAATTTAAAAAAAAAATTTAATTTTTTGAAAAAAAAAAAAAAAAAAATCAATTAAAAAAAAAAATTTAAAAAAAATACAATGGGCTGGTGGTGGTGGGGTGGCTGGGCGCATATATAGATATATTAAAAATTAAAAAAATAATAATAATAAAATTAAAAAAAAAATAAAAACAAAATTAAAAAAAAAATACAAAACAAATTTTATTTTAAATAAAAAATTTAAACCCACGAGGCGTAGAGCAGTCGGTGATGGGGTGCACTCTTAAGGCACTCCGTTCTGCAAGGTCACCGGTTCGAAACCCGTGGGTGTAGGATTAGTCTAACCGAGCAAAAAAAAAAAAAAAAAAATTTAAATTAAAAAAAATAAATAAAAAAACAAATCAATTAAAAAAAAAAAAGAAGGGTTGGTGGTGGTGGGGGGCGGGGGCGGGCGGGCGCGGGGCGGGCCCCAGGCGGCGCACGGGGCGGCCGGCGGCCTGCGGCCCGCGGCCCCTCGGCGCCCAGCAGTGGGGCTCTCGCGCGCGGGCTTCCGCCCTGGCCGGGCGCGGGCGGTCGGGCGCGCTGTGGGGGGGGCCGCCGGCCTCACTGACCGCGCGCCCAGGTGGCCTTGGCCCCCACCTGCCCCCATTTTTTTTGTTTTTTTTTTTTTAATTTAATTTTTTTATTTAAAATAAAATTTGTTTTGTTTTTTATTTTTTATTTTTTTTAAATTTTATTATTTTTTTGTTTTTATTTTTTATTTTTTTATTTTTTGAAATAATTTTTATTAAATTTTGTTTTTTTTTTGTTTTTTAATTGTTTTTGTTTTGTTTTGTTTTGTTTTGTTTTGTTTTTAATTTCATAATTTTTCTTTATTATTAAGTTTTACGGTTAGTTTTTTAGTATAATTTTGTAAAATTTAATAAATTTTTTATTTTTTTTAAATTTATTTGGATTTAATATTGTTTTTTAAATGTTTTACTTTTTTATTATTTTTTTTTGTTAATTACATAAAATTTTTATATTTTTATATTTCAATTAAAGTTGTATATTTAAAATTAGATTTTTTTTTAATTAAACTTAATTTTTTTAAATTAATTTGTTTTAAATTTTTTTTTTTTAATTATATATATATATAACTTTTTTTTTTTTTTTCAATTTTCTATTTCTAATTGATTTTTAAAGTTTTTCTTTTAACAATGTTTTTTGTTTTTTTGTTTTGTTTTGTTTTTTTTTAAATTTATTTTTTCTTTCAAAATTTATTTGTTTATTCATTTGTTTATTAAAATTTAATATTTTTGTTTTTAGATTTAATTTGTTATTTTAATATTAACTTTTTTTTTTTTTTTAATTTAATAAAATCTGATATATATACATATTTTAATTTAAGTTCATATATATATTTTATTTTTTATAATTTAAATTTAATTTATTTTTTATAGTTTATTTGTTTTTATAATATATATTGTTTTAAATTTAATATTTTCATTGTATTTTATTTTTATTTTTTATTTTTAATTAATTTTTCATTTTTTTACTTTTAATTTAAATATTGTTTTTTTTTTAAATTTTTAAATTTATTAAAATTTAATATATTTCCTTAAATTTAATTTTTTGCTTTAATTTTTTTTTTTTTTTTTTTAAGCATTTTTTTTTAATTTTTAAATTTAATTTCTATATTTTATTTTTTATAATTTCCTTTTTTTTTTAACTTGTTTTTTTTTTTTTTTGAAATTTAATATTTTTAATTTGTTTTTACTTTTATTTTTTAATTTCTTTATTTTTTAAATTTTAATCTAAAATTTTTTATTTTTTATTTTTTATTTTTTTTTTCCTTAAATTTTAGGTTTTTTTTTTATCTTAATTTTTTTTTTTTCCTTAAATTTTAGGTTTTTTTTTAATGTTTGAATTAAAATTTTTATTTTGTTTTTATTTTTATTTTTTCTATTTTCATATATTTTTAAATTTTAAGCTTTTAAATGTTTTTATTTTTTAAATTTATTTTTTTCTTAAATTTTAGGTTTTTTTTAATGTTTGAATTTTAAAAATTAAAAAATGTTATTTCTATTTTTAAAAATGCCAAAAGTATGACACAATTTTTTTTGTTATTCCGGCTTATATTGGTTTTGTTTTGAGGTGTTTTTTCAATCATTTTTTTCGAAACAATTTTGTTTTTACCATGATTTTATAAATGTTAAATTTGACCTTAAAACGATGGGATGGAAGAACACACTTTATTTTGGGTGTTTTTTCATGTTTTTTGAGACTTTTTGGGCTAGAGTTCCCGTTTTGAGGTCAGGTTACCTATTTGATCGATAACTGTGTTAAGTGTAAAAGAGAAAAAAAATAGGAAATCAAAATCAAATTGTTTTCTTGTAAATGCTTGGTTTGATTAGGAATGAAAAATGGCAAGGATAACCTTGAAAAAGACAGGCAATGAGAATATAAATATAAAGTTATATAAGCAGATACTAAAAAGGAAAAAAGATGAGTTCATGCAAACAAGGCGAGAAGAGTTAATATATCTAGGTAAGAATAACCCAAAAATTTATGGCAGGAACTTCAACCAAGAAAGAAGCAAATCGAAAATAATATTACAGCTAATCAATGGTTTGAATATGCAAGACAACTTTATCAGAAAGAATCAGAGGTTGAGCCTCCCCCGGGCTCAACACAACTACAAAGCTCTTCACATTACAAGAGGTGGAGATTGGAATTAAAAAGCTGAAAACAGGAAAGGCAAAAGACTTGGTTGAACTTCAAGCAGAGTATCTAAAATGGGGAAGGAACACTCTTGCACTGCACATCATGGAAATATTCAACAACATCATTCAACAAGGATTCCCAAGAGGCTAGGAAACTAGCACAACAATACCCCTTTTTAAAAGTGGAGACATTAATAATCCGTCCAATTATAGAACCATTATGATCAATCCTTTGTTTGCAAAGCTTTTCGGCAACATGGTAGAAGATAGAATCAGTAAGTGGGTAGAAGTAAAATAAAAGAGGGCAAAAAGACAAGCGGGTTTTAGGCCGAAGCATTCTATAGTGGATCAAGACATCACGTTGATACACATATTGAAAAGGTTTGGGGGGATAAGGAAGAAGTATTTTGTTGATTTCAAAAAGGCATTTGACACAGTCTCTAGAGATAAGTTGTGGTGTAGAATAGAAGAATGTGAAATTCCTTTGCATTATAGAGCTACTGTCCATATAATTTATGAAGAGGTGAAAGTCAAAATTAGAACCTCAACGGGTATTTCAGAAAGCTTTAGAAGTGACATTGGAGTCAAGCAAGGTTGCCCTCTATCCTCTACTCTTTTTGGTTTATATATTGATAAACTAGAAGAGTGGCTAAATGTGCAAGGTGGGGATGGTGTTCAGTTGGGGGAGTTTGTGATAAAGCTTCTTTTATATGCTGATGATCTTGTATTGATCTCTAAATCAGCCCATGGATTGCAGATGCTCCTATATGCCATTGACCATTTTTTTAGAGCAGTGGGGAAGCAAGTCAATATTAGCAAGACCAAGATAATGATTTTCTCTAATAAAAGGAAGCAAAGTCAGTATACATTCTTCTTTGAAGGCAACACTCTTGAAGAAGTAAATGAGTACAAATACCTTGGGATTGATTTCAACAACAAAATTAATTGGGAGGACTGTAGAAAGAAGAGGATTTTAGGAGGGTGGAAAGCCTTATATGCTCTTCAAAACATATGTAGAGAGGTAGAGTTATGGGATTGGAAAATGATTAAAGTTCTTTTTGGACTCCAAGTTTGCTCAGTGATGCTATATGGGTGTGAATTGTGGGCTAGCAATACCCTTGTCTCAAAATGGAAGAAAATTGAGAAAATCCAAAAACGCTTAATCATGAGCAAGTTCAAAATAAAAAGTTCGGTACCTTATGAGATAATGTTGAGTGAAACAGGAGCAACTCCCATTGAAGTAATTGCTATGGTGCGACTCATAAGATATCTAAAAAGAATTGAGCAAATGGGAGTAGGTAGATGGCCTAATGTTATCTTCAAGGAAGGCATGAGTGAAAGAAATAAAACATGGATGAGACAAAACTGCACATGGATGCAAAAATGGAATATCTACCTCAATGCTTGTCCCACAAATATCAAGGAGCTAAATAATTTTGTTATGGAGAAGTTTCGTAAACAGTTATGGGGAAAAGAGTTGGGTAGAAAGAAGTATTACATTGAAGAATTCAACCCTACGTATAATCTCCAACAAAAAGAGTACATTGGAGCTAACATTCCTTGGAGGGCAAAGGTTCTTATTTCTCAATTAAGAACTAACTCGTATCATCTTCGGTGTGAAATAGGACGGTGGAAAAGGCATAAATAAGCTTGGGAAGAACGAGTGTGTACATTTTGCACGTCTGGGGCAGTGGAATCGGGAAAAAAATTCATTTTGGAATGTAATGCATTCAAAGACATCAAAGAAAGTTATGGGAATATGTTAGCATCGGTTTCCTGGCATTGTCTTTTCATCGATGAGATTGTTGGAAGGTTGGGCCAGCGCATCATCAATTTGAATAACAAAAAGACTGAAATGAAAAAAAGCAAGAAACAGATAACTATAGTCCCATAAACTATTTTTAGTCTCGAGGACGTTAAAATTTCATTTCATTTCATATGCTGACTCCTCCATAGGCTGTGTCTCCTCCATGGTTGAGAATGCAGATACCCTTGACGAATGACCGAACTTGTTTAAATATATTTCGGTGGCAAACTATCCCAATGCCAGCCGCTAGCGCATTGGAAAGTTGTGGTATTGTTTGATGGGAGGCTAAGAGTCAAACTCGTGTCATAATTTCCCCCTGATAACCTATTTTATTTACTGGTTCCATCTTCAATTTCAAATTCCCGTCAAAGTCTTAGTTTCATATCTTTTTTCCAATGCATAACTAGATGTAACCAAGGTTGAGGATAAACGGTTTCATATCAAACTTCACTGCAAAAAGAGTAAAGCAACATTCATATACGAGTAGAAGTAGTATAATATCTTAAAATATAAAATTTTTATGATACCATATTAATTTTTTCTTTGGGCATATTTTATAGGAATATTCAGTCTATTAGCTATTAAAATAATTTTCATATATGAACTGTAGCATATCTTAAAGCAATCTTCTACCTTCTTAATTGCATCTTTTATTATGTCCAAATTTGGTGCGAGGGAATCTTCACTAGATTAATTATTAGAAGCGTTCCTTTAGAACCACATCTTTCATCTCTAAATTGGGTGTTAATGAATTTTTTATTAAAAAACCTCACATCCTTCACATATATTTCTTATAGTCCCTGCCTTCGGCATGTAGGGACTCTAGCGATCGATAACGCGTTGACTGACCATTAATCAGTGCTTTGACCATAAATTTTATTGTCTTACCAAAGTTTAACCAAAGTTTTAAATTGACAATTTGGTTCCCCACAATTTTAAACAAAGTTTTAACTTCCACCTCTTATTGCAACCTTCACAGCATTCACGTTATTTTAACCATTTTAACCAATATCTGAGCCAATGTTTGAAAGAGAGTAAACTTTATTTTATCTAAAGTCTTTTTAAACCAAAAATACACCTCCTCGACGACATCTGCCATTACCTCAACTTCAACGCCTTCGCCCACCTGCCATCTCGTGCCATCACTACAAAGCCTTCGCCCACTTGCCAGTATAATGATTCAACACCTCTACCACCACTTCAACGACTTCGCCCACCTGCCAGTATAAAGATTCATCTCCTTCGCTCACGTTCCAGAGTAACGACCTTATTGCGCCGTTCCCTGAGTCGCCCTTCAAAGCTCACCCCGCCTCAATGGTTGTTTTTATTGGGTTGTTGCCCGAGTCGCCGTCCAGCCCCTTCAAAGCTAGCCCCACCTCAGTAGTTGTTTTCACTTTCTTGGTGAAGGGGTTGCACCATGAAACCTTCACATTAACATATGATATGATTATGCACCAGAAAGTGGAACTATTTTCAGTTGCTGAGATATCTATTCAGCTGCAAGGATATCTATTGAATTGCATATCAATTCAGCTGCAGAGACGAGATAGGATATATATTCAGTTGCAGAGCAAGACCTGTTTCAAAATACTTGTTGGTATGAAGGATTTTCAAAGGATTTAGAAATCTCTTTTTCATATTATTACATAATTTATTTCAATTTAAAATAAAAAAACATGACTTGTTTCCTTTAAAGAAATGTACAGAAATGTATAAAATGTAAAATGTAATCTGTTACAGTTACACAATTTTCGTTTTTGTTTCCAACATCCCACTCAGACTATTGGTTTGGTTTTAGAAAGTGCGGGGTTTTGGGTGGGTCTCTCTCGGTCTTGTGGTGCAGTTTCGAGAGTGGCACAGGTATATATTGGGATTTCTGAGATACATTGTATTCCTGGGTGGATATAAGGTATTTCATCATCGGGAATGTTTCTTTTTCCTGTCGTTGTTCTCACACCTTTGCAAATTACAGAACAAGTCAACTCATTAAAAATCATAAAAAAATCATAAAAACACAACGCTTAGAAATCAGAGCTCAGCAAGCCAGTGCTCAAGCTTACTTGCTATATACACGACAACTGTTCTTTTTGGATGAATCTCCATCTTTCCTTTCCATAACACCCAAATATCAAGCTCAGTGTTCTGAAAAACACACTATATATTGTATATATATTTATTAATATAATAAAATAATTTAATAATTTATAATTATTCAGAAACTCACTCCCGTTATTCCTTCGCCATATCTTTTGAGAACCAATGATCTGAATATTATCGAAACTGTTTTCAACCAAAAAAAAATGCTTACAATAATCAACAGAGTTAAAAACACGTTGGGTGCATATGAATAAACACGACAAATTCAATTCAACTTCCGACCTTAAAACACGATACGAATTCCATTTTGTCGACTCCAATGGGAAGGTTACAATAGCCATCACCCACCCATCCTTTAAGTCCATGATTGAGACACATTAGGGGTGTACGGGAGGGACTACCGTCTATACCAGAGATACGATTTTCAGGATTTGATATGATTTTATTGAAAGGTTACTTTCATATTTTTATATTAAAGCTCGAATAAACATAATGATAGCATGTTATATTGCATTCATTTTAGTATACCCAAAGTCGTTGGTGACTTACCCAGAATTAAATGCATTACTAATAAGTGCATATTAATAGTAAAATATCCATACTTCAAAACTTTCCCGAAAACAATTAATAAGGATTGAAAGCTGTTATCTCACTACCATTATCTAACATTGGTGATAACATGCCTAAAGACTACTTACGCGCTAGAAACATTGGCAACATTGGCATGCAAGCATTACTGAATAAGGAGTTTTGTCATACAAAGCATTCAATTTACGTAGATTTTGAATTTTTAATAATAACATTATTTTAAAGTGTTTCATTTTAAATTGAGAAAATTCATATATAAGTTATTATTTTTATATAAATATAATAAATTATTCAAAATAAAAATATATTTCATAATTAAAATATAATAACTTAGATATTTGAATCTTATAAATAATTTTCTTATGATGTTTTCAAAGGGACTTTATAAATTTATTTGGTAGCAAAAATAGTATGGTTATGGTTATTCCATGTTGATTTTTTAATATGGTTGTTTTAGTATGTAGATCACTTTTAAAATGAACACCATAAATAATATATTTGGTTGTTTAATTTATTATTGTTGTTGAATAGGATTGGATTTTCCACTGCTACAATCAAACAATTAACAAAATAGCTTAATTTATCAATCAATAAAACCTAAAGTGGTTAGATTATAAACTTTAATACTAACTTGAATTCAATATTTATACTTTAATTTAGTTATTATGTAGCTTTATATAAGGTGCCATGTATATATGACACATATTTTTAAAAAGAGATATGATATATAGTGTGTTCGCTATTGTTTTAATATATATAGATATGGTTTAAAAAAAAAAAACCAATACCATACTAAACTGATAATTGGACTACCATGTGGATGGGTAGCAGGGTGACATGTGGTGTGCTGTGGTGGACCATGTGGCATGCTTTGGAGATGCCATGTGGCACATTTTTATTGGTCCAACTTGTGCCAAAAAATTCCATAAATGTATGATATGCGACACATAATCGGGTTGTCATGTCAGTCTTTTAACATCACTAGTATAGACTGTCAAGTCATCCTTTGACTTTGAATTTTGTTAGTTTGACCAAAAATTTGATTCACCATAACTTTTGCATACAGACTTGATTTGAGGTGTCGTTTGCAGTGTTGGAAAGGTCTCGTGAAGCTCTATGACTTGGAATTGTGTGGAAACACTAATATGGGTTACACTTTTGGACCAAATGTGGTGATGAAATTTCAAGTTTTTACTCTTTTATCGGATTGAAACCCTCAAAATTCTTATAAGTACTGTGAATTTTGATTCAGAGTTAAAATAAAAATTGTGGAGAATTATGTTGTTGTCCTAATTGTATTTTTAACAAAAATATTAGTGTCATATAATATGTCAATTTTCCATTAAATGAAATTCTTGTCCTTGCAAATTTTCACATCTTAAGAGGTCTGTGTGTGTTCACATAGCATGACTTAGTCTAAAAATTGTAATTTAATATATATATATATATATGGAGAGAGCTAATTTTTTTATATTATTTTTTTTTTAATGCAAAAATATATATTTTTATTATTTTTCCAAGTTAGCGAAAAAATATTTCAATTGCATTTTGCACATGCGTGTTCACATAAGGTTTTGTTTAACTATTTAAATAAATTGAAAAACCAAAATCATCCCTTTGAAGAGGACTCATAAACGAATATAGTGGTATTTTTTGAATTTTTTTAGTTGTGTATATTTTATGATATTGATTTTTTATTCAACCTCTTTAAAACAGTTCAAAAAAAATTCAAGTATTATGTTTAAAATAAATTAGAAGAAAACTATCATATGAATTTGAAAATTTCAAACTCATATGCCATTGGATAGAGGATTCCTTCTTGAATCTAATGTGATCAACTCTGCCACCTAAGGACAAATTTAGCCCTAAGTCCGCTAGGGTACAAAATGGTGTTGCATGAAATTTTGTAGAAGGGGTGCTGAAATTGTGGATTTTAGAACTTAAGAGGCTCGATCGAGCGCCTAAATTTCAAATTCAAACAGCTTGATTGAGGGTTTTGTAAACCCTCGATCAATCCATATATGTGGTTAACAGGGGCTCGATTGAGCTATTGTGCTCGATCGAGCCTCTATAATTTTTTTTTTGAATGATATCAAATCAAGCTTTTACCTCATTTTAAAATTCCAAATGTTATTAGAATTGTTTACTTTTTATCATCTCATCTAAAAACTGTATTAAATTTAATATTAATATTAAAAAAAAATTATTATTATTATTATTATTAAAATAAATGATGAAATGATATTAATATAATTTTTTTAATATTAATATATTTTAATGTTAATATTATATTTATTAATTTAAGATTAATATGATATTATTAACATTATTATAAAATGTCTTATATTATAATATATACTAGCACAACTGTCCACGGGATCTTGGATAGATGGTGATCGGGTGCTCTATTAAGACATTCCTTGTTGTGAAGTCACTGGTTCAATTCCCTGGCCCGATCGGGAGATATATTGGACATGATAAAGATGTAGTCATGCCAAGCTTTTATATATATACTAGCACAACCATATTAATAAATGTGGTTTATACATGCCATAGGCATCAACAAAAGAGTCATACAAGCTGACTCAATATGTTAATTTATTTAACCTAATTCTTTTCTAAATATAACATAATAAGATATATAATATTTTTAAAATCATGAATTAATCATAACCTAAAGCTATCTTTAAAGAAATAAAACCTAAACAACTTCTATTGGAAGACATGAAACAATCTATGTATCTTTGATGGAGGTAGTTGGAACATTAATATTTTGGAAAATTATAGATAATACTTCCATGGAAAAATATCATTTTCCCTCCAGGTTAATGTACAATACAGATTTGAGATATTGCATTTTAAATATGTATTATACAAAAAAAAAAAATTGTACAACTATATATATTTATATAAACAAAATATTTTAATTGTCAATGTATTTTAAAATTTTTGAAATATAGAGGAGAGAGAGTGGGAGAGAAGGGTAAGAGAGAGAGAGGGGGGCATAAATATGGATAGAGGGAGAGGAGGAGAGATTCTCCGGAGCTCGAGAGATGGATTTGGAGGATAATATAGGGAAGGAATAAGTTCAAGACATATAGAAAGAGAAATGTGGAGAGAGAGAGAGAGAGGGAGTGACAAGGGAGAGATGGAGAGAGAGTGTGTATGTTTGGGGGTGAGATAGAAAGAAAAAGAAGGAGATATGGAGAGAAGGGTGAGAGAGAATGAGAGACGGACAAAGATATTCAACAGAGTTGCAAGATGAAGCTCGAGAGAGAGAGGGAGAGAGAGAGAGAGAGAGAGAGAGAGAGAGAGAGAGAGAGAGTGAGTGAGTGACGTGGGGGAGATATAGAGCGAGGTGGGATAGAAAGGAGGAGAGAGATGACTTGAGAGGGAGGGGGAGAGGGAGATGGAGTTGGAGGGGGGGGATAGATGGATGTAAGAAGAAAGACATATAGAGAGAGAAAGGTGGAGAGAGAGAGAGAGGGAGTGGAAAGGGAGATGGAGAGGGAGAGAGGGAGTGACAAGGGAGATGGAGAGAGAGTGTGAGGGAAGAGAGATATAAGGGGAGAGGGAGGGATAGAAGGGGAAGAGAGAGGGAGAGGGAGATATAGATATATATGGATAAACAATGTGTATGTTTGGAGGGTGATATAGAGATATGAAGAGGGAGAGATAGAGGGATATAGAGACATAGATGGAAGGGGGAGAGAGGGAAGAAGAGAGAAATAGAGGGATGGAAGGAGGGAGAGATAGATAGATATTAAGAGAGAGAGCATGTGCTTCTAGGGGTGTGATATAGAGAGAAAATGAATGAGAGATGGAGGGAGATATCAATATAGATGGAGAGGGGAGAGAAAGGGAAGAAAATTGCTTGCACTAGATGCATTGATTTCAATGTAAAGATGCTTATTTCTAATTCTATTTCATTACTTTCATTACATGCATTCATTTAATTAAAGATGTTAATTTCTAATCTTGCTTGATTGAGCTTGCATTAGATGCATTGATTTCAGTGTAGATTTTGATTCCTAATCCTATTTGATTGCTAGCATTAGATGCATTGATTTCAATGTAGATGTTGATTTCTAATCCTATTTGATTTCTCATAGCATTATATGCATTTATTTCAATGTAGATGTTGATTTCTAACCATATTTAATTGTTTTCGTTAGATGTATTAATTTTAGTGTAGATGTTGATTTCTCATCCTATTTGATTACTAGTATTATATTCATTTATTTCAGTGAAGATGTTGATTTATGATAAATTATGTAACTATATATATGGTGTACATTAATTTCAAGATAATTAGTTTAACATTGTGCATTGATTTCAGTGAAAGCAACAAAAAAATTTATTGACAACATGGATTATGACTAAGCTTTTGTAGATAACCTCAAACAAAATAAAATAGAATAAAACTTGTACTTGTAACTTTTACATCTCCATGTCTTTTAAAATCGAATATATAACTTATTTCAATCATATTCGAGTTTTTAAAAATTGAATAAAACTTGTTTCCATCATAAGGAATTGATTGAAATACTTGGATAACTACTTGTAAATTTAGGAAAGTTGATAACATTATATAAAATTATAGAAATGTTGCCATATATTATTTTTTTGACCTATATATTAAAGTTCAATACCATTGAATTATATCATGTTATTACTAATATCTTGTAGAAAATCTCAAAATAGATAATGTTGAATAAAACCTATTTGTTGTTTACATGACCTCTTTTAATATTAAAATTGAATAAAACTTATTTCAATACTATTTGTGTTTTTTAATTGAATATTGAGATAAGAAATTGATTGAAATACTTTAAAAAGTTGTACATGTAATGGTATATGGGTGGGTCACAAAAATTTACACACACACATGTATGACTTTATAATTAAATAATTTATTTTTAAAATTGAATTGTAATAACATATGTGTTGATTGCACTAAAATATACTTTATACAAGCCAATATGAAGTGTTATCACTCAGAAAAGTGAAAAATTATTTGACATGTTCATAAAGTTCATTTGTCAAAGGTATGGTCATAGAGTTCATTTGTCACCAGTTGGTATAGGAAAATTTAAATTTTTTCATCTTAACCTATTCTAAGGTTCAAACCCACCTCCATTCAAGTCATATCATGTCCCATCAGTCATCATTTGTTGACATATTTCATTTCCCAAGCTTCTGAATCCAAAAAAGGACACTTTAGCCAAATTTTCCTCTTTTCGTAGCGTTTTACACTGTAAAAAGGTTGTTTTCGCTACGAAACTGCCTAATAGTTTCATAGAGAAACTGTAAGAAAATGAACTAGCCACGCTATGAAAAACGGTTTTTCTGTCTGTCTTTTCAAATCCGATGCAAGGTTTCAGTCCATGATTAGAAGTGTTAGGGTGAATGTCATTCGAGTTAGTTAAGGTTATTTCAAAGGTACAAATCATGTATGAGGTCATCATTATTGTTTTTTGCATCCATGGGTCATGATTAAGGCATGAGTTGTCATCAAAAATTTAAAACATTACCCCATTGAGTCTTTTTTCATTCTACGCTTCATATTTGCATGTTATTGAGTTCTGGAGAGTTATTTCACCAAGCCAAGCTGGTTGCTAGCATTTTCAAAAGTTGCAAATGTCACCAATCAAGCGAGGTTGAGAAGGTATAAAATCACCATGGATACAAAGAAGAAGACCAACAAAGGTGGTCACTGCCTCAAATATGAGCCATCGGACATGAATTTTTTAAATGAAGACCCAAATTCCTTAGAAGTCTTCAGAAGAACAGGGTGTTTGCAATTCTTCCAAATATTACAAGGATGCCATTTGCAAGTTTCTAAGGAGTTTGCTATCAGTTTCAATGGGACAGCTTCAAAGGTGGGAATGTTAAACCTCACAGTAACACCAGAGACCATTGCAGCAGCAACATGAATCCCTAGAGGAGGGGAATAATGGTTCAAAGGCATCAAGTTCACCATGTAGGACTGTAAATAAGTTATCAAGCCAGAGCATAGTGAAATTGATCTCACAAATGCCATCCCAAGGAGCTACATGAAATACAATTTCTCAAAGGTGCTGCTAATTATTCAGAAGTACTTCACCTGTGAAGGGAGGTATCACATGGTCTATTCCTACCACCTTGGGCTTCTACTGCATTCTGTAGGTAAGAGGTCTCTTGATTTTCTCTTTTAGCTATATAGAAGTCTAGCTAAAATGTCAGATAAGGTCCAAGTTAAAAAAGAAGGAAATGAAACCTCCCTCTTTCATCATGGTTTGATCAAGTTGTTGGTGTTAGAGGAGTTAAAGAGATTAGGCAGATATTGGTCATCTTTTCTGTTCATCAGTGGTTTTGAATTAGATGTTGTCACTCCTAAAAGAGTTCCCAAACCTAGAGATGTTTCATCACCTACAATAGTAGAGCAAGTTGAGCCAGTGATTATGGAGATGAAGCCTTTGTAGAAGGTTGATACACCCAAAGATACACTTGCAAAACAAAAGCCAATAGTTAGCAAACATGGCAGTAAGAGAGTTACAAGGAGCCAAACAATGGCTAAGGGTAACCTAGAGGACATTTTGCATGCCATTGATATTGAAGAAACTCCCATTGTCCAAGATGAAGACATAAATGAGGGAGGAAGGAAGCATAAGAAAGGAAAAACAAATTAGAAGTTAGAGTTTGTAGGTGAAGATGCAGGGTTTGTGTTTCAAGCTAGAAAACCAATGAGAAGACATGAAAGAAAAGTCTTAGAAATCAACAAAGAGGCTCATAAGGTCACTGGAACTGTTTAGCCATCATAAAGCATCATAGACCTCTCGTCACCTGCAAAAGAAGAATTGGTCATCAAACAAAGGAAGGGTAAAGAGAAAATCACTGAAAAAACAAAGATTGAAATCCTTAAGGAGTAGTTGAAGCTGGAAAATGATGAAATATCAGTCTTGAAGAAAGAGGCAAGGAAGCAGAAGGTTTAGAAGGTGAAATTTGAAAAAATGAAAGAAATTTGGGAAGAACAAGTCATAAGTGTGTCAAAGACCTTGGAAAGTACAGAGAAATTGATCAAATGGACTCATCCATTAAGAGGAGAGGTCCAACACATTAGAAAAATGAACCTGCATTTGCAATCTAAGAATAGGACACTGAAGGACCAAGTCAAAGACCTTCAAGAGGAATTATAATTGATTCATGACGAGCTGGAAAATAAAGGTTTGAAGATAATTGTGGTTGAGGAGCCCATTGCTCAATTGATCATAAATGAAGAGGAAACACCACAGAAGAAATAAGTTGAGGTTGAATATGCTTTAGAGGGTTCATTACATGCAGAAAACTAAATTTTTGCAGCAGGAAGTCATTTTGTGAAGAGAGTTGTGAAAAGTGAAATTTCTGCACTTTTACACAATTTCGTAGCATTTCCTAGGCTTAAAGCCAGGAAAACACTACGAAAAAACCTGTAGCAGCCTTTTTTCCTCTAAAGTCACTTTTTGCAGTTTTCGAGGGAGATTGATAATGGTGATGTGTCATGACTTGATTGAGACCATGGAAAAACATAGGAGCAAAGTTTTTGGCTGCAGAAACTACTTTTCAATGCTACCAAAGCTCGCTTCGAAACTGTCATGTTTTCGTAGCGAGCTATTTTTGAAGTTTTTGGAGCATCTTAATGACATTTTTGGATAGCTGGACTCATCCAACATGTCAAGGGAGCTTATCATCAAAGAATTATGACTCGAAGGAAGTGTTGTGGAGAGAGGTCATCAGCCCAAGCAACTTTGAAGATAAGAGTTATACATTACTGAAAAATAGGGTTATGTTCCACAAGTCTAGGAGGGTTTTTAATATGTAAAGTGGTGATGAAATGTCATGTGTCTTTCAAGCATGTGATACTTATGTTGTAACCATCATATAGCTGTTTCAAAGATAAGGCAGAGTTCTGTAATAAATAGGAGTTTGAGTCCTATTAGGAGATGTCTTATTTAAGGTGTAGCTGTCAATTTTCTGTTAGAAGTCATTTTTTTCAATTATGTGATGTGTCATAGGAGAATTCGATGGTCTAGCCACCAAGAAGATCATCCTTATTGTAAATAAGGTCTATTTAAAGACAAGGAATCGAAGTAGTCAAGGGTTGGAGATTTTTTTGATGCAGGAGCATCGGGACTTAGCCAACAATGTGATGTTTTGTTCACATGTTGTGGCTAATCCAAAGAAATAAACATTAAAAGTAGTATTTTATTTTATTTTTATTATTATTGTTATTTATTTATGAGGATAGTTAGTTTGTTTTGTATTTTTAATTAATTAGGAATAAAATTAGGAATTGGTTTCTTTCCCTGCATGGATATAGAGCCAACATAGGGATAAACACTTAAAAATAGGGAGGTATTGATTTGTTGAGAAAATTCAAGAAGAAACCTATTCTAAGAGGAAAAATTTCATATTTCAAGTATAAATAATAGGAAAGTAGGGAGGAAACACCAAGAGTTCGAGTGTAAAGACTAGAAATGCAAAGGAGCAATCAATGAAGTATTCAGCCCATGCAGTGTTAATGTAATTTGGATTTTAGCATATTACGTTTCTTTTTGAATCTACAAACTGTATGTATATGGTGTCTATAAATGTGTGATTGCAGGGAGACGATTTTTGTTGTGGAGGGTGATACGCAGTTTTAAAGAACTACAGTGGAGTGCGGCCTTGGTGTGGACGTAGGCAAAGACCCTCAGGCAATGCATTAAAATGTTGGAAGCATTGGACTGTTGACTTTATTAACATAACTATATAGCTATGCAACGCTATTCAGATGGGTATGCAGTCACCGTGTTCATGGTTTCATATTTTAGCGTATATAGTTTGACTTTACAATAATGAAGAGTGGAATGTCATTTGCGTTGAGGTCAGTACAATCAAGCTAATACGACTGTGGATCCGAGCTATAGATATCGATATTTTATTTGCATTGATGAGGTTGGTTATCTTGGCATAGAAATTGCGTTGACATTGCTGGGTATATTGGCATAGTCATTGCATGGAGATTAGTGCAGTGCCAAAACGAAATTCCAACTTATAGAGCTAGAACCGTATTTTGTTTGCTTGATTACTGTGGTGGTTGTGAAGCTGTGGACTCAAACAACTTGCGGTGTTTTTTTTCCTTCAGAAAATTCCATATTGGTAGTGGGCTTCAATAAATCAATGAACTTGATTTCCCTTGTTATATATTCAACCATGATGCTTTAAGGATTACGTTGGTTTGTTTTTTCCAAATGGATTCCAAATTCCAACTTTCAATTATGTTATTATTATATACAATAAAAATGGTCCTTTAAGGACCCATCGATTATTAAAAAATGGAGTTTGCATAAAGCTACAACATTTCATTATTATATGTATTAATAGAGTGGAATTTGGAATTTCATATTAAGTGGTGAAGAACGAATCAATTCCATTATTTTGAAGAGTAAACCTAGGTCTTAGTAAAATTAAAAAAATTTCTTTACTAATTTGTAAAGTGGAAATTGTGTTTTATACATCATTTTGGTATCAGATTAGTTGAGTTGTTCTTGAACATTGCAGAGGATGTCGCCGAGAGGAGGAGCTGGAGTAGGCCAAGCTGGGATAGGTCGGAGGAGACCTATAGCAAACACAGTTTTTCTAGAAGAAATCCGACTCTTGCGTACAAGGATGGCTACAATGGAAACTACTTAGAGGAGGGCGAAAAATGATGGCGTTGCCAGTGCTAATGAAGAAGAGACCACCGAAGAAGAAGTGGAGGAAGAAAGCGAGGAAGCTAAAGTTATGAAGATGCTAGCAAAGGCTAATAGCAGACCAAAGGTAGAAGTACCTTTATACGATGGTAATATTAGTGTGGAGGTACTAATGGACTGGATCAGTTCATTAGACAAATATTTCGACTATGAAGAAATCGATGACAAGAAGAAAGTGAAGTTTGCAGCCACGAGATTGAAAGGTCATGCAGCCCTATGGTGGGATGAATTGCAGTTGTCTAGGGAATGAAAAGGGAAACCCAAAATCAAGCAGTGAGATAAGATGGTGAGTAAATTGAAAGGTAAGTTCATGCCAAAATATTATCAATTAAATCTTTTTGTACAATTGCAAAACTTAAAGCAAAAGGGCATGATTATCAAAGAATATACTCAAGAATTTTATAAGCTGAGTATTAGAGCGGGTCATATTGAAGGTGACATAGAAAAAGTAGCTAGATATATAAATGGTTTAAGATATGAAATACAGGATGAGATCAGATTATTAAATATGAAGACGATTGAAGATGCCTATCAAGCAGCTTTGAGGGCAGAAGAAAAGATGTTGTGCAAACAAAATCAGAGAAATAGAGGCAAGAGTCCAGCAAAAGGAAGGGGAGCATTTAAATCCAGATTTCATCACTCCCAGAATGAGGCAGGGAGTTCGTGTAATAGATCACCACAAAGAGGAGATTCTGGTCGCAGAAGGTTTGTGCCCAGAGGTAGAGGCCGAGGAAGAGATTTTCAGTGCTTTGAATGTGGTGAGTGGGGACATGTGCAATGGGATTGTCCTCACAATAAACCAGCAACCTAGTGAAATGTGAACGTTGCTGAAATAAAGGAAGAAATTCCTTAGACTAAAGCCAAAGAGGAACCACCTGAAGCCGGAGAATCCTTGTTGTTGAAAAGGATATTGCTTAAAGCAGCTAAGGAAACCAGAGAACCAGCTCAGAGAAAGAATCTATTCAGAACTATATGTAAGTCAAAGGGTAAGTGTTGCAAATTGGTAATTGATAGCGGTAGTACTGATAACCTTGTTTCTACAGAGATAGTGAACAAATTAAAGTTGGAGAAAATAGTACACCCCACTCCTTATAAAGTATCGTGGCTCAAAAGAGGCCATCAAATTATTGTAACTGAACAATGTAAAGTCAAAATTTAGATTGGTACTTATAAGGATGTTATTTTATGTGATGTAATGTCGATGGATGTATGTCACATATTGCTAGGAAGGCCCTGGCAGTTTGACCAAAATGCCATACATGATGGCAAAAGAAACACTTATACTCTTGAGAAAGACGGGAACAAGCATACATTGCTGCCATTGAAAGATGAAACTGACGAGGAAGCACCTAGAAACAACGTTATGTTGATGAGTGGGAAAAACTTGTTGCAAGAAGTCAAGAAGGGCGAGGAGATGCATTTTGCTATTGTTGGGAGACCCAGGGTAATTTTAACTTCTACAAATTTAGAAGATTTACCTGAATAAATTCGAAATCTGTTGAATTATTTTGCTAATATTTTTGTGGATGAGTTTCCAAATGAGTTACCGCCCATTAGGAGTATTAGTCACCACATTGATCTAATCCCTGGAGCCAATTTTTCGAATAAAGCAACCTACAGGTTAATGCCACAAGAAAATGCCGAAGTTGGAAGACAAGTGCAAGAGTTGATGGATAAAGGATTAATCAGAGAAAGCCTCAATCCATGTGTTGTACCAACAATACTCAGTCCAAAGAAAGGAGGTGAATGGCGCATGTGCATAGATTCTCGAGCCATAAATAAAAGCACCATCGGGTATCGTTTTCCTTTACCACGAATGGATGATTTAATGGATTGTTTGAGTGGGTCGAATTATTTTTCTAAGATAGATTTTAAGAGTGGGTATCATCAGATAAGGATTCGAGAAGGGGATGAGTCGAAAACCACATTTAAAACAAACAGTGGTTTGTATGAATGGTTAGTTATGCCTTTTGGACTTACTAATGCACCTAGTACCTTCATGAGGTTAATGAATGAATTTTTGAAAGAATATGCGGGTAAATTTGTAATTGTTTATCTTTATGATATTCTCATTTTCAGTCGAAGTAAAGAGGAGCATTTAGAACACCTTAAATTAGTTCTAAAGACTTTGCAAAAAGAAAAACTGCTGATAAATTTGAAGAAGTGCAACTTTATGAAGGAAGAACTAATTTATTTGGGGTTTGTAGTCTCTAAGGAAGGGTTGAAAATGGATCCGGAGAAAATCCAAGTAATTGTGAATTAGCCAACTCCTAGAAGCATATTTGAGGTAAGAAGTTTCCATGGTCTTGCAAGTTTCTACTGAAAATTTATTCGAAGTTTAGTCAGATTTGTGCACCCATTATTGAAACAATCAAAGAAACTAATTAGCCATTCAAATGGACAGAAGCAGTAGATCGAAACTTTAAATTGCTAAAGAAAAAGATTACTGAAGAACCAGTCTTGGCTTTACCAAATTTTGAGAAAGTTTTCCAGGTTGAAACTGATGCTAGTGGAATTACGATTGGAGCAGTTCTGAGCCAAGATCAGAAACCAATAACATACTTCAGTGAAAAACTAAATGAAGCAAAGAAGAAATATTCATCTTATGACAAGGAATTTTATGTTATTGTACAAGCCTTAAAAAAATGGAGACATTATTTTTTTCCAAAAGAGGTTGTGCTATATTATGATAATCATGCATTATAGTTTATAAACAACCAACCAAAGTTAAACCAGAAACATGCCAAATGGGTAGAATATTTGCAGAGTTTCACTTTTGTAACTAAACATACAAGTGGTAAATTGAACAAAGTTGCTGATGCTTTGAGCAGGGTGAAATTAATTATGCAAGAGTTACAAGTTGGTGTTGTAGGGTTCGAGGAGATGGTTGACATGTATAAGTATGATGCAGAGTTTAAAGAAATTTATGTAGCTGTAGAAAATCCAGCAGTTCATAATAGAAGCCAGTGGTTGGATTATCTAATCCAAGGGGGATCACTATTCAAAAGTAATAAGTTATGTATTCCTAAATGTTCTATGAGGGAAAACATAATCAAGGAGAAGCATAGTGGAGGTCTATTTGAACTTTTTGGACAAGAAAAAACCTTTGCTCAGGTAAATACTTTTTATTACTGGCTGAAGATGCAAACTGATGTTAAACGGTTTGTGGAAAAATGCAGGATTTTTCAGCATGCTAAGGGGAAAAGTCAGAATACACGATTGTATTAACCATTACCAATACCCGACCGACCGTGGGATGTAGTCAGTATGGATTTTGTTTTGGGTTTGCCAAAAACTCAAAGGGGAAATGATTCCATTTATGTTGTTGTGGATAGATTTTATAAAATGGCTCATTTTATTTGATCCAGGTGGATATCGGTGGCCACCCACCTATTCCATTTGGACCAGCACCATCAATTCTTGCAGCTTTTCACATTCAACACAACTTACTATTTTTAGCAGGTTTTCAGGTCCTCCACTCTTGGAGCCGTTTTGGGGGGCTTAATGATCCAGGTGGATATTGGTGGCCACCCACCTATTCCATTTGAACCCCCATCATTAGTTCTTTCAGTTTTCAAGTTGCAACAAAACTTACTATTTTTAGCAGTTTTTCGGGTCCTGAACTTCCAGAGCCGTTTTGAGGCCCTAAACGACGTTTTTTTGGGCATCGTTTTACCAACGAATTTCATGGAATGAAATTCGTCTCAAAATTTGAGGTCCTCGGACAGAGCTTTCTAATGATGTATCATGTGCGTTAAACGGAGATCGGATGCCAAAGTTACGCCCCCGGGAAGTTGAACCACCAATTTACCCAAACGGGCGCCCATAGTTTTGGCGCCTCATCTCCTATGGTTAGGTTTTTGGACGTTTCGAATTCTACATTGTTTCTCAAAAATAAATAGGCCCTCGAGCCTCATTGTAACACAGTTCAGAGGTCTGTAGCCACCACATTTCTTCTCAGAGATTTGCTACCAGCACCCTAGCTGTTTTAGTTCCATTATGTCTGTAAGCATCTTTTTGTTATTTGATATTAATGAAATGAAGTGTTATTTCCGCTGCATCTCTGTATTTATGGTTATGTGTTTATTCTGTTACGTTCCTGCATAAATCCGGATCAGTGGTATCAGAGCGGGTCTACTCTTTCTTTGTTTTTCTTTGCATGTCCCCAACGCGGTCAGGGTATAAGGAGTTAGGGCTCGATCTGGTTGAACCCTTGCAAGATACGGCCTCGCAAGCCGACGACCTCCCGGCGGAAGAAAAGAAAAGACGAGGAGCGAGGGAGATCTATCATCTTTTTGCTCGGGAGGCACTCGAGAAACAAATGAACGTGATGATGGATAACTTTGCTCAAATCCTTCAACGAGCGCCACATATGGTGCATGCGCATCCAACGACCACTGCGGAGCGCACTTCCCTTGAGTACGGGTAAACTTTGACATTCCTATGTTGGAAAAATATGTGCGACAGCAAGCGAATGATGGTTAAATTTGCTGGAAGGGTATTTCTCAGTCCATGACTTCTCTGACCGAGAAAATATTATTTTTGCACTCCTCAAAGCCGCCCCCCATGTCAAAGACTGGTGGGAAACCTACCGTGAGTAAGAGGGCGAAGGGGAACCCTCTCTGTTCTTGGCCACACCCACTTGGAATTCGTTCCGAGACGGCATCAAGGAACAATATTACCCCGGGGGAGCTACGAGGACAAATACATCCAATGGACCACGCTGCAGCAACAAAAGGATCAAGATGTGCACGAACTGACGAATATGTTCCATACCCTACGCACAAAGTTGGGTATTAAAGATTCAGAGAGACATTTGGTGCTCAAGTACCGCGGTTGTCTGCACAAACACATTCAGGAGGAAATGGAGTTCCTCGAAATTACATCGCTTGGCACAGCATATCGCTATGCCACCAAGATCGAGCAGAAATTTAAGCAGAAGAAGCGAGACTTTGGATCTGCAAATCTGAAAGGTGCCCCCGAACCGAAGAACAAGGGGCAAGGCCAAAGCAATGCAACTCAGAACAACACCAAAAATCTAAATAAGGACACAGGGAAGTGGTGTGAATTTCATAACAGCCCCACTCACAGCACAAACGAGTGTCAGGCCAAACAGTCTTTGGTGGCCGAACTAAAGGCACCCGAATCAGATGCATTTTCTGATCCTGAGTTAGACCCAGACAAAGGCAATGACAAAGGGAAGCAGATCATTGATGCGGATCCGAGTGCCATTGTTTCCACCACCAAGACCCAGAAGGAGGGTCCAGAGGATCCAGAGGAGGGGGAGCGCCTCTTCCAGTCGCAGATGTGGGTAAAGGGTTCTCCACTGCAATTTCTCGTTGATAGCAGAAGCCAAAGAACCTCATCTCAGCAGAGGTCGTGAAGCGGCTCGGCCTAACAACCATAGCACACCCGCAACCATGTACCATCAGGTGGCTCCACCCAGGGAGAGATCTCCGCATCCACCAGCAGTGCCGCCTTCCGTACAGTATCAAGCCATTCACGGATGAGGTATTGTGTGATGTTGCTTCTCTTGATGTAGCTGATGTATTATTGGGCCAACCATACTTGTAGAGGCGACATGCTGTGTATGAGTCTAGGCCTCGTGCTGTTATTATTACTTTGGGGAAATAACTTGTACAGGATACCGGAGGTGGTACCGCCTCCTGCCATCTCTTTGACTACTGTAAAACAATGGAGTAAGATTTTTTCCCAAACCAGGAAATTCATTTTCCTTACGAATCACTCATAGGGAAAGAAGAATATTGTGGCCACAACCTTGAAATAGGGCTCCCTTGCACGACTGCAGCAGATGGAAAAATACGATGACAATTTCTCCTCGTTCATAGAGGTTCCTCTACACTGTCAGGACAAGCACTCCATTGATCTGACTCCCAACGCACCACCGCCTGATGTTGCCATACATCCTGCAACTACACATACAGAATCCAAACATGTACTGTATGAGGCCGATAAAGAAACCAAATTTACTAAACACATCCAGCATGTCCACCCGCAGGTCCATGACATCTTCAACACATCTAATACTCGGTTCAACAGAATTTGCCTCATCTCATGGAGGATCTCAACGCAATGGGGACCATTGCTTCCTAAGGAGGGAGGAATGATCCAGGTGGATATCGGTGGCCACCCACCTATTCGATTTGGACCAGCACCATCAATTCTTGCAGATGTTCACATTCAGCACAACTTACTATTTTTAGCGGGTTTTCGGGTCCTCCACTCTCGGAGCCGTTTTGGGGGCTTAATGATCCAGGTGGATATTGGTGGCCACCCACCTATTCCATTTGAACCCCCATCATCAGTTCTTTCAGTTTTCAAGTTGCAACAAAACTTACTATTTTTAATAGTTTTTCGAGTCCTGAACTTCCGGGGCCGTTTTGAGGCTTCATGACGTTTTTTTGGGCATTCCTTTACCGATGAATTTCATGGAATGAAATTTGTCCCGAAATTTGTGGTCCTCGGACAGAGCTTTCTAATGATGTATCATGTGCGTCAAACGGAGATCGGGTGCCAAAGTTATGCCCCCGGAAGTTGAACCACCAATTTACCCAAACGGGCGCCCACATTTTTGGCGCCTCATCTCCTATGGTTAGGTTTTTGGACGTTTCGAATTCTACATTGTTTCTCAACAATAAATAGGCCCTCGAGCCTCATTGTAACACAGTTCAAAGGTCTGTAGCCACCACATCTCTTCTCAGAGATTCGCTACCAGCACCCTAGCTGTTTTAGTTCCATTATGTCTGTAAGCATCTTTTTGTTATTTGATATTAATGAAATGAAGTGTTATTTCCGTTGCATCTCTGTATTTATGGTTATGTGTTTATTCTGTTGCGTTCCTGCATAAATCCGGATCATTATTGCATGCAAGAAAACAAGTGATGTAACACATATTTCTAATCTGTTTTTTTCAGAAGTTGTAAGATTACATGGATTACCTGTAAGCATTGTGTCTGACAGGGATACCACGTTTGTGGGACATTTCTAGAGAAATCTGTGGAGGAAACTAGGTACCAACCTTAGTTTCAGTTCAGCATATCATCCTCAAACGGATGGACAGACCGAGGTCATGAATAGAAGTATGGGAAACATATTGAGAAGCTTAGTATATAAAAATCCTAAACAATGGGATTTAGCCCTTGCTCAGGCTAAATTTTCTTACAACGACACTCCAAATCTAAGTACTGGCATGATTCCATTCCAAATTGTTTTTGGAATGCATCCAAGAGGTGTGTATGAACTCAGAGATATGGGAAAACATGAGGTAAGGAGTGCAAAGGCTGAAGAATTTGCAGAACAGATGCAGGAAATACAGGAAGATGTCAAAAGCAGATTGCAGGAAAGCAGTAGAAAATACAAGCAAAGAGAAGATATGAGGAGGCGAGAAAAATAATTCCAAGTGGGTGATTTGGTTATGGTATATTTAAGAAAAGAAATATTTCCTGTTAAAACTTATAACAAATTAAAACTAAAGAAGATAGGGCCATGTAAAATTGTAAGGAAATTTTCTTCAAATGCATATGAATTTAAATTTCCAATAGGAATTGGAATATCACCAATCTTCAATGTGTTGGAGTTCCAGTGTTTTGGCCAGATTGGCAAGACCAAAAGACTGGACAACATCAAAACCACTTTGGGGCCCTAGGATCTAGCTCTCCTGGACCCGGAGAGGGATCTCTCCATAAAGCAAAGAATGATATATATTTGAAGCTCAAAATGAGGTATTAGGCTAGGTATGAAGCACAAAGGGGGTTTTTAAATGATTTGGTTGGTTGTTGGGTTGGTCTGAGATCATTAACTGAGAAGGTAATGGAAGGAAAGGAGCAAAGCAGCAGGATGTTTTGGAAAAAGAGGATAGGTTAGGAATGTGCCATCCATTAGGCTATGGAGTCATGAAAGGAGATTACTTGCATACAACTAAGCAAGGCTTTCCATAGGGCAAGTCATCTATACTAAAGGATCTTCTAGATAGATGGTGAAATGGAACATTAAGAAGTGAAGGAGAGACACAAAGGGAAGCTTAAGATCAGACCAGAGGTCATCTAACTTCAGATCCGCTTCGGCATACTCTTAAAGGGAAAACATTTAAGATTTAAACACAGAGCTAGGCCTAAGGTCAGATAAGGACTTTTAACCTTCAATGCTTTGACACTAGCTCAAGAGATCTTTGAAAGGCCAATCTGTTTGAAAAGGACCCCAGTGGACAGGGCTCACACTAAATCCCCGGTATCCCAATTCTTCCAGCTCAAACCCAACAAGAACATCTAAGAAACAAACCCCGAATCCACACATCAGTAAGCATGGGCTAGACCAACATCTTTTTTTTTTTCTAAGTAAAAGATTCTATTAACAGAGTAAAAATGTACAGCGGGCCGAAGCCAGAACTATGCCAAAGTATGTGGCAAAATTAACCAAAAAACCACTGATGTAGGCTGCGCTTCAGGAGGGAAACCAGCCATGAGAAAAATTCTTGAGAAATCCCACGCAGGGGAGCCATAGCTATCAAAAACAGAAGTATGAACTGTTGCTACACCAAAAATAAAAAACAAGCCCAAGAGTAAGGGCTGTAATAGAACTGAGAACACAAAAACAAGTCCGATAGTTAGGGCCGAACCAGAATAGAAAAGCCAAATAGTGAGGGTGGTTCTACTCATCAGGAGGCACTTCCATGACTCTGCACCAGAGCTCGTCCGGTTCCCCATCAACCGTGTACAGGTCCTCAATGGAAGTGACCACCTGCTTGGAGGGTGGTGGAGTCACCTGCGCCTCGCTCGCTTGCTCCTTGTTACCTTGCACAATTTCCATGTCCTGAATTCCATCTGTCGGACCCTGCAAAACTTGGCTCGTGCGACCTTGCAAATTCTGGCCCGACTGACCCTGCAGAACCAAGCTCTCAGGGTGCAAAGACCCCAAAGGGGGACCCGAGGACTGGGTTGCAGTGATGAAAAGACCTGCCTGACGAGAAATGGTAGCTTCCTCCAGAGGCTTTTCGCCGAAGACGACGGTGATGGAGGCGGTGACCCTAGGGCGATTGAGCGAACAGTTAAAAGAGAAGTGTGCAGTGTGGGTCTGAGCAGGGGGAAACGAAGGAATGGGAGAGCCCAAGCGACGACCCGAACGGAGCAGACGGCCATGCTGAAGACCAGGGTGGCTATCCGAATGAGAGGTAGATTCCGAAGAGGTGCTGGAGGTGGAGGGAGAATGCTGAGGCAGGCGTCTGAAGGTGCCTCTTCGACACCGCATCCTATGCCTAAGACGGGGCATGTTCTCAGTGGAGCTAGAGGAACCGAATAACAGAGGAGGCACAGGACTGACAGAGGGCGGAGGAGGAATAAAATTGAGGGAGACAAAAGCGAGCATGCAGGAACCGGAGTGGGAGAAGTGGAAATTATCCCCAAAAACCAAACAGCAATTCAACCTGCTACGCTTACCGATTGCCATGGGCACAGTTGCAAATTCTGCATCCCGGGTGCACCATTGAGTAACAGGCAAGGGAGCGCAAGCTGAACCATTGCAACTCTCCATATTATCAATCCAAACGACCTTGTCACGAAGGACCATCTGCAATAAACCACCATTAATAGAAGCCAAGAGCCGAGCCATGTCGCCCCATGCAAAATTGTATCGAATATCGGGGGAGAGATTGTAACCAGTGCCAAGATTAAATGCCATTAATCCAAATGCTGCCGACGTTAAATGCTGATCACCAACCATCTTGTGGGGGGGCAAATGTCTCCGTGTCGTGCCGCACCCCCATCCCATCACATTAGACTCTGTCCTCTGCACCCCATCCGGGAGCTCTGCTTCACTCTGAACCAGTTGTTTGCATTCCTGTTTCTGATCATAATTCTGGATGATATCAAGAGTTCCTTAGAGAATATTGTACTCATTTTCCACTCCCAAGTTGGCAAGTAGATCAAAAACTTTATTTCCGTCCCACCGAATGTGCTTGAAGAGGAGAGCTCGATTGATGCAGAGCCATCGTTCAACATCCCCCAAACGTGCCTCAAGTCTCCAACTATTAGCGATTTTGTGCGCATGAGCCCCATTAAGGAGTTGGGTGGCCATATTGATGAGAATTTGGGAGTCCCCTTCAATCTCAAGAGGTTGAAGCCCATGAAGCTGGGAAAGGAGAAGGCCCTGCCATAGACCTTCTAGCTCAGCCGAGTTGTTCGTAGTCCATCCAAGATTTCTGAGGTAAATGAGTATAGGATTGCCCTTATGATCTCTGAAGATGCCTCCAAATCCCTCTTTGCCAGGATTACCTTTAGAAGCGCCATCGAAGTTGAGTTTGTAGGTGTTATCAGGAGGAGGGAACTAGGACTTTGAGGCGATGATGGAGGTGCTAGGAGTTCTGTGTACTTGCGATCCTTGATGAAGCTGAATGCCCCAATTTTCCCAAATGGATTTTTCATTTGCCAGGGTTGGGAAGTCTTCTGTGTACCAAGTTTGCAGAGCTAAAGTTTCTGTGAGATTGAGACAGAAATTCCTCCAGATGATGTCTAGATGAGTTTTTCGATCTTTGAAAATGCGTTTATTGCGCTCTTTCCAAATATTCCATAGGAGGAGGCCTGGGATTATCCTCCAAAGTTGATTGAGTAATTCACTCTTGTAAGGAGTCTGATGCCAATTGCGTATGGAGCTGATTATGTCTTCAGAGCTTCTACAATTTTTTTGACAACGAAAACTTGCTTTATCCCACAATTGATTTGCCATAGAACAAGTATTGAGGAGATGCTGCAAAGTTTCCTCCTAAGAATTGCAGTTGGGGCAGATTGAGGGTCCATGGAAGCTTCTCTTTCTTAAGTTGTCCCAGGTGAGAATTCTATGATGTCCAAAGAGCCATAGAAAAAGGGAGACTTTAGGCCAAACCCCCGGAATCCGAATTTTTCTCCATAAGGGATCTTTGGGCATAGGATCATTGCAAAGAAGTTTGTATGCCTCCCTGGTGGAAAAGGAGCCCTTTGGGTAGTACCCCCATCTTAGAATGTCCTTGTTATCCGATGTTCTGATGCATCGATTTTTAAGTTCTGAGTTCAAGGTGACCAAGGTTTGCTCATTAGTGTTCCCTATCAGCCTTTCAGCTTGTTTCCACTGTCTGTATCCCTGTGTGGTACTGTTCGTCCACTGTTGCTGAACTTTTTCCATCTGTTGCATATCCCATTCCAGACTAGGAGGCGGTCTGTGAATGTTGGTGAGTTTTGGGAGTTGATCCCAGGAGTCAGTCCAGAATCTAGCAGTGCTGCCATTCCATATTTCCCAAAAACTGTGTTGTTGTATAACCAGATGGTGCTGTTTTGCAGCATTCCATATGAGGGAGCCTTTCTCCGTAGGTGTGAATCATATGAGTTCTTCCGGTGGTCTGTGGTTGGCATACTTTGCTGTCCAGATGATGGCCCATGGCTTATTAGGTGCCTTGAGCCAATTCCACCAAATCTTGGCATTCATGATGGAGTTGCTGTGAGTAGGATCACGCAGACCTATTCCTCCTTGTTCCTTTGGCTTACACACAGTAGACCATTTGACTAGAGCCCATTTACGATTGGTGCCCTTCGAACCCCATAGAAAGTTGCACTGTAGGGCTTTGATTTTTTTGAGAACCCATTTAGGTGCTACTAGAATTGAGAATAGGTATAGAGGCATAGCCTGTAGCACTGCCTTGATTAGGATCAATCTGCTTGCTATATTCAGAGATCTGTGAGTCCAGGTAGAAAGGCGTTCTTCAAGTTTTTCAAGGAGTCTTTGCCAGGAGGCATGCTTAATTGCGGAGTCAACTAAGGGAGCACCCAAATAATTGGAAGGGAGAGTGGAAATGGAAAAACCAAGGATGCGGGCAATAGCAAATTGAGTGATAGGAGGAGTGTGGAAAAAGAAAATCTGGGATTTAACCGAATTGATGGTAGCCCCAGAGGCAGCTGAGAAGTCATCCAGAAGGGATTTAAAGAGGGATGCTTCTTGAACAGAGGGGTAGCCAAACAACATGTTATCATCCACAAACTGTTGGTGGGTGAGGGCTGGTGAGTTGTGGATAGAGAGGCCTCGAAGCTGCTGGGACCTAAGGGCGTTTTTGATATGACGACCTAGGCCTTCCGCCATAAGAACAAAGAGGAAAGGGGATAGGGGGTCCCCTTGTCTGATACCGTGAGTGGGGATGAAGGGTTGGGAAGGAATTCCGTTGATGAGGATAGAGAAGAAAGTGGAGGAGATGAGGCTTGTGACCCAGCGCACCCAAGTTGGGGAGAAACCGAAAGTAGATAACATTTTTTGAATGTAAGTCCAGCTTAACTTATCGAAAGCTTTAGAGAGATCAATCTTGAGAATCATACTTGCCTGTTTGGAGTGCTTGAGGGAGTGTATGATCTCATGCATGAGGATGATGCCGTCCAGAATTTGCTTTCCTTCCATGTATCCAGATTGTTCTGGAGAGATTAGCAGGGGTAGAAGCGGTTTCAGTCTGTTGGCAATGACTTTGGAAATCACCTTGTAGATGATATTGCATAAGGCTATTGGGCGAAATTTGTCTGGTGTGCAGGTGTTTTCTTCTTTTGGAATTAGAGCTATGAAGGTCGCGTTCAGAGAGGGGAGAAGCCAGTGCATAGAGCGTGATTCCTCCACCACCATCCAAACCTCCTCTTTGATAAGATCCCAGAATTTATGAAAGAAGGTAGTCGTGAAGCCATCCGGACCTGGAGCAGTACCCTCCTTGAGCTGTTTCATGGCCAGATCCACCTCTTGAGGAAAGATAGGGTGAAGGAGAAGTTGGTTGTGCTCTTCTGTGATTATTTTTGGTATGTTTTGAGTGATTTTCTCGATGGCCAGTAGTCTATCAATAGGAGGCTCATTATGCACTGTTTGGAAGTGATTGATGAACTCCTCCTCGATCTCTGCGTGGTTTTCCACTCTTTCCCCTGCTTGATTCTGTATAAAGGTAATTGTATTGTGCATTCGTCTTTGAATTGTGGTTTTGTGAAAGAATTTGGTATTTATTTCTCCCTCTTTCAGCCACCTGATTCTAGAATTTTGCTTCCATAGGACTTCTTCCTGCTTTGATCTTTCCTCCAGCTGTGATTGCAGCTGCTTTTCTTGCTCCAATGTCTGCTCCGTGTAACCTTTTGTGATGATTTGCCACTGGAGTTCCCTTATTTCTTTGTTCAGATCCTGCTGCGCCTTAAATATATTGCCAGAAGTTGTATGATTCCAGTGTTTGATGTGAGCTTTAAGGAATTTGAGTTTCTGTTGAAACTGGAACATTTTGGATCCTTCTGGTGGCAAGAAGCCTTTCCAAATGGAGCTGATGAGGTTATTGAAAGCGGGGTGATTGAGTCAAAAAGCTTCAAAGTGAAAGGGGTGGCGTGTTGAGCTACCTGGTCTTTGCCATTGTAGGGAGATTGACCAATGATCTGAGCTGGAGAGAGGGAGAATAGAGGTGGAGATGTCGCCGCCCAGATGTATTTCATTGTATGAAATGAGAAATCGGTCTAGCTTGGAGGCTATGTGTTGCCTCCCTGCCCTTCGATTACTCTAGGTGTGTATGCCGTTACAGTATTGTAGATAAATGAGCATGTTGTTTTGTATGAAGTCTTTGAAGTGGCTGCTCTCTTGCTCCAATTTGGCTCTGCCCCCCTATTTTTCCTCCAGCTTGGTGATCATATTAAAGTCACCTCCAACAATCCAAAGGGGATGGATTCTGTCAGAGTTGAGCATTCCAATCGTGTGCAGAAGGGCAATCTTATTGCCCGCTTCCTGAGGGAAGTAGACATTAGTGAGATGTCCATGAAAATTTGTACCTATGATGTGAAAAGTAGCTTGGATGATGTGGTGGGAAGCATGAAAATCTAAGAGAGAGATGGCCTGTGTGTTCCAGGCAATGGCCAGCCCTCCAGAAGCTCCCAAGGCATCCACAGCTACCGAGTGACATCCAGGCCAAGATTTTGAGAGGATGTTTCCAAGCGTGCTGCTGTTACATTTTGTTTCTTGAATGAAGAATATCTGTGGCTGCTCCTGCTTTATCATGTTTTTTATCATTTTGAGTTTTCCTGGACTTTTGAGCCCTCTTAAATTCCATGAAGTGAGCTTCATGTTTCAGTATTTGAGAGGGGCTTGTAGTACTTTGTCAGTTTAGCATATATGCCTGATTCAACCAGGATTTTTCCCACTGTAATAGTTCTTTGCAGATATGTTTTTCTACCTCACTTCTTGGAGCCTTTAGGAAGTTGATTTCCATCCCATTGACTGCCTGGTTGTATTCCCAGAACTTTCTGTTGAAACGCCCTGGATATGATGACTTCCAGAGTAGCTAGCTGGTGCTATTGAATCTTGTCAAACTCTTTCCTTCTGCAATATTGTTCGAACCCAAATATGTTGAGCCCTTTTAAGTCTATTCTTTCCAGTTCTTCATCCATAAGTTGTGCTTGACTGCTTTCTGCTAAAGTGAGACTAGGGATACAGTCTACATCCATTCCGTTTGGTTTCCAGTTTGGGTCCTGCAAGAGAGCTTCAGGAGTGCCAAGCGGATCTCCCGTGGTCTTGGGAATGGAGGGTTCATTAGGCGGGGGCGGTGGGGGGGGGGGGGGGCTTGAAGGCATTTTGACCTCTTGGGAGGCGGGCTGGAAAGTATGAGGGGAATCTTCAGCAGCAGTGGCTAGAGCCTCAAAGCTATTACTGGTTGAAGGTTTGGAGGCAGAAGCTAGGTTGGATTTTTTCCCAGAAGCAGGTTTTTTATGAGACCTTCTTCTGTTGGAGACCTTGGTAAATCCTTCAGGAGCAACATTATCAGGGAGGTCTGAGGTTTGCAGCTTGGCATTGAGCGGGCAGTCCCTAAAGAGATGCCCATGAATATGAAATTTACGACAGCGGAAGGGTACATGCTCAAAGTCTAATGGCTTGATCCATTCAAAATCATCGTGACAGAGGCTTACCGAGTCTGGGAGAGCTTTTTCCATTCGCATGTAGACACAGATGCGAGCGTAGGATGTGTATCGCCACATCTTCCCCTTGCCAATGTCTTGTAATGATTCTTCATCCCAGTATTCCAAGGGGAGTGAATACATCCTGATCCAAACTGGAGCCCAACTGAAATCCTCCTTGTCAGGGTTAAATCTTTCCACCCAGTCCCTTAGGTATAAGCCCGCTGAGTTAAAGAAGTAAGGTCCCTCATCTAGAACTCTGTTTCGATCTTCAATGCAAATGAAGATAGCAGTGAAAAAACCTTTAGGTCCAAGCTGAAGGGTGACATGCCCTTCGGGTTTCCATTTGGCATAAATCCAACCTTGCAGAGCTTTTTCTGTGGGCCAGAATCCTATGAATTTACCTATGAGGGCGTGGTCTCTCATGAACTGGATTTGACCATTGATTATGTGGCTAGGAAGCTCGATCTTTGGTCTTTCAGCGGCGATTGGTTTGAATGTGGTTGATGTAACTGTAGGTGTTTCCTTTCGCACATTTTCTTCTTCCGGCGTTCCACTACCAGATTCGAGTGTGACTTTTTGCGATTCGTGCATCAGGGTGTCCGTGCTATTAGGGTTTATCTGAACTGAGCCAGAGTCCATTGAAGTAAACATCTGCACCGAGCCAGAGTCCTTCGAATGTTCCATAGAAATGTTTTTGTCGTTACTTGAGGTGGAGGACTGTGCGTCCCCCCCATAAGGCCTGCCATTGCAGGTAAAACTATATCAGTTCTCCCTGATCAAGGAATAGAGTGCCAGGGGGAAGAAGAGCGGCAGTCTGAGGTAGTCGGCGTAGATGCAGGGGCCAGCAGGAACCCTAGCAGAGCATAGAAGAGATCCAAAAATCACTAGACCAACATCTTTATCTGGTTAAATTACATGAATTTTCCCTCAGATTCACATTTAAGCAGAAAAAATCAAAGACAAGAAGAGACGTAGGCATTAGGGTACCAAACAGGGGTATATCCTAAGCCTGATTTACTGATTCTTATTCAGAGGATAAATGGACAATATGATTAAAATGAAATAAGATAATGCAATAAGAGAAACATCACCCGTAATATAGACCAAGATCCTGTGAAATTTGCTTGATTAATTGATATGCAAAACCAGTCACATACACTGAGCTCAATGGCTGATTACAGTCCAAAATTTCTCCTCCTAGCCTACTACATTACAAACTACTCAGCTACTCTCCCCCAACAACTGTTCTAACAGTTGAATGAGTCCCTACACTAACAGCAACAACAATGACAACAACCTTTACAATATGTTCTTCAGGGGTTCTTATAGGAGAATGAGTAACTGTGGAAGTAGATATAAATTAAATGGATTCATTAAGACATAGTGGAGGAAGTATCCATGCCCACTCTGCTTAATAGCTCTACACTGTACTCTGTAGTCTGGTTCGGAGTCTCTGTCAAGTCGATATTTGACCATTGCATGTGTTCTTTAAAGTCCTTTCTGGCTATAAGGCACTCTGTTCTGTCTTCTGAAGCAAGTAAGGTGACTGAAGGTCTTCTGGGCCTCCATGATTCCATTATTGCTATCCTGACAGTATTTGGAAGCTTTCAGTCAGTGAAATGGCTTTTAGGAACTCGAGGAGGCATGGAAACTTCTGTAGGAAGGTGTACTTTCTGAGAAAATATGTTCTGCTAACATATACACAGATATGGCTTGTTTCATGTGCATTAGTCTTCAAACTGTGTCTTCTTCCTTTGAATAAGGATTAAAACATAAAATATTCAATTAATGGCTTTAACACCCTTAATCCCTGCTGCTGATACACTGGCCGCTGCTGTAATGGTCTCTCTGTGTTCTAAATCACCATGGCTGTGATTATGGAAAACAGAGTGAAATTACCACTCTGTAATCCCTGCACAATAAAATAATCTTGTCATAAAATTCATGGAAGGTGGAAGGAATGTTGTGGAGGCCTGCTGAATGGTGGCAGAACAGTGGAAATTGTGAAAGGATGGTGGAAAATGGAGCTAATGAAGGTTTGGGGTAAGAAAGGGCGCATACCGTCTGATCATATGCTGAGATGGTGATCAACGACCGAGATCGACGAATGGAGATGTTAATATGAAGTTAGGCGGAGAAATGATGTTTAGTGTAAAGCCCAAAGTTTTAAGGTTCGGGCGATTTACAAAGAAAATTATGAAAACTCGATGAAACGGGCTTGAATGGTGGGACCCGGTCATGGGCGGAGGGCGATTTGATTAAGACCATTAGATCTTAGGAGGAGATCAACGGTTGCGATGATCCGATGAGGTTTTATGGTCGCGCGATGAGAAAATTATGAATGGAGTACGAGATGCAATGAGGGTCGTTGATCAATACAGATCAACAGTCGAGATCTGTTGATGAACTTTCGGAGGCGGAAAGTGGGGAAGTGGTTTTACAAGAAAAACAGTTGTTTTCACGCGGTGAAAGGTGGGTGAGGCAGTTTTCGCTTTTTGAACACGATATGGGTCTCTGGCTGACACGTGGCATTTTGAAACCGCCCATATCGCATGATTTCAAACTGTAGAAATTTGAGTAATAGATGAATTATTCACCGAGATTATCCTGATTACACACTATTTGAGCTTCATGCATAATACATAACCTCTTCTACAATTGATCATCAATTTGCGGAAATAGAAGCAGTCGCGTGCACACATTAAAACATAATCAAGCACACATATAACACAATATGTAATGGGGAAAGATTACAGCTGAAAACCCCCAACTATCTGTATATTATAATGATAGAGAACATGTAACAATACATAGTACAAACTCCTCACAAGCTCTCAGCACTATCTCCAATTGTGACACACAAACTAGCTCAGATCTGAACAAGTCACAGGTTCAAATCTCCTCCACTGTTTGCCTGCCTCTAATGCGCAATCCAAGATGAGAATGAATGAGATCCAAGTTAGAATCCCCTTGGCTTGTACTGTGCAATCCTCATTGGCAATCTCAATCAAGTGTGTGCAAATCTCATGCACAAGTATAGTCACAACTGATAGCCACACTCACCCTTTCACCCACCTCTAACACTGGTCTCCACTGAACTGTCCATGCATTGCAGTTAACTGATGTATTATTTAGTTGATTTATGAGTTAGTAATTAGTGAATTAATTAATAATTAATTCACACCACTCATCACTAGTGTATTTATCAGTTAGACTAAATACAACTAGTTCAACTAAGTTAAACCGAACACAACTCCACCAATTGTCTCATCAACTCCACAAAACTCTACCACATGAGTTCTAACTGAAGTCAACCATGCAATAGCTCAACTAAACCTTAGGAAAAGTGTATTTCCTTCTGTCAGCTACATGTGCCACATCCAAGCATCAAACTGAAGTGCTCCAAGAGGATAAGATAATGTTTATAGTCCAAATATTATTAAGGGATAATAATATTCGACTGATCTATTTTTAGACTAGCAGTCTAAAAATAGATTCCGCCCAATGTCTAAAAATAGAGGTCCATCTATTTTTACCAACTTGACCAATCATCCATAAATAGCATCCTACAACTCATAGACCATGATCCATATGTCTAAAAATAGACATAGTCTAAAAATAGACTTTGCGACAAAAAATCACTTGTGTGGCCCCCCACCTAGTTTAGGTGATCACTTTCCAACTAGGATCAGGAAAGATGTTTCAGGATGCCTCCTTCACTATTTCTTGTTGCCATTTTCAACACGAACTGTTAACTTTCGGATGCCAAAGCTGCACAATATTAATGTTTCCCGTTGGATCTAGGGCCGCGAGATCCGACGGTGATGGAGGAGCGCGATACGAGGAACGTGCATGGTCAGTAAGGTGGGGTCAAGCGTAAGGTGGTTTCATTGTGGGCCATCCGATCTATGTAATGGACGGTCGAGATCTGCAGAGGATAAACATAGGTGGAGGAGTTGGTTAGTGGGTGGGAGAAATCCAGGCCGTTGGATCGAAAGGAATGAACGATCAGGATCTAATCGGAAGCAGAGGAGGAAAGGGCCAAATCTCCGATGGGATCATGAAGCAATTGGATCTGGACCGTTAGATCTATGGGAGATCGACGGCTCAGATTCAATCAGGGATCGGCCAATCGGGGCATCGGAGGGTGGCACATTTCAAAATCTCCGAATGGCGTTTGAAACGACGTAGCGATGGCCATCGGATTAAAATGTGAATCGACGGTGGAGATGGCCATTGGAAGGTTCAAAAATGAGTGTGATTGGGGCGCGATAGGACCTGCGTGGACTGTCAGATATTTAAGAACAACGACGGATATCGCTCCAAAGGCCCATAGAACAAATTACATCTCGCATCGGAAGTTTTTGTTTACAAAGGAAAAAAACATTCCGCTCTGACTCTCCGATGCGATAAGAACCTTATGGGTTAGCACTTGGTCTTAGTGCTCGGGCTTATGGAGGGGAAGTGGTTAAGGGGGTTGGCTGAAAGGGGCTTAAGCCTCACATGTAAAATGAGTGATTTTGGCCTAATTTTAATGCTTTTTAAGGCCCAAAGAGGGATTCGGTAGGGAGAATGAGGGGCTATTAAACCAAACAAAGGGTATTTGAAAGGTTTTAAAGGAGATTTAGGATGATTTAAAGGGTAAGTGGGGAGTTAGAAGGGGAGAAAGGCGATGAAAACAGAGGTTTAATGGGGGTGGAATAAGGGAAAATGGAGGCCTTTTGGGCATTCTTCTTCACAAACAGAGAGGCATTTCTCATGGAAACAATAGTGAGAATTTATCAAAGGACAAAGGCACAAGGAGGCTTCAAGGATGATGTGTTTTCAGAGGAAATGCATTCCTTGAAGGCTCAAAAAACAATTTGGCCCCCTATTTTCTTGTCAAAAAATTCATAGGGGGCTAACAGTAGCTCCACATGGGGATGGCATCTTCTTGAAGGTGTTAAGAATTCAGAGAATGATATTTGGAGTAGGCCAGATGCCTGGTACTTGACACACCTTTTATTTTTTTGGATCAACTGCAACAAATCATGAAGACATCATATCAGCAGAAATGCTCTCCCAAACATCTACCTACCCATACTATAGTCCTAACATTTTTTTCTAGGTGCATTTGAACTTGAAAACCCTTTACATCATCAATTTTTTACAAACAGAAAAATAAACCTATTCTATTTCTACCCTTATTACTCCATGAGACCAGATTAAGCTATTGGCCTCATAGTTTCTCTACCTAAACTAATGTCTGCTACGATTAAAATGTCTAGCAAACTTCTTCTCTACATTCTAAGACAGAAATTGAAAAACAGTCAAGCCAGGATTTGACTTTCTGGCTTGCTGTGGACCATGGCATAAAGAAAAAACTGCTCATGGACTGAAAACTTTGCAGAAATTTACAGCCACTAACTAAATGATCATAGAGTGAGCTTTTTTGAGCTTTTCCTACCTACCCTACTCTAACTTGGAAACCTATGATGATCTAGGTGATGCAATAATGCCAATGCAGCCAGTTAAGAAATAAAAAAAAAGGGCAGAAGAACTGACTGTTTATCAGAGACAACCATGAGGTGTTCTGCATGTGGGTCTCCAAAACTGAGGCCACCATCGGTGGTGACCACTTCTGACGTATCTGGCTCTTGCAAAGGATTAGTGCTTGAGGATTTGAGCCAATTAGGGCCTTCATATATTCTGCCATAGGATCAACAAAAACATGATATAAACTTTTTTCTTCAAAACCTCCCATGACTGGTAGGCTGTCTGCATCCTTGACAGTTTCAATCATTGCATCTGCAGTGTGGCCTCTATAATTCCACTCCTCCCTTTCCTGGTTGGGATTATATGGCAATTGAGCATCAACCAGGAATACCTCTTCTTCCACTAGATCAAGATAAAGATGTCTATGGGAAAGAAGATCTCCCTCATCTTCACTGCAGCCTGAACTAGAGGGCTCATCATGTATGGTATGTCTGTCTTCTTCTGACCCTAGTAGGTTCTGCTGGAGTGAACTGAACTCTGTGAAAAAATTAACATATTCTTGAGCAGGGGATTCTTTGATTACCTCGGCCCTTTCAGGAGAAGGCTTCAGATATTCATCTTGCTCAAGATTTTATTCATTTCTTTCTTCCTTATCCTCTGCGCTGAAGAGCTGTTGGCTTCCATATTCTTTGGAATTATCACTGATAATCTGATATACAATAGGGTGAAGATCCAACAAATCTTTGTCTGCTACTAGACTTTCATAACCTTCTTCATCAATATCATAGATGGCCTGCGTTGGCTCATCATTTTCTTGAAGTTGCTGGTCATGATATTCCTCCCCCGAAACTACTGATGATGGTCCTGAAAGCTTAGCTTCCCTTTGGAAAAAATCATTATCAGACAGATCATCATTATGTAAATCATAATTATAAGCAACGTTATCCATCAGACCTTCTGGAAACTCAACAAGTCTTTCTTCAAAATGATCTGCAAGTTCTTCCTCTGATTCAATGTCTCGCTCATCATACATGCTTAGCATGCAACTCATGTCTTGCAGTGATCAGGTTTTTTTTTCCTGAGGAAAAGGCGTAGGTCTCTCCCAATCATCATTTCTGGTTTCAAACTCGTGTTCTTCCTTCTTTATGTTCAACAGGGTGTTGGCAGTCTCTATCAATCTCTCCAGCTTGTCTTCTAAAGAGATCTGCATTATTTTCTCTGCTCGGTCTTTCTTTGCTACTTTTAATCTTTCCTCCCTGCACTTTATGTTGTATTCGACAGTAATCACTATGCTCTGCATTTCTTCTAGGTTTGAAGTCTCTCTTTCTCTTATATGGAATTCCACCTCAGGGTCAAAAGAACTAGGATAGTACAGTAGTGCCCATCCCAAAGGTGGTTTTAAATCAGAAGGTATTGCATTATATACCTTATTAAACCTGGCTGAAAAGTTTTGTACTGTCTCTTCTGGCTACCTTTTTAGATTTTGATACTCTTCTAGGATGAGGAAAACATTCCTCGAGACTGCCCATTTATCAAGGAAAACCTGAGAAAATTGATGAAAGCTGAAAATGCTTACTGTTGGAAGGATTTTAAACCAACCCTTAACATTTCCTTGTAATGACAAGGCAAACATTCTAATGTGCACATCATCGTCTTCTATTTCATACAAGTTAAGTAAATCCTCAAGGTTTTGAACATGTTCCTCAGCAGTGGCCCTTTTATTTTCTCCATCAAAAAGAGGTAGCTGGTTCATAAGCTCTGCAGGAAGGGGTTGGAAGATTAGAGGAAAAAACAAAGGCTTATACCTTTCTATGACCTTTGTGGGTGTGGGTAGTGCAACAGGAGGCTCACGGCTACTTGAAGCTTCTTTAGGAGTGGGACATACAACCTGAGGCTCTTGTTCCACTAGGTCTTTAACAGGAGTATAGGTCTGCTCATGGTCTGAAGGCTAAGGTTTGAGATCTTTCCCATACTCAATGTGGGTTTCATCTTTGTACACTTGATCAGGCTTAAAGCAGGACAGAACATAGTGATAGACAAAAACAATGAATTCTTTAAAGCAAATCCAACCCAAATGTTCTATCCTCCTATGAGGTCTGGCCATATTTCAGGTTCTTCCTCCAGTGGAGTCTTTAAGAGTTATGGAGTGTGGAGTTTCCAGGTGGATGAATTGAAATGTTTGAAGCAGGTTGCTATCCACCATTAGCAATGAGATACCAATCTAACCAGAGATTTTGGGTCTTTTGAGTGCCTAAGGATGTTTAGATAAATTGCACTCAAATGTCCCCAGCAGAGTCGCCATTATGTTGGAGTTCCAGTGTTTTTTCCAGATTGGCAAGACCAAAATACTGGACAACATCAAAACCACTTTGGGGCCCTCAGATCTAGCCCTCCTAGACCCGGAGAGGGATCTCTCCATAAGGCAAAGAATGATATATCTTTGAAGCTCAAAATGAGGTATTAGGCTAGGTATGAAGCACAAAGGGGGTTTTTAAATGATTTGGTTGGTTGTTGGGTTGGTCTGAGATCATTAACTGAGAAAGTAATGGAAGGAAAGGAGCAAAGCAACAGGATGTTTCGGCAAAAGAGGATATGTTAGGAATGTGCCATTTATTGGGCTATGGAGTCATGAAAGGAGATCACTTGCATACAACTAAGCAAGGCTTTCCATAGGGCAAGTCATCTATACTAAAGGATCTTCTAGATAGATGGTGAAATGGAACATTAAGAAGTGAAGGAGAGACACAAAGGGAAGCTTAAGATCAGACCAGAGGTCATCTAACTCCAGATCCGCTTCGGCATACTCTTAAAGGGAAAACACTTAATATTTAAACACAGAGCTAGGCTTAAGGTCAGAGAAGGACTTTTAACCTTCAATGCTTTGACACTAGCTCAAGAGATCTTTGAAAGGCCAATCTGTTTGAAAAGGATCCCAGTGGATAGGGCTCACACTAAATCCCCGGTATCCCAATTCTTCCAGCTCAAACCCAACAAGAACATCTAAGCAGCAAACCCTGAATCCACACATCAGTAAGCATGGGCTGGACCAACATCTTTAACTAGTTAAAGTACATGAATTTGCCCTCAGATTCACATTTAAGCAGAAAACATCCAAGACAGGAAGAGCAGTGGACATTAGGATACCAAACAAGGGTATATCCTAAGCTTTATTTACTGATTCTTATTTAGAGGATAAATGGACAGTATGATTAAAATGAAATAAGACAATGCAATAAGAGAAACATCACCCGTAATATAGACCAGGATCCTGTGAAATTTTCTTGATTACTTGATATGCAAAACCAGTCACATACACTGAGCTCAATGGCTGATTACAGTCCAAACTTTCTCCTCCTAGCCTACTACATTACAAACTACTCAGCTACTCTCCCCCAAAAACTGTTCTAACAGTTGAATGAGTCCCTACACTAACAACAACAACAACAACAACAACAACAACAACAACAACAACCTTTACAATATTTTCTTCAGGGGTTCTTATAGGAGAATGAGTAACTGTGGAGGTAGATATAAATTAAATGGATTCATTAAGACAGAGTGGAGGAAGTATCCATGCCCAATCTGCTTAATAGCTCTGCACTGTACTCTGTAGTCTACTTTAGAGTCTCCGTCAGGTCAATATTTGACCATTGGATGTGTTCTTTAAAGTCCTTTCTAGCTGTAAGGCACTCTATTCTGTCTTCTGAAGCAAGTAAGGTGACTAAAGGTCTTATGGGCCTCCATGCTTCCATTATTGCTGTCTTGACAGTCTTTGGAAGCTTTCTGTCAGTGAAATGGCTTTTAGGAACTCGAGGAGGCATGGAGACTTCAGTAGGAAGGTGTACTTTATGAGAAAATACGTTTTGCTGACATATACACAGATATGGCTTGTTTCATGTGCATTAGTCTTCAAACTGCGTCTTATTCCTTTGAATAAGGATTAAAACATCAAATATTCAATTACAGGCTTTAACACCCTTAATCCCTACTGCTGATACACTTGTCGCTGCTGTAATGGCCTCTCTGTGTTTTGAATCACCATGGTTGTGATTATGGAAAATAGAGTGAAATTACCACTCTGTAATGCCTGCACAATAAAATAAACTTGTCATAAAATCCAGGGAAGGTGGAAGGAATGCTATGGAGGCCTGCAGAATGGTGGCAGAACAGTGGAAACTGTGAAAGGATGGTGGAAAATGGAGCTAATGGAGGTTTCGGGTAAGAAAGGGTGCAGACCGTCCGATCATGTGCTGAGATGGTGATCAACGGTCGGGATCGACGAATGGAGATGTTAATATGAAGTTAGGTGGAGAAATGATGTTTAGTGTAAAGCCTAAAGTTTTAAGGTTTGAGTGATTTACAAAGAAAATTATGAAAACGCAATGAAACGGGCTTGAATGGTGGGACCCGGTCATGGGCGGAGGGCGATTTGATTAATATCGTTAGATCTCAGGAGGAGATCAACAACTGTGATGATCCGATGAGGTTTTATGGTCGCGCAATGCGAAAATTATGAATGGAGTATGAGATGTAATGAGGGCCATTGATCAATACAAATCAACGGTTGAGATCTGTTGATGAAATTTCAGAGGCGGATAGTGGGGAAGGGGTTTTCCAAGAAAAACAACTATTTTCATGTGGTGAAAGGTGGGTGAGGTGGTTTTTGATTTTTGAACGCGATATGGGTCTCAGGCTGACATGTGGCGTTTTGAAATCGCCCATATCGCGTGATTTCGAACTGTTAACTTTCAGATTCCATACTGCGCGATATTGATGCTGGCCGTTGGATCTAGGGCCGCGAGATCCGATGGTGATGGAGGAGTGCGATACGAGGAACGTGCATGGTCAGTAAGGTGGGGTCAAGCAGAATGTGGTTTCATTTTGGGCCGTCTGATCTATGCGATGGACGATCGAGATCTGTAGAGGATAAACATAGGTGGAGGAGTTGGTTAGTGGGCAGGAGAAATCTTGGACGTTGGATCAAAAGGAATGAATGGTTAGGATCTAATCGGAAGCAGAGGAGGCAGGGGCCAAATCTCCAATGGGCTCATGAAGCGATTGGCTCTGGACTGTTAGATCTACAGGAGATCGACGGCTCAGATTTAATTAGGGATCGGCCAATCGGGGCATTGGAGGGTGGCACATTTCAAAATCTTCAATTGGCGATTGAAACGGCGCAACGATGGCTGTCGGATTAAAATGTGAATTGACGGTGGAGATGGCCATCGGAAGTTTTACAAAGGAGTGTGATTGGGACACCATAGGACCTGTGCGGATTGTCAGATCTTTAAGAACAATGGCGGATATCACTCCAAAGGCCCATAGAACAAGTTACATCTCGCATCGGAAGTTTTTGTTTACAAAGGAAAAAAGCGTTCTGCTCCAACTCTCCGATGCGATAAGCGCCTTATGGATTAGCGCTTGGTCTTAGCGCCCGGGCTCATGGAGGGGAAGTGGTTAAGGGGGCTGGCTGAAAGGGGCTTAAGCCTCACACGTAAAATGAGTGATTTTGGCCTAATTTTAATGCTTTTTAAGGCCCAAAGAGGGATTCGGTAGGGAGAATGAGGGGCTATTAAACCAAAAAAAGGGTATCTGAAAGGTTTAAAAGGAGATTTAGGATGATTTAAAGGGTAAGTTGGGAGTTAGAAGGGGAGAAAGGTGATGAAAACAGAGGTTTAATGGGGGTGGAATAAGGGAAAATGGAGGCCTTTTGGGCATTCTTTTTCACAAACAGAGAGGCTTTTCTCATGGAAATAGCAGTGAGGATTTATCAAAGGACAAAGGCACAAGGAGGCTTCAAGGATGATGTGTTTTCAGAGGAAATGCATTCCTTGAAGGCTCAAAAAACAATTTAGCCCCCTATTTGCTTGTCAAAAAATTCATAGGGGGCTAACACAATGTTGCAAATTTGTGCCTATATCGAGAACCAGAAGAAGAACCATAAGGGGATGCCACAGCAAAAGAAAACCCAACAGTAAATTGGGAAGACCAGATGCCCAAAGCAGGGAAGAGGGAAGTCAAAGCCATTTTGGAGAAGAGAGTGTCAAAGAAAACTAGGAGCCAAAGCTATTATCATTATTTAGTCAAGTGGAAAGGACAGCCAGTGGAAGACACCAGTTGGATGACTGCAGCAGAGCTATAGAAGTTGGGAGTAGATTTTGAAGCATTACAAGATCAATTTTCTTCCTCGGGAGTCTTATGTAGGAGCATCAGGACTTAGCCAGCAATGTGATGTTTTGTTCACATGTTGCGGCCAATCCAAAGATATAAACATTAGTAGTAGTATTTTATTTTATTATTATAATTGTTTTTTATTTATGAGGATAGTTAGTTTGTTTTGTATTTTAAATCAAATAGGAATAAAATTAGGAATTGGTTTCTTTCCCTATGTGGATATAGAGCCAACATAGGGATAAACACTTAAAAATAGGGAGGTATTGATTTGTTGAGAAAATTCAAGAAGAAACCTATTCTAAGAGGAATACTTTCATATTTCAAGTATAAATAATAGGAAAGTAGGGAGGAAACACCAAGAGTGCCAGTGTAAAGACTCCAAACGCAAAGGGCGATCAATGAAGTATGTATTCAGCCCATGCAGTGTTAATGTAATTTGGATTTTAGCATAATATGTTTCTTTTTTAATCTACAAACTGTATGTATATGATGTCTATAAATGTGTGATTGTAGGGAGACGATTTTCGTTGTGGAGGGTGATACGTAGTTTTAAAGCACTGTAGTGGAGTGCGGCCTTGGTGTGGATGCAGGCAAAGACCCTCAGGCAATACGTTAAAACTTTGGAAGCGTTGGACTGTTGGCTTTATTAACAGAACTATATAGCTATGCAACACTATTCAGATGGGTATGCAGTCACCGTGTTCATGGTTTCATATTTTAGCGTATATAGTTTGACTTTCCAGTAATGAAGAGTGGAATTTCATTTGCGTTGAGGTCAGTACAGTCAAGCTAATACGACTGTGGATCCGAGCTATAGATATCGATATTTTATTTGCATTGACAAGGTTGGTTATCTTGGCATAGAAATTGCGTTGACATTGCTGGGTATATTGGCATAGTCATTGTGTGGAGATTAGTACAGTCCAAAAACGAAATTCCAATTTATAGAACTGGAACCGTATTTTGTTTTCTTGATTGTTGTGGGGTTGTGAAGCCGTAGACTCAAACAACTTGTGGTGTTTTTTTTCCTTCAACAAATTCCATATTGGTAGTGGGCCTCAATAAATCAAAAAACTTGATTTCCATTGTTATATATTCAACCATGATGATTTAAGGATTACGTTGGTTTGTTTTTTCCAAATGGATTCCAAATGCCAACTTTCAATTATGTTATTATTATATAAAATAACAATGGTCCTTTAAGAACCCTTGATTATTAAAAAATGGAGTTTGCATAAAGCTGTAACATTTCATTATTATATGTATTAATAGAGTGGAATTTGGAATTACATATTAAGTGATGAAGAATGAATCAATTCCATCATTCTGAAGAGTAAACCTGGGTCTTAGTAAAATCAAACATTTTTATATACTAATTTGTAAAGTGGAAATTGTGTTTTCTACATCATTTTTGCACTAAACTTCTTCTTTTATGTATTTGACTTATATCAGTAATAAAGAGTGACTTTCTTCTTGACAGACCTGAGATTCTCATGGGATTTTTAATGTTTTATTGATCTATAGCTTTATGTTTTTACCATTTGCAGTAGATTTCATCTCTATTACTCATAATTCATATTTATGCTCTGACTCCCTGTAGTGATGAAATGAATGTGTTGCCCTATGTTTTATGTGTGAGTTTCTTATGTTAAAGACCCCTATCTGCCTTAGCTTCCATGTCAAGAAGCCTTGCCACTGAAACTACTGATTGTTGACTCCATAAGCCCAATGGTAGCAAGCCTGCATTCTTTTCAACCTGCTAACATAAAAAACAAGTTACATTTCCAATAGAGTTAGCCATCTAGAATCATCATTATTCAATATCATAAAACCCCCTTGAGAGAGCCCTCTCAAACTGAAGAGGCTAAGCTTCAGTCAAAATTTTGTTTGAAATAGTTACATAGAGTTGTTTGATGAGCAGCCAATCAAGTAAAATTTTGTGATAACATGAAGGATGATTGGAATTCTTTCCATGTTCAATATTAAATTGATACATGATATATTTTAGTTCATTTTAAGTATTAAAGTGAATTGCATCATAACTTAATAGTGTTCTTATTTTCTTAGTCTATGAAATTGGAAATAAAATTAATTGAACATATATTTTACTAATAAAAGTTATAGTATATAGAAAAAAAATTAAATTAGCAAAATAATTTTAACACATCCATAAACTTCAAAAATTAATGAGCATCCATAAACAAAATTAATACAAATCCATAAACTGGAATAGTGATTACATGTATCAGTAAACTATCCATATGAAAATATATACAAATTATAAATATCACATGCACATTCATAAATTGGAATGATAGTCATCCATAAACTAAAATAATGTCCATGATGTACATCCATAAATTGTCCATGTATTAAAATATACAAAGTTTGTATCACACATGTAAATGTGCCCTACGAAATGAGCCTAAAAATATGCAAACTATGATTGTCTAAGTACCACCAGAACTCCTATGTGAGTTATTTCACGCAAAGTAAGTGTCGATAACCTGGTATTGCAATATAACACATTCAAATTCAAATTAATTAGATCATTATTTGTACAAAATAAATGATTTTGAAGCACATTTTTAATGACATATACATGATTCTACTAACATCAATCGATTCCAAATTCAAGTCAGATAGGATGGGGGTGTTGTCAAGATAAATCCCCTCTGCAGATAGAGGTGATCTCTCTAGCCCTAGAGTGGGTCTAGCAACACGAGATTTTTTCTAACAAAAGCTTTCTTAACTAATGTTTACTATGCAATGAGGAAAGAGACATAAATACCTTTTTCCAAACGCTATCCTTGGATCTGTTGATGGTGACATCGATCCACGATCCTTGTAGGTCCGCTTCCTGCTATTGATGGCACGCGAATACCTTTGGATGATCAAGAGACATCAACAAACATGATGCAATACATAATAAATGTAAACACTAGCTATCTAGCAGATCAAGGAGTACCAGAATATTTGCATCAACATGTAGAAAAATATAGAAAGAAAATATCAAATGTTATTATTGATAAATTACAAAAGGAGAGCTTACAACCAGGCCTTGATGTTGGAGGTGTCCTAGGGTGAAAATATGAGTCCTTCACCTAGCTCAAAATAATTCCTTCTCCTGAGCACTTAGGCTTAATCACGATGCTAACATGCAAAGGGTGAGAGTTCAGACGAGTCTCACAATGATCGACCAAGCTCTAAACTTGGGGGAATGAGGGATGTGAATTTATAGGAAGGGAGAAGAGGTTGGGAGTCCATGAAATGAGGAGGAATGCCCAATTTCTAAGGGATGATCCCCAATGGAGGATATCAAGGCTCTAAAATGAGAGAGCTTGACCTTATCATCGTTGTTCAAAAAACAACTCACCGCCCTTGAGCTTCTAGAGGTCAAAGCTTCTCCCCGATTTGAGGAAACACTTCCAAAAATGGGATTAGAATGGTTTTCCAAGAAATTAGGGCATTGAAAACGCTGGGTGAGAACTGTGAAAAGGACATCAGCACGGTCATGGCACCGGGAAAAGTGTTGACCCAAGAAACTAGAAATTTAACCAAGTTTCTTCAGTAATCTTTGAAGGAATTATTCTTTCGATATTATCGAGGATATTTTGACATATTTATTGATGGTAGAAACATTGCACAGGATCTTTCATGGGGCATTTCAGGATCAGGGACGGGAAAATGAGTATCGTGACAAATTACTATGTAACAAATGCCCCCTAAAGAATGAAGGCAGATCAGGGAATGATGGCTAAAATGCTTTATGAATCAAGGTAAAGAACGCAGACCACCTTCAGAAACCTACCAAATCAAACATTTTACAATATATGAAATATCTGGTATAAATATGCCTAACCAGATAATGCTACACTAGGCATTAAATGACACATGAACCCACGGTATGGTCATATCCATCCGTATAGATAGGATTATGTATACAATCATGAATACTCAATAACTCCCCATAGCTTGGATAAAAAAATAAGATTTGACCCAGGGTCTTCATCATGATCTCAATCCACCCAATGTATGAATATAGCCATGCAAATAAATGTGTTGGTGTCAAACATGGTAGAAACCACCTGATTACTGGTCAATGATGAAAACCGTTAAGAAGCACGAGAGAGACCAACAATAATGTCGATGGAACTGATCAGGAGATCAAGTCTTTTGTAGAAAAATGCTCAAAAATGAATTTGCTCCGAATTGGTCTAAACCAGATCGACTAGAAAGAGCTCATCAATACGATCCTGTAGCCGCGAACGGCACTGAATTCCGTTATCGTATGGAGGAGATATTGCATTTTGAAATCGCCCAATAACTTTCAATTTTGAAAGAAATTTTTTTAATATATTGTGATGGGATAATTTTTTTTTATTAAGGTTTAATTAATTAATTAAATTATATATTTATTAATATTTATATGATTTTTATTAGTCATATATTATATTATTAATTATATATTTTAATTAATTATTAAAAAAAAATTAATTAAACCTTATTAAAATTTAAATTTTAAAACCACACATATGTTATTAAAGTCTTAAACTCAAATGGGAATTATTTAAAACCCAAATGGCATACGTTAGTTCAAAGTATAAATGACATATGTTAAAAGGCATTCAACGTATGTTTTAAAAGGTCAGAGCCACGTGGGTTTTAAAACACGTGGTTCAAATTGGCAGCGGAGTTTAAAACTTTTGCTTGGACGTGGCAGGAATTGAACACGGGTCGGACGGAAGACAACCCAACGGCCTAACCAAGAGGCCACGGGTCCTTGTTGTTAGACCATTGGCATGGAGATATATTTATCCGTTGTTATGTATGGTTGGACCCGAAACTGTGGGTCGTGGTCCCGTGGACCAGCGCCCGGAGCGGAGTTTGATTTATATATTCGGTTATATAATAAAGTTTGTGCGCAATAAACTCAAAGTATTTCGACGACTATGGTCACGTGGACCTATTTTTTAGCCCCCTCCCACTGGCAGCAGTTTCGGCGGTTCCTTTAATTTAGCGCCGACCTCCATATTTGTCGGAGCTATCTGGCAGTTAGCCAGACTTAGCTAGAGAGAATCTAGGAAAACTTCAGTTAGCCATAACTTTGGCTAGGGAAGTCCTTTTGGGACGAATTTTTATTTTATTTTTGGTATTGGAAGCATTCTGGAGCTGTTGGGAGTGTTTGCAGAGCCATCAGGGCACTCTATCAGAGAATTTACCAGCGTTTTTGGTCCTGGAGCCACCAAGGCCTAAGGAAAGAAGAGCTGTTTTGGACTATCCTCATCCAATGGAGGTGATTGATTAGTCATTTTATACTGATATCAGCCTTCTGAATCTTAATTTTCAGCTTATTTTTCCCTTTGAGGCTTCTATACAGTTGTATTCACATTTTGAGCATTTAATCAAAAAGGGAAAAGCCTAATTAGAGGCTTTTGGACCCAGCAGAGGTAGCCCAAGAGAGGGGTGAACTGCTTAAACAATTATTTGCTGTCATACTGTATATTTTTGCTGCATTATTTCAGATTCTGCTCCTTTAAACAATAACTTTTTATATGTAAACTTTTCCCAAGTAGGTTTAAACAGAGAACAAAACTTATTAGTTCATCTTCAAACCACTATACTTCATTTGCAGAATACATAATCTTGCCTATTCACACATGAAAGTTGGATTAATGAATACGTTGCACATAAAAAAATACTTTCATTGATAGGATCTATTACTGAGATTACATTTTATTTCTTTAGGCAGAGTCAGTTTGTGGGCCAGGTAGCCTCTGGTTTCATCCTTTCTAGTAAAGGTGAAATAACCAGTAAAAGCCCCTTACTGTCAATCTCTGTATGAGAAATACTTTGTTCTCACAATTTCAGATCAGGTTGGTATCGGAGCTCAAGGTTTGCTTAAGAGTTTGTGAAATTTGTGCAAGTAAATTGTATTATTCGGCAAAATTTGATGCTTACTAGGCTAAAATTGCAAAGAGGGGAAGGTCAATTGGTTAGAGAACAAGTTAATTCTCAAACAAGGAGGGCTAGAGTGCCATTACATCCACCTTCCATTTCATCCTCATTAGCCTTAGAATCAGCCACAAACATGTCTTCCAGAGAAGGAGAAGTACATGAGGAAATTGATCCCAAGGAAGAAGAAAGAGTCTTTAGAAAAGCTTTCTTGGACTTGACTGAGATGGTTAGGATCCTATACCAGGGTAGAAATGATAGGATTGCTGGAGAAGGGTCTAGAAACCAAAGAGAAGAAGGAGATTCTTCAGGAGGGAAGAAAGACAAAGATGAGTCTAAGAAAGGGAATGGAGGAAATGGTGATCCACCATCTCCATCGTCATCCTCATCCTCCACATCATCCTCTTCAACTTCTGTTAATCAGTCACACAAAAAAAAAACATCTCTTAAAAATCCTTTGTTAAAGCTTGATGTGAAGTTTGAGTTGCCGATGTTTAATGGTGATGTGAATGCAGAAAAATTGGATAATTGGATTAGACAGTTGGAAGTCTATCTAAGGATTCAAAATTTTCATGATGATGACACAAAAATCCAATTAGCCTCTTTGAGAATGGATGGAGCAGCTTTGGTTTGGTGGGAAGCCAAGACCAAGGAGGAAATTAAAAATCATGGTAAGATAACTCTAACATGGAATGAGTTTATTACAGCTATTAAGAAACAGTTTTATCCTCTTGCTCATATTCAAAAAGAAATTATGAATTGGAAAATTTTTAGGCAACTTAAAGGTCAAAATGTGCAAGATTATACCCAAGAGTTTAGAAGGAGAGCACTTCTACTTGGAGTAGACTTACAAAGTCAAGACACCTTGTTGAAATACATAGGAGGTTTGCAAAATTATCTGCAATATACTATCCTAATGTTCAATCCTACCAGCTTAGATGAAGTTTGTGTGCAGGCTATACATTTAGAAGCTAGAGGAAAGAATGCTTTTGATGCTTTTGATGAGGATAGTAATTTAAAAAACAAAGGAAAGAAGAGAGTTGCAAATTCAAGAAAAGAAAAAGGAAAGTTCTTTTGCAAGAACTGTATGAAGACAAGTCATGATGAAGATCATTGTTGGAAGCTTCATCCTGAACTGAAACCAAAAAAATTCAAGAACAAAAACAAGACCAAAGAAAAGGAGAAAATTGTAGCAACAGTTGAGCAAGACTTAGGGTCAGACTCAGGAGATGAGACAAAAAGCATAGCCATGGTTTTAAAGAACATTAAGGGGAAAGAAGTGGTGCAAGACACAATTCCCAGTTCTAGCTCTTTGTATTTTCACAAAGATACTCATGATGAAAAGAGGAGGATAGAGCTTTTCCATGTGAGGGTAATTTCAAAACATACCAAAATTGACACACTATTTGACAGTGGGTCACAAGCGAATCTTATATCTGAAGACTTGGTCAAGCGCTTAAACTTGAGACCATTCCACATCCGAAGCCTTATCCACTTGGATGGATATGCAAGGATGCCAATTTGCAAGTCTCAAGGAAGTGCATATTGCGCTTTGCAATAACTGCACACTTTATTGACACAGTGGAACTTGATGTGGTGCCGCTTGATATCTCAGGTATTGTTTTGGGAAGTCCTTATTTATTTGACAGGAAGGCTATCTTTCATCGCCATGAAAACAAGTATCACTTGTTCAAAGATGGTAAAGAGTACATTGTGAGAGCTCACAAGAAGAAGCTGGAATCTTCTTTACTCAATGCAAGTCGATTGAAAAGACTGGTTAATGCAAGTCAAAGTCTAACTTTGTTAATGTTGAAACGACCAGATTTTGAGCATTCGCCTTTTTATGATGTTGCTAATGATTTGTCTCAGATTGATAACAGTTTGTCTTTGAAAAAAGATGATGTTATGTTGCAAAAATTACCTTTTGGGTCAGCCAATGCAGAGAATGAAGTGTCAAAGCAAAGCAGTGCAAGCAAGAAGGACACACAATTCAGCATGGAAAAAAGTTGGTTTCAGAATGGTAGAATTCGCCATGGGAACAATTTGCAAGGTGACAGTTATTTTAAGTCTTTCTGGAATTTTGATCAATGTAGAGAAAGTTTGTTTTCTGCAAATTACAATTGCTGTTCTGCAAATATTAATCATTTGCATCATGACTCCGTCAATCTTAGCAATGGTCAATAAGTTGATTCCAGAGACAGATTATCATTTTCTCAAAAGCTTCATTTGATGAAATCGGGTAGATTTCAGTTATTCAAGGGTGGAAGAGTGGAGAATCAGTCTCCACATCATCAGTTTCAGTAATCAGAAAGCTTTTGAGGGTCCAAAAGCTTCCCATTTGGGAGGTGTGATAAGGGGATCAAGTCTTTTGTAGAAAAATGCTCAAAAATGAAGTTGCTCAGAATTGATCCAAACTAGATCGAATGGAAAGAGCTCGTCAATACGATCCTGTAGTCGCTAACGGCACTGAATTTCGTTACCATATGGAGGAGATATTGCATTTTGAAATCGCCCAATAACTTTCAATTTTGAAAGAAAAATTTTTAATATGTTGTGATGGGATAATTTTATTTTTTATTAAGGTTTAATTAATTAATTAAATTATATATTTATTAATATTTATATGATTTTTATTAATCATATATTATATTATTAATTATATATTTTAATTAATTATTAAAAAAAATTTAATTAAACCTTATTAAAATTAAAATTTTAAAACCACACATATGTTATTTAAGTCTTAAACTCAAATGGGAATTATTTAAAACCCACATGGCATACATTAGTTCAAAGTATAAATGTCATATGTTAAAAGGCATTCAACGTATGTTTTAAAAGGTCAGAGCCACGTGGGTTTTAAAACACGTGGTTCAAATTAGCAGTGGAGTTTAAAACTTTTGCTTGGACGCGGCAGGAATTGAACACGGGTCAGGCGGAAGACAACCCAACAGCCTAACCAAGAGGCCACGGTTCCTTGTTGTTAAACCATTGGCGCGAAGATATATTTAACCATTTTTATGTATGGTCGGGCCCGAAACTGTGGGTCATGGTCCCGTGGACTAGCGCCCGAAGCGGAGTTCGATTTATATATTCGGTTATATAATAAAGTTTGTGCGCAATAAACTCAAAGTCTTCCGACGGTTATGGTCACGTGGACCTATTTTTTAACCCCCTCCCACTGGCGGCAGTTTCGGCGGTTCCTTTAATTTAGCGCCGACCTCCATATTTGTCGGAGCTGTCTGGCAGTTAGCCAGACTTAGCTGGAGAGAATCTAGGAAAACTTCAGTTAGCCATAACTTTGGCTAGGGAAGTCCTTTTGGGACGAATTTTTATTTTATTTTTGGTATTGGAAGCATTCTGGAGCTGTTGGGAGTGTTTGCAGAGCCATCAGGGTGATCTATCAGAGAATTTACCAGCGTTTTTGGTCCTGGAGCCACTAGGGCCTAAGGAAAGAAGAGCTGTTTTGGACTATCCTCATCCAATGGAGGTGATTGATTAGTCATTTTATACTGATATCAGCCTTCTGAATCTTAATTTGCAGCTTATTTTTCCCTTTAAGGCTTCCATACAGTTGTATTCACATTTTGAGCATTTAATCAAAAAGGGAAAAGCCTAATTAGAGGCTTTTGGACCCAGCAGAGGTAGCCCAAGAGAGGGGTGAACTGCTTAAACAATTATTTGTTGTCATACTGTATATTTTTGCTGCATTATTTCAGATTCTACTCCTTTAAACAGTAAATTTTTATAAGTAAAATTTTCCCAAGTAGGTTTAAACAGAGAACAAAACTTATTAGTTCATCTTCAAACCACTATACTTCATTTGCAGAATACATAATCTTGCCTATTCACACATTAAAGTTGGATTAATGAATACTACAAACTCTCCAAATAGCTACTCAATGGGAAGAGGTGGGATTCCTGAACAGGAACACCCAATGATAAACAACATTTGCAATCTAGGCTAAACAACCAAAGAAAGCACTATGTCTAAACAGACAAGATATCAAAATATCATATCATTTAATAACCCTTCTCATGTTTCCATCCTCTTCCTTTTATAATTTGAGAGCTTGCAAACCATAAACCACCTTCAATGAAATAGCTCCTTTCACATGAGCCATATCCATCTAAAACTACGTTGTGCCTCATTGATGGCCACTCCTCCAAGACAACGTTGTAGATTTGGTCACAGTTGACCGAGTCAAAATCTTCAGCCCCTTTCACACATAAGGGTACTTACTTACATAGCCAAGATGTAGCATTTTTCACATTTGGCATTGATTTATTTACTGTTTACAAGTTTTATGATCCTCTACAATTTTATTCATAAAACAGAAAAATAAAACAAAATTGAATATTCCCATTAGCTTAGGACTAATTGGGAATATTACAGTCCTCCCCTCCAAAATGTTGCTTGTCCTCAAGCAACTGATAAGGTGAGTGATGCAACTCTTTTCCTCCTCCATTGGTGACACAAGAATATGATAAGCTTCCTCCATGAGCTAATTTTTCACCACTCCACCCCTCCATGAATTGCTCCTCCAAATTTCTCATGAGATGAAAATATCCCATCCCATAAGGAGACAATAGATCACATGAAACAAACATGGCTTGCCCAATGTTCTCCCTGAAACATGTAGCATAAGGTACATGGATAATATCCATTCCATAAGGCACATACATACCTTCCCTCCTTCCTCCATAAGTCCCCATAAAAGTACAAGTACATCATCAATGTAGGGGATCAAAACAACATATATGCAAACATAAATTTGGGCATATGGAGGTGGGTCATAGTCCCACATGTGGAACCAACGTAGTACATCTCCTGCATGCATTAGATCTAGATGTGGTAAGTCAGTTTACCACCACTTATTTTCTGCCCATACCATCTCACCATGGCTGAAAGTGTGAGATATATTTGATGCCTTAGGGAAGCACCCATCATGTTGCAAAATCTCCCTTTGTTCAGCAACGGAGTGGCCAAATTCAGAATTTTTGTGGCCCAATATTTTTCATGAAGGTTACAAGATATAATACTCCTCGTTGGAGCCATGGCCTGCATAAACATGGTGAAATAATGCATACAATCAAAATATAAAACATGTTTTACAAGAGCATGTTTTTCACCAACAATCCTCATATAAATGGAGTGGTGCATAGATCTATCCCCTTCCTCAAAAAGGGAAAGAGAGGGATGATTTAACTCTTCCATAGAGGTATGTTGCTGCTCTATATCCACATGGTACATGCATCTTTGAAAAATTTGATATAGTTCTTCTTCAAATCCCTCCCAATAGTAGCTCCTCAAGATAATGTTGTTGAGCTTCATGGAATATGTTTGGCTAAAACAGAACTCTTCATATGCTCCTTGTAGCAAATTCTCCTTGAGCTTGGAGGCTCTAGATAAGAAGATCCTACCATGATCATAGATGACTCCATATTGCATTAAATATCTTTCATCATGTAGAAATTCATAAAGAATCATGCATGTGTGAAGATCCTTAGAATATTCCACCAACAATTGGGATTTCAAATGTGGATCTAATCTCCCCAACAATGACAGTGTTGATAATGTGTCAACTGAAATGTATGCCATGTTGCTGCTCTTCTCCTTGACATCTCCCATGCCAAAGTTGTATGTTGGAAGGCCATACCTCCCATTTCTCTCCTCCTTGACATCTCCAATGCCAAAGGTATAAGATGGAAGGTTGCTATTCCTTCCTTTCTGCCCTTCTTGCATATGCACATGCTTAAATGAAAATGGAAGTTCTTGGAAGTTAGTCTCCCATGGAAGGCTATCATCTATCCAAAACCTCCTTGGTCTTGCCAAAGTATGCATGTGTGACCACCATCTCCTCTCATGTATGGAATATTTCTCTCCAAATGAGATTGTATTCTGATTCTTTATAATCAAGGACTGCCCTCCTTGCTCCATGATGGTGCCATTTTTCATCCTTGCAGCATCTCTTCTCAGCGCAATATGAGATGAGAGAGTGAATAATGGTGATAAGGGGAAAATATTTCCCTTCTCCTTGAGATTTTCCAACACTCTCAGCGCTGTAGTATGGTCTTCTAATGCTCCCTTCCTTCTTGGATATATGAATGGAGCATCAAGGTATCAAACATCTTTCACCAAATCTGAATCAGGTGGTCTCCCAGGTGGTTTACCACAAGATAATGATGTCTCATGGATCACCCCCATGTGCATAACAGATGGGATCATCATATCCCTGATTCCACTTTGCAAATTCATCTCTCATTTATGTGTGGAAGTCCCATGATAATGGGGTATCACTCTCAAGGATGAAAGAATGCTTTTGATTGGAGTAATTGCCCAACCCTTTCCTCCATGTAATTGTGGATCATATTTTGTCATGTCAACATTGTGATCCTTCCTCTATTCTTCTTCTCCTACCTTCTACAATATCTCATAGTCTAGGGGGCTTCCTTTAGATTTAATTAACCCATGAACACCGAACATCTCCTTGGCATCAAGAGTCTTGATCACAATGGACTGATCTGTCATAGTGTGTGCTCCCAAAAATGTATGCAATGTTGGAACACATTTCCTCCGTTTTTTTGTCTCATTGTCTATCATCATAGACACATGCTACTCATTATCTTCATGTGTAATATCCTTGGGAGATTCTTGTAAAGGTACAAGAGCCCTTCTAGTGGAATCATTTACTTCACCTCAATCTCCCAATAGAAGTAGATCTCCTCCTACTCTCACAGTGCTGGAGGATCTTTCCAACGCTTTCTCTTCCTTCTCCTCATCAATGAAGGATGCCTCATCATTAAGAGATCCTTTTTATTGACCTCCTCTTGAAAAAGGAATCCTCATGTCTTCTTCTTGAGAAGAAATTTCTTGCTGAAGTGGGGCCTTTTCCCTTGGAAAATAATGTAGCAGATCTTTAACCCCCTCAACAATGTTCTGGAATGGATTTGGCTTCACAGATCCTCCAAACTCATGTAAAGGTTATGAATTCTTGGGCTTGGTTTTCTCACCCAAGAAAGTTTCAGATTGCATAAAATCAAATCTTTTCACCAGCCTCCTAGTGAACTTTTCATAAGTAGAGATATTAGCATTTTTCAATGAAGAAGATTCAAATAACCACTAGGCATAAGCCTTACCTTGGAGATGCAGCACTGCCACTCTTATAGCTTCTTCTTCTAAAACTTGATGCAGCTAGAAATATGTGTCTAGCTTCCTTACCTAAGACTTGGCTGAGCTCTCGGGTGATCCATCAAAAGTAGGTAGAAGACCCTACCCAAAGTGTGTTGCATGCACCCTATCCTTCTATTTTATTTGTTGGATCTTCTTTCTTCCTTAAGTTGACAAAACTCTGGGAAGCTTAGATGCTCCTTGAATCTTCTATACTAAGACTCATATTCTTGGAGATAGTCACCAAGACTCTCCTCCTTTGGTGTCTCTCCTTCTTCTTCTTCTCTTGCTAGGAATGTAGGCATGCTACAATGTTCTAGATTTGACTGTGTGGATGAATTCTCACACACATGATATGAAGAAATGGGGATTTCTCCATGTGAAAATATTCTTGAGGGAACTGCATGTCTTTCCCTTCTCATTCCCCTCATTTCTCTTTTCAGGTCATGCACAGTTTGGAACAGAGTTGATGAGAAATATTTCCCTTTCATTCTTCCAGATAAAGGGGTTTTACCCTTGTCTTCTTTTTCTTCTATGTAATCAATCTTCTTTTGTCTTCTCTTTAGATATCTCTCCTCTCCATCAGTAAGAGGTTCTTCTTCTTTGGAACACATATTGGCTTCTTAGAATGCACGGGCTATGCTAAGATGATGCTCTGATAGCATTGTAATATCCCAAAATGGGGAATGCAGCAACATAAGGCAGTTATGTAGAGAAATAACGCAGTTCATCCAAAGCAAAGAAGGAGGACAATAAAAAGGCTCTTCAAAAGTATTTACAACGGAAAAATAGATGTATAATGAGGCCCATAAGATTCGTATATGGAAATAAAAGACACCGTTTGAAGAAAATCCCTCAAAAGAGGTGCTGCAACCACATGTATAGACTGAAAATGCCTTGACAGTGTTATTTTATTGGGCTGTAAATAGCTGTTGATTAAATTTCAGATCTAGAGTAGATATGTTCATGAAAAGTCAGATCCATAATAGATCCATACACTAGAATGGCTCCTCTTTCAGATCCCTTTGGGGATTTCATCATTACACCAAGTACAAGTAGTAGATCTAATATCTAAGTCTGCAAATCTACAGAAATATTCATAAATTTTCAGAAATATGCAGAAGTATTCATATCAGATTTGATATAGACAAGAAAGTAGATCTTCTTCAATATATCTCTAAGGTGAAGGGTAGATCCCCAAATCTTGAAAACCAACTCTCCAAATGGTGCACCAAAACACCCTGCAACAGTACCTACAGGAATAATGCAGATCTGGAAGGGAAACTGCATTGTAGATTTTAGATAATAGTTGGCCACATGCCAAGATCTGAAAATGATGCCCAATCACTCCAATACACTCCTCCTAATGGAGTAGAAGACTCCACTGAGAAAGGGCACTGAAATTTCCTAGATATAAATAGATCTAGCCTCCACTTGTTGCAGCTTGAAAAGACAACCAAACCCTCAATGGGATCTGTGTTGTAGTTGAAAGAAGAAGCTTGGCCTCAAGCCAGATAGTGGACTATGCAATACAAACTTTCCTAAGAGCTACTCAATGGGAAGAGGTGGGATTCCTGAACAGGAACACCCATTGCTAAACAACATTTGTAATCTAGGCTAAATAGCCAAAGAAAGCTCTATGTCTAAACAGAAAATATATCAAAATATCATATCATTCAAAAACCCTTCTCATGCTTCCATCCTCTTCCTTTTATAAGTTGAGAGCTTGCAAACCCTAAACCACCTTCAATGAAATATCTCCTTTCACATGAGCCATCTCCATCTAAAACTGCGTTGTGCCTCATTGATGGCCACTCCTCCAATACAATGTTGTAGATTTGGTCACGGTTGACCCAGTCAAAATCTTCAACCCCTTTCACACCTAAGGGTGCTTACTTACATAGCCAAGATATAGCCTTTTTCACATTTGGAATTGATTTATTTATTGTTTAGGATTTTTATGATCCTCCTTTACCATTTTATTCATGAAACAGAAAAATAAAACAAAATTGAATATTCCCATTAGCTTAGGACTAATTGGGAATATTACAGAAGAAGAAGGCAAGCATCAATAAAGAAGGGGAGAAAACTACATACAAACATTCATCCAAAGAGGGGCATGATGAAGCCCACTGTTGGGGACTACATCCCGAACTAAGGTATAAGAAACCAAATAATAAGGGGAAACAAAAGATGACTACCACTACACAACATGATCTTGGATCTGATTCTAGAGATGAGACCAATATCGTAGCCATGATCAACAAGGGAAAGGAAGCCATAGAAAGTACTAGTTCCTCAAATAGTCACAACAACAACCCAAATGAAGGCACAAGGATAAAATTGTTCCATGTGAGAGTGATTTAAAATCATACAAGGATTGATGCATTGTTTGATAGTGGATCACAAGCAAACTTGATTTTAGAAGACTTGGTCAAAAAGCTTAACCTTGAAACTGTACCACATCATAAACCATACCCTTTGGGTTGGATAGTTAGGAATTCCAATTTACAGATTACAAGGAAATGCATATTTCGTTTTACTATCACTGCAAACTTTGGTGATGAAGTTGAGTTAGAAGTGGTTCCACTTGAAATTTCCGTGATTATCTTAGGAAGTCCATATTGGTATAACAGGAAAGCGATGTTTTATCTCCATGAGAAAAAATATCATTTTATTAAGGATGGGGTGGAGCATATTGTGAGAGCTCATCGCAAAAAGAAGAATATTTCTTTAGTTAATGCAGGGCACATGAAGAGGCTAGTTAATGAAAGTAAATTTTTTTTCCTTCTCATGATCAATAAAAAGGATGACGTTGACTATGAATATTTTGAAGAATGTGATGAAAAATTAAAATCTTATTTTTTGATGCGGTAATTTAGCATGGTGAGATGTTTCAAGAACCAAGTGGGTTACCTCCCAAGAGGGGAATTCAGCATGAGATTCAGCTTAGCAGCAGGATCTTCCACTTCCAAACATTGGTATGTATCGGATTTCAATTATGGAAAGTTTGGAAATAAAGAAGAAAGTCCAATAATTTATGAAAAAAGGTATCATACACCCATCTAATTCGCCATGTGGTTCACCGATTGTTTTGGTACCAATGAAGGACGAGACATGGTGCATTTTCATAGATTTATGTGCACTGAATAAAATCACGATAAAGAATCATTATCCACTCTCATGCATTGATGATTTTCTTGATCAGTTAAAGTATGCAAAGTATTTCACTAATCTAGACTTACGGATTGGTTATCATCAGATTAGAATAGTTGAGGAGGACATTTGGAAAACTGCATTTAGTATTAGACAAGGATTGTTTGAAAGGCTAGTTATGCCATTTGGTCTAACAAATTATCCAAATAAATTCATGAGAGTTATGAATGATGTTATAATACCATTTATAGATGAATTCATCATTGTTTACTTATATGATATGTTTATATTCAGCAAATCAAGAGATGAACGTGGCATGAATGTGAACAAGGTACTTGATGTCTTGAAAAATAGCAATTATTTTTAAAGATGTCGAAGTGTGAGTTTGGCAAGACTTATTTATTGTATCTGGGACACATTTTTGGAGGAGGTGAGTTGAAGATAGAACCTTCCAAAGTAGAGGTCATTCTAAATTGGCCCAAGCCCAATACAGTTACAGAGGTAAGAAGCTTTCTTGGGGCAGCACAGTATTGGAGGAAATTCATTGCTAATTTTTCTTCCATTGCAGCTCCATTACATGCATTGAGTGTTAAGAAATTATTCCATTGGGGAGATATGAAGAAAAAATAATTTGATGCTTTAAAAAAAATATTAGTTCAGCACTGGTATTGGCTCTTCCGGATTTTACAAATCCAATTGAGATCCAAACAGATGCAAGTGATTACACCATGGGCAGTTCTCATGCAACATGGTAAACCTATTTCATTTCATTCTGAAATTTTTAATGGAGTTTTGAATAACTATCCCACCTATGACAAAGAGTTATATGCATTGGTACAAAGTGTAAAGAAATGGAAGCACTATTTGACGGGAAAAAAGACCGTTATCCATATCGACCATCAACCATTGTAGTACTTACAATCATAGTCAAAGTTGCAGCAATCAAAACATTTCAGATGGATGAGATTTCTACAACAATTTCATTTGGTTATCAGGTATAAAAAGGGAATCTACAATAATGTAGTTGATATTCTCTCTAGGCCTATTGTAAATTCATCTATTATTCTCTCTAGGCCTATTGTAAATTCAGTTATGCATGAAAGTTACATTGAACAATATGCATATGATATTGATTTTAAAAATGTGTATGAAATCTTGAGTCAAGGAAACCAAAATGAAGAGTTAGATTATCATGTGCATAAAAGTTTATTGTATCACTTGGGAAAGTTATGTATACCACGGGGAGAAAGAAACAGATCATAAGGGAGGCACACACTTCATTAATTGCTAGAAATTTTGGTGTAGGCAAGACAGTAGTGAATTTCCAAATGTATGGTTATTGACCACACATGATTGATAGTTTATCTCGTTTTGTTATAGGATGTTATTTATGTGTAATAATTAAGCCTAGTAATAGGAAACTTGGATTGTACACTCCACTTCTAGTTCCTTCACATCCTTGGGAGAGTATCTCATTGAATTTTGTAGGTGGTCTTCCAATGTCAAGGAAAGGTCATGATTATTTGTATGTTGTTGTAGATAGGTTAAATAAAATTTGTCTTTTGATGCCATGTAAGAAAAAAATTACAGCTGAACAAACACCTCATATTTTCTTTCAAAATGTATGGGTTCATTTTGGTCTTCCTACTTCTATCATAAGTGATCGAGATTCCTAGTTTGTTGGGAATTTTTTGTCAAAATTATGGGACATGATGGACACAAAGTTGAAGAAGAGTAAAAACTTTCATCTACAAATAGATGGTCAGACCGATGTGGTAAAAATGATAGTAATTCATATTCTTAGAGGTTATTGTAGCAAACATCCCAAGTTGTGGGATGAACAATTGCATTACATTCAGCATGCATACAACAGGGCAAAGCATTCTTCCACAAACACATCGCCTTTTGAGGCATGTCTTGGGTAATTTCCAAGATTACCTTTGGACTTCATCTTTAAGAAATATGTCACTATAGATGGTCATAGTGACATAGATAAGGTAAGGAAGTTCATTGAGAAAATTCAGCTGGTACATCACACAGTGCAAGAACAACTTGAAAAGAGTCAAATCAGCTACAAGGCAAGGCATGATAAACACCATGTTAGTCACAAATTCCATGTTGGAGATGAATTTTGCTTATACATCAGCAAAGAAATATTGCAAGGGGAATTTAAAAATCTCAAGCCAATCCATTATGGTCCATTTAAAATTCAGGAAAAGATTGGTACTAATGCATTTAAGCTAGATTTTCCTCCTTATATGCAAATATATTCTATCGTTAATGTTGATAATTTGAGATTGTTTTAGCCTCCTTTGATTGATTATCAAGGAGAGCATGTTCTGCTACAATCAATAGATGATTTCTCGCCAGAATACCTTAATAAACTTCAGCAAGATCTCATACTTGACAGAAGAACTAGAACTTCAAGGAGAGGGAATGTCGAATACTTTAGAGTGGGATTGAAGGGACAAAATCATTCCAAGGCCAAATGGATGGAGATTGAAAGGGTGAGGGAGCTATACCCTCACCTGCTGAACAATTGATAGTAAATTTTGGGGTCCAAAAGGCTTATAGTGGGGAGGAATTATCAGAGGTTTAGTATTTAGCTCAAAAATGAAAGTGCTCAGAAATGCTCCAAGCTAGATAGAGCTCATTGCCAAGATTCCCACGTAATTCATTTCGTCAAAATCTGATTTCGTATGAGTAAGTTATGACCTGTTGTCCGTTTTCTCAAACAGGTAAACGATGTGCAAAAAAGTGACAGACTGATGACTTGGAAGTTCAGTCAGCATCTCAGGAATATCCAGGGAATATTCTCTAATTTTCAGCCAATGACACTATGACAAGTGTCACAGTCATATTCCCCAATGTTGCTTGGGAAATTGAAAATTTTCTTCCTATTCTAAGGTTGAAATGTTCATATATGGTGCATTATTATTTTTATATCATGGTGGAATTTGAGCCAATGGAGAAGGGCCACGTGGAGTAGCCAGGGGTTACCACGTGCCCTCCCGCATGGCATTGTATGGTGCACATATTATTCGAACTCTAAGGTTTTTTAACCCTAACTATATGGTGGAATACTCTACAACTCATGGACTACTCCTAAACTAGTGGACGTGCTATCCATGTGCAGAAGAGGTTCTATCTAGCGGAGGTGATAGATTTGGTGGACTAGCACTAAAATAGTGGGGAGACGTATATATGTTATATCCCAAAGTTCAAAATTTGGATATTTTTAGTTGCATTTCAGAAAAAAAATTTGTGCAAGGGTCAGGGTCGAACCCACGACCACATCCATACCATTCCAACACGCCTTTGTCTCCTCTACTCCATGTGTCTTACCCCGTAAGGATCCCACATATATTTTAAGTCTATATGCACCATGGTCAGGGGTCAGGCGGAGGCCATCCCCCTCCCATATGCTCGAGAGTGGAGAACCAAGGGGATTATCACTGACGGGAAATTCAAATTATTAAACGATGATTAAGCCACTAATTCGGGATTAAGCGACATAACCTGCATTTAAGAGTTAAGCGCGCTTAGCACTAACTACAAGTTAATGACATTTAAAACTGAGCTTATCTTAAGCTAATGGAACATTTAAGTTGGCAGTGGTGTTGGCAGAGTCTGCCAAATGCGGCGGAGCTCTAGTTTTAGTGGGCTTATCTAGTCAGTTTCCAGAATTAGTGGAGAAATTGTAGAAAAAATTGGGTTTTCCATAACTAAGGAAATTTTCGACCAATTTTGGCTCAAGAAGAGTCATTCTTGGTAGATTTTAATGTTTTGGAGCCATTGGAGCAGGTTGCAGAGGAAACATGAGACTTAAAACCATAAATTTTCATAATTGAAGCTAATACAAAGTGTCATGCGATGGAAGATGGACCAAGGAGATGTATCCAAGGAGGGGTGAACTCCTTCATCAAAACCATTTGTATTTGACTTAGTTGTCTGTGTTTGTTTTTTTTTTATATGTTTTTTCTCAACATTTAGTTTCCATGCTTTTATGTTCATGAAATACACTTAATCTCATAAAGTTTTCTTGTTTATCAATCATAAACACATTTATAAACCCTTGTACAAGAAGCAAACATAAGCACTTCCATTATAAATCTGAAACTAATATTAGCACAACAATAACTAACAATCAATTTAAGATCAAAGAGTTGTACAAAAAAATAAGAAAAAAGGAGAAAGCCCAAGTAGCGTTAAAGATGAAGGAGTTGGTGTTGAACCTCAATGAATTCCTCTTCCTCCTCCTTGTTCTTCTTCCTCTCCACGTCCATCCCATTCTTCATATCGATCTCAAAAAGGGAAACAAAAAAAGACTGATTCTAAATTACTTTTCTTTTTTAATTGGATATAAAATTTCATTTTCCAATGTATAATGGAAAACTTAATGTGGAAAATAAAAGTGATTGGATTAATCATATTTGATTATACTACAAGGTTCAAAGAATTTTAGATGAAGAATCCAAGGTTCATCTAGCTATTCTCCTACTAGGAGGCATAACACCGATATGGTGCAAGAGAAAAGTTCATGAAGATATTCGTATGAAAGGTAAAATAACATTATTAATATGCATTTACATCTGCATTAAAGGATCAATTATATCGATTAGGATATGTGCAAAAATAATGAATGGATTGGAAAAATCTAGGACATGGTAGAGGAAAAAATGTGCAATATGATACTCAAGATTTCCAAAAGAGGGATTTAACATTGGGCATTCCTTTGTATACAAAAGAAACTCTTTTAAACTATATCGGTGGGTTTCATAGTTATTTAATACATACCATATTATGTTTAACCCAACTAATTTTGACAAATTTTGTGTCCAAGATATTCACATTGAGTTGAGGGGAAAGAATGTCCATGAGAGCTTCTCAAAGAAACCAGTTCAACTAGTTGCATGAAAAAAGAAAGTGGTTAAACCAAAAGAACAGCTGCAATGAATAAAGAGTTTGATAAGCCTACATGTTCACACTAAAAAAGGGAACAAAATTATAATTCTAGGTCTTCGAAACATCATAGATAACTATGAACAAAGACGTTCGACAACCAGAGGGGTGATACGAAGACCACTGCTACAATCCAACAAGATCTTGGATTAGATTTAGGTGATGAAACCAAGATCACGAACATGGGGATATGAGGTATATATTCCATTCATGGTTCTAGATCTAGTGTTAATTCTTCAAGATATGAAACCATACATGATGAAAGGAAATGAAGTGAGCTATGTCATATTATAGTCATCTCAAAATATGAAAATATTGATACACTTTTTTATAGTGGTTTTCAAGCTAGTCTTATTTATGAAGAAATTGTTAATGCATTCAGACTCAAAACTAAGCCTCATCCAAAACCATATCATTTAGGATGAGTATGTGAAAATTCAAATTTACAGGTATGTAAGAAATGGAAACTTAGATTTACAATTACATATAATTTCATTGATGAGGTAGATTTAGATGTTGTACAACTTGACATTTGTGGGATTTTTTTGGGAAGTCCATATTTATATGGAAAGAAAGTTATCTTCTATAGGGAGGAGAACAACTATAATCTTATAAAATATGAGATTTATTATATCAAGGGAGCTCATCGAATGAATACCAATTTGTCTCTCTTTACCACAAGGGAGATGAAAATAATTGTAAATGCTAGAAAAATGTTTGTACGCATGATTGTAAAAATTAAGGATGATGATAAATACAATTATTTCAAAGGATGTGATCATAAAAAATAATATGAATTAGTTAATATTGTTACTAACTATGAGGAATTCCTTTAGGAACCTAAATGATTACATATAAAAATAGAGATACAACATGAGATCCAATTTTTGCAAGATGCACCTGTTCCTAAGATTGGTATGTATAGGTTATCAATGATTGAGAATGAATAAAACAAAAATAAATTACAATATTTTCTCGAGAAAGGAGTCATCCGATCAAGTACTTCACCATGTGGATCACCCATTGTTTCATTACCAATGAAAGATGGTACGTGGAGAATGTGTGTGGATTTTCGGGCATTAAAAAAATCACGATGAAGAATCATTACCATATTCCTCATATTTAAAGTTTGCAAGATCAATTGAAAAACACAATATATTTCACTAAGTTAGACTTAAGAAGTGGTAATCATAAAATAAGTATTTTTTAAGATAACATTTGGAAAATTACTTTTAAAACAAAAAAGAATCATAGAGAAAGATCCAAAGAAAGAACCTTAAAAAAATCAACATAGTTCATCTATTGTAAACCATTCATAGTCCATGTTTAAAATGGAAGTTAATTTCAATATCAAGTCGTATCAAGGTGATATCAATTATTTGAAGATAAATCATTGGTTGTATCAATTAGAATTTTATTGAAGTGTTCATCATATAGAGGAATAAAAAAATATTTCATTTGCATGGTTGAAATTAGAGAGCCATGCTCTAACATAGTGGGAAAGCCACACAGATACCTTGAGGTTGGAGGGATATCATCCAATGACTAAGTGACAGGACTTTAAAACCCTCATAATGTCACAAATTTACCTTATCGAGTATGTAGTGGGCCAGTGGATCCAATGGCACTAATTTAGGTAGAGACATGGCCATAATTCTCATTGCTACGTATCTCGCTACAGAACCTAGATATGCTCCTCAAGTATCTGGTGGATCTACACATCCATCTACAAAATTAAATGATGTTTTTCAAGTCGATATCGATGGATGAGGCTTGTGTATAGGCACAATATCTAGAGAAAATAGGCTAGAACAGAGGACAATCAAGTGGATAAAAGTAGAAGGAACACTAGGAAACTTCTAAGGAGGGGAAGAAGAAGTGGAAAGGGAGAAAAGATAAAATACGAAATCCACAAAACACCAATGCAAAGATCCATGAAACCACTACAAGCGCTATAACATTGATGGTCATACTGAGGAGAAGTCTTGGAAGTTACATCAAAATCTTAACTTGAACAAGAAAAGGAAAGATAATAATAAGAAGAATATCACTACCACTTATTTGAGAAACCAAGATGAAAGCATCTCATATGTGGATGAGAATATGATACACACATTAGTGAAGAAGGAGGTGAATCTGAGTAGCCTCTAGTAATAGGAAGAGAACAAAAATACTAAACTCTTCCATATATAGATACAGGTTACAAATATTAATATTGACGTTTTATTTGACTGAGGATCACAGGAAAATATAGTTGCAGTAGTACTGGTCAACAAATTAGGATTGGAATTTCATGATAATGCAAGCCCATATCCATTGATATGGGTAAATAAAATTTCAAAGATAAAGGTAACAAAATAGTAAAAAATTAGACTTTCTATCAAAGTTGATTTTATTAATGAAGTATAACTAGATGTAGTTCCCCTTGATGTATTTTGAGTGGTGTTTGGAAGTCCCTATATGTCAATTTAGGATCCAATATGCATGCAGAGATCCAACCACTATTTCCTCATCAAGGAAGGAAAATATTTCACCATCAACGCGCACAATGGAAAGCCCAAAATTTCAGTAGTAAGTGCCAACCAAGAAAATAAATTGAGCAATTCAAGAAAGTAGTATGATTTACAATTTTTAAGAGAAAATTAGTTTGTAGAAGATCCATTAAGAGAAAAACCGTCTCTGGAGGGGTGTGCTAAGAACCAAAAATAGTAGTTGGAATTTTTTCTATGGGAATATAGGTATGTGTTCAAGGAGCCTAAAGGGAGATACGAAACAAGAGGGAAGTGGAGCACGAGATCCAACTATTTTCGAACTTCTGATTTCCAAACAGTGGGTTGAATAGGAAGTATGTTATAGAAGAAAATGTGGGCAAGAAACAATTACAACAACTACTATAACATGGTCTCATTCAACTCAGTACATCACTATGTGGGTCACCCATCATCATTGTGCCAAATAAGGATGGGAATTGGCAAATGTGTATAGATTACAACGTATTGAAAAAAATTACGCTCAAGAATAGGAACCCCTACCCAGAATAGATGATTCAGTAGATCAGTTATAGCAAACAAAATTCTTCGTCAAGATGGATTTAAAGTCTGGATATCAACAGGCTTGAGTCAGAGAATAAGATACATGGAATACCACATTCAATGCTAGTCAGGGTTTGTATGAATGGTTAGGCATGCCATTTGGCCTATGCAATGCACCAACTATTTTTATGAGGTTAATGAATGATATTTTGCACCCTTTTATAGATTCTTATTTTTATTGTCTATTTGGATGATATACTGGTATATAGTGCTACTTGGGAGGAGCACAGCTCACATTTGACGTAAGTGTTGGAGACATTAAAGGAGCATCAACTGCTAGAAAATATCAAGTGTGAGTTTGCAAAACAATCTTTGGTGTATCTTGTAGTTTTTAACTGTGTACAATTAATTGTTGCAAATAGATTCTCAATAAAAAATAGAAAATATACAATGGAAAATACATAAATTTACGTATAAATTTTCTCTTAGAAACTCAAACCTGGGAAAAATAACAATATGTTTTCATTATATTTTATGTACAGTATTACAATATAATATACATCCCACAGCATATGACCTATCATTTATTGAAGAGCTTCCTGGAAAAATGTTCCAAAATACTATGGATAATCCGGGAAGCTCTTCAATAACTGAAAATAATAGGAGCTTAAAAACCAAAATATAAACTATCAATTGAATTGCAGTTCCATAACTGAAACTACAAAACCACAATGCACTATAGAGCTTCTTTTAGCAAAATTCTGGGTCGAACACTGCCAAAAAATGGATGCAAAAAGACATCGAAAAAAAATATTTTAGAGCACTTCCCCAAACCTCGTGCAAGGGGTTAGATAACCCCTCCCCTGAGACCGCCCTTTTTTCATGGTGCATGTAAGTCATCCAATAAATATAATACATACCCAACATCTCCCACTTGTTGTTTTCTTTGCATACAGGGGGGCACAAGAGTACGCAATCAACCATTCAACAAAATGATTCCTATTATTTCTTTACACTAATATCACTTTTCAGTTCTTGAATATTTTGTTAATGCATATGAAATGCTCTTCAAAGTGTCTACCTTTTCAAAGAATACCTTCTTGTCTTCAATAATATCCCTCACAAAGTGATACTAAAAATCAATATTCTTTATCTTCGAATGATAAGCAAGTTTCTTTGCCAACAAAATTTAACCTTCATTGTCACAATCTATCCTTATAACTTGTTGTAACAACCCCATACCTAAACATGATATTTTTAACCAAAATGCTTCCTTGCTTGCATGAGTGACTGCCATGAATTCAACTTAAGTAGTTGAAACTTCCACTACATATTGATGCAGGTGCCATTAGGTTCAGAAAATACTTTGTATTTTAATAGACATAGGGGTCTTGTGTTTTCAAAAGAATATTGGTTTCTTATGTAATTATTAATGTTTTTGAGTGACATTTAGAATAGATATTGAGAGAAATTTGTAAATGTTCGCAAATAATTGGAGAACATGAGAGAATTAGGATAGTTTAGATTTCATAGGGAATGAGAGATTTGAAAATTTATTGTAAATCTTAAGTTAGAATTAGTTTCATGATTTTATGGGATTAAAGAGGATCCTTAGGGATAATGGATAGATTTTAGGACTTTGAGGATTTGGAGGATTTTGTTGAGATAATAGAGGATCTAAACCAAAATTGGTTCATCATATTTTGTATAAATTGTAAAGCCTTAAAAGCAAAAAAAAGTAGTAATAGTAGACAATAGTAGAGGTAGAGTAGGGTTTTTAACAAACAGAGGGTTTGTTTGTTAAGCCTGCGAGCAGTTGGGAAAAAGGGCCATTGATTTGAATATCAGGCCTAAAGAGGAAAGACAGAACATGAAGGATTCTGGATTTATGTAAATATTTGTTTATATATAAAGAGATTGTTTCTGAATTATGTGTGCATTGATTTATTTAATTATGTGTGAGAAATGTTCAGAATTGATGAATATGTGTGATAAACTTTGCAATAGGGTTTGAATGGTGGTTATACACACACATTGACAAGTTTAATGTAAATGTCGAGACATGTATAATGGAAATATTATGTCTTGAGTGGAGGTACAATAAAGGGCATATACTTTTTAGAAGACTGGAGGAGCTTGCAGTCATCGATCACTGAAAGGATCGATGAAAACAGCAGAGGAACTGAATTCTCAATTTAGTATCCGGATGCATCGGGCTATATATGTATCAGTAATATACCTGATCGAACAATGATTCGGATCAGGAATGGAACAAAGAGGAACAAAAGAGTGGTCGTAGAAAACCCCAAAGGGGTTTCACACAGCTTTTAATGAGAGGTGGTGAATCTGGAAGAACCTGTCGAAGAAGAAATTTTGACTGGTTACATAATATTGACATATTGTTTTGAAACCCGAGCGAAGAACAACAGAACAAAGATCAGAGGTTTGAAATTGGAAATCAATGGTAATGCGGAACCATGAATAAATGGAAGTGGAACTGTGAGTCAAGGGTAGGAACTGTGAGTCAAGGGCAAGACAGAAGGTGGGTTTGAAAACCACTAATGGTTTTCGTTCAACTCTTGGATGGTAAGCAATTTTTTCTTGAGCGAACGCGATAGCGTTCATTGTGTGACACGTAGCATGGGTGGTAATTCAAAACCATTTCTTTCACGTGGATTTGGGAAACCAAAGAGCGTGCAGGTTTTTCATGCGATGATCGTCGGATCATTGAGTTGGAACGCGATGAAATGACAACCGTCAGATTTAACAAATGGTGGGCGATGAATAGATATGGTTGATAATGTGTGGGCCATATATGTTTTAAAACAAAGCCTCGACATGTATGCAATTTATTTACTAACGGAATTGGTAAGTTTAAAGCTTATGTCAACTTTATAACATAAAGTTAAGATATGAAGAATGTTATGATATGCGGTTTGAAATATATGTGGTTGCGAAGTTTTAAAGATTAACCAAAGTTTCCAATAAGGTGAGTATTAAGTGTGGGCCATACTTGATTTAAGTAGAGCCACGTGTCGACATAAGAGTTCAGTGCACATCGCATCGATGATAAGAGCTTTGAAGGTGCAATGCGAAATTGCGATTGCCGATGACGTGATGCGATATTCGTCATCACATATCGCATCGGGTCAAAGAAGTGGAAGTGACAATATTGCGATGCGATCACATATCGTAGTCGGTAAATGAATTTTGTGAGTTGTAATAGGTCTTGAACTTAGTTGCAATGTGATGTTGAAGTGTGATAAATTTATAACCGACGGATCAAACAGAAGTAAAGGATGGAGATTGGAGTTAAATGGGGCTTTGAGATATGTGCAAGCCATGGGCAAAGAAAGGTTTATGGTAAGGTTATTTGAAAGGGCTTCCGCTTGTGAATAAATTAAAGGAGAAACCTTGGATAAGGGGATGTATTCAAATAAAAGAAATTGTCAAAGTGGGTATTGTAATTATGGTTAGTAACCATAATTATCAACATTTGAAAAGCTTCCACATTTAGAGTTTTGAGGGTTATAAGATTAACTTGGGATTGTTTAAAAGGGTATGAAACCTTAATGAACAGAATGAATTTCTGAGTATGAGATTGAAAATTCTGGGTTATGAATGTGATATGAAATTTTACATGGAGAATGTGGGTTTTGCTGCTTAGGCAACATCATTTTTGGTATCAAAGATGGAAACAACTCTTTTTTTGAAGGTTCAAGTTTTTTTTTTATTGAGTTGAATGCATGTGTGATGGAGAAAATAAAAAGAGATCATATTTTGAATATGATAGATTGTAGCACATAGAAATACAGTGTAGGTGAAAGGTGAAACAAGATCATACAGAGATCTTGAAGGTGAGTTGATAAGTGTTATTTTAACTTTGGTTTGAAGATTATGTTTTTAGAATTTAGGTTTGCAGACAGTTGAAGAAAATCTCAGCAAAAGAAGATCATAGCTTTAAGAGCAGTGATAAAGGAAACTTGTAAGAGTTTCCGAGTAAAGTGTTTCAAAACCTTGAAGAATTCTAACAGAGGTTGGATAAAAAGGAAAATTTTGTTCTTAAAAGTTGCAGATGAGTTGAAGCCTAGAAGGAGCAGAGAGTAATGCTCAAGAGGTTCCAAAAGATAGAGAACCAGTGATTACCAAAAGACCAAATCCAGAGAAATGGATTGGTGAGGTAAGTTGTAACAAAGAGGACTTGTTATTGCAGAGGCTTTAGTACAGCTCATGGTGAATGAGTGAGGAACTCATGAAGATAGAGATGGAGAAGAAGATGACTATTGATATTCATAGAAAAGATAGTAGAGGTTTAGAGAGAGACCACAAGAGAAGAAAGGAGAAAGAAGATGCCAAGGAAAATGGCATAAGGAGACAGTTGACTGATGAAGAATATGACAAAGAGTTAGTTGAGATAAGAGAACAATTTAATAAATTGAAAATTATGATAGAAGAAAACTAGAGAATTGGTTGGCTCATGAAGAAGAAAGTAAAGTGGCAGAGGCTACAACAAAAGAGAGAACAACAAGTGAATATGCAGTTAGCAGAAGAGCTAAGAAAGCTTGAGCAGATGATGAGTGTACAGTTGGAATGTGCAGAAATCAGAGAAGCTGAGTTGAAAATGGAAGTTTTCAGATGTGAAGAAAAACGGAGTGAAGTTATGGGTACACATGAAGAATGGAGATCTGTGAAAGATCTTATGAATCATGGTGAAGATTTAAGACAACAAGAAGTTTACTTTGTTGAGGAGGGAATTATTGATGATTTCCTGAACTATTGGGCAAGTTCAGATCAACAGGAGGATGTAAAGCCTTGTATTTTTGAATCTAATAATTGTGATGTGATTATGGGTTTTGCAGAAGAGGATGAGCAATCTTTTGAAGCTGTCAAAAGTATGGAAGAGTATCTTTCAGAAGATAAATACTCTGAAGCAGAAAGCAATGATGAAGAATGTTTTTTGAATGGGAGAAGCAGTGATGCTTTTATATTTGAAGCTGTTATAGCACATGAAGAAATTCTTGTGAAAGAAGAAGAAGAGATTCAGTCTGAAGCACTGATATGTGAAACAACAGTTGAGACTATTGAATCTTGTAATTTTGAAACTGACAATTTGTATATAAATGCAGAGATAGTAAATGATGATGAAATACTTCAGAAATTCCAAAAAGAAATTGCATTGCTGGAATATTTGTTGGAAAACTCAGAGTATGACAAGGAGATTGCAGAAGATAGAGTTCACTACAGTGGACAAGAACAGAAAGACATCATGAGAGCAGATGATGTGGAATAAAGACTTGTTAACAGTCTAGAGATTTATTCAGAGAATTCTTTGGGAAAAATGAATTAGCATACTGATGTGTTCATAGAGGAGGAAATTTCAGAGCAACATACTGCAATGTTGCCAGAGGAAAGAAAGGCATTGAGGCCTTATGGTTTTTATTTTAATAATCGTTTTGTGAATGCAGGTTTTGTTGCAGATGCTGGAGAAAATTTGACACAGTTGGACAATCAAATAAAAGAGAAGGAAGAAATTTCTATGGAAATATTTAATCCATGGGATAAAGAAATTAAATTGCTGGAAATTATGATGAATAATCAGGATTCAATACAGGAAGAGAAATCTCAATTTCAATATTGGGAAATGCAGAATGTGGAGATGAAAAAGTTAGAGGACAACAACAACAAACTAAAGCAAAGAAAATAAGATAGCAGTAAAGAGTACACTATGTACCAGTGCAATGAATTGCTGAAGAAAGAAGACAAAGAAATTGTCATAAGTGACAATCTGGAAGAAGTTAGTAATTGTAGAAAACAAGAAGGTAAGGATGACAGGGTGGTAGTAAAAGTAAAAGTTCAACAAGTAAGAATGGAAGTTCAGAAATCAAGAGATGAAAGAATTTTTTAGACAAAAGATTTATTGGACAAAGAAATTGAATTGATAAGAAGGATAATGATGAAAGTGTCTCAGAGGAAGATATCAGCAAGAAAGAAAAGAAGCAGAAGCAACAAAAGGAAGAAAGTAACAGACTATGAAAGTACAGCCAGTGGAGAAAAGCAGCATAAAGTATGGAGACCTAGAGAAAAGAAACAAACAACAGAAGATGTAGATGAAAAATTACGGAACAAAGTATGGGATCCAGAAAGACAAGGACTAAAAGCACATGATCAGGAGATCATGCATATTTTTAACCTTGGGAGTCTGATGCAGGGGCATTAGGTTCAGAAAATACTTTGTATTTTAATAGACATAGGGGTCTTGTGTTTTCAAAAGAATATAGGTTTCTTATGTAATTATTAATGTTTCTGAGTGACATTTAGAATAGATATTGAGAGAAATTGTAAATGTTCCCGAATAATTGGAGAACATGAGAGAATTAGGATAGTTTAGATTTCACAGGGAATGAGAGATTTGAGAATTGATTGTAAATCTTAAGTTAGAATTAGTTTCATGATTTTATGAGATTAAAGAGGATCCTTAGGGATAATGGATAGCTTTTAGGACTATGGGGATTTGGAGGATTTTGTTGAGATAATAGAGGATTTGAACCAAATTGGTTCATCATATTTTGTATAAAATGTAAAGTCTTAAAGGTAGAAAAAGTAGTAATAGTAGACAGTAGTAGAGGTAGAGTAGGGTTTTTAACAAACAGAGGGTTTGTTTGTTAAGCCTACGGGAAGTTGGGAAAAAAGGCCATTGATTTGAATATCAGGCCTAAAGAAGGAAAGACAGAACATTAAGGATTTTGGATTTATGTAAATATTTGTTTATATATAAAGAGATTTTTTCTGAATTATGTGTGCATTGATTTATTTAATTATGTGTGATAAATGTTCAGAATTGATGAACAGGTGTGATAAACTCTGCAATAGGGTTTGAATGGTGGTTCTACACACACATTGACAAGTTTAATGTAAATGTCGAGACATGTATAATGGCAATATTATGTCTTGAGCGGAGGTGAAATAAAGGGTTTGCATATAATTTTTAGAAGACTGGAGGAGGTTGCAGTCATCAATCACTGAAAGGATCGATGACAACAACAGAGGAACTGAATTCTCAATTCAGTATTTAGATACATCGGGCTATATATGTATCAAAAATATACCTGATCGAACAATGATTTGGATCAGGACTGGAACAAAGAGAAACATAAGAGTGGTCTTAGAAAACCCCAAAGGGGTTTCGCACAACTTTTAATGAGAGGTGGCGAATCTAGAAGAACCTGTCGAAAGAAGAAATTCTGACTGGTTACATCATATTGACATATTTTTTTGAAACCCTAGCGAAGAACAACATAACAAAGATCAGAGGTTTGAAATTGGAAATCAATGGTATTGCGGAACCATGAATAAATGGAAGTGGAATTGTGAGTCAAGGGCAAGACGAAAGGTGGGTTTTAAAACCACTAACGGTTTTCACACAGCTCTTGGATGGTAAGTGGTTTTTTCCTGAGCGAACGCGATAGCGTTCATCATGTGTCATGTAGCGTGGGTGGTAATTCAAAACCATTTCTTTCACGTGGATTTGGGAAACCAAAGAGCGTGCAGGTTTGTCATGCGATGATCGTCGGATCATTGAGTTGGAACACGATGAAATGAAAACCGTCAGATTTAACAAATGGTGGGCAATGAATAGATATAGTTGATAATGTGTGGGCCAAATATGTTTTAAAGCAAAGCCTCAACATGTATGTAGTTTATTTACTGATGGAATTGGTAAGTTTAAAGCTTATGTCTACTTTATAACATAAAGTTAAGCCTTTGAAATATTATGGATAGGAACGGTGAAATAGAGTTGTGGGGGGCTGTAGAAAGTAATATTTATATGGTTTGATTGGGTTAAACCATAGAATCGGAAATCATAAATGGATGTGCATTAATAAAGTGAATGTCTGTAGAGATACGTGGGTAATAAGGATTAAAAAAAAGTTTTTGATAAAGTAAGACATGTCACATAAGTGTGTTGGGTATCTTGTGGGTCCAAGTAATTGCATTAATGACATTTTTAGGTTCCTAAACCATAGTTGTGAGAAAGGAATATTAATTCGAAGAATTACATAATTCTACTATTGGGTTTTTAACTTGAGAATCCGTCGGAAACATGAAACATCAAAATGGGTATTTTTTATATGGAAATAAGAAAGGAAAAGGGTTTCCACTTGTGAATAAATGAAAGGAGAAAACCTTTGATAAAGGGGTTGTGATTATGGTCTATAATCACAATTTCCTAAAGGACAACTTCCACATATGTTGGGTTTTATAACCATGGATTAAAAGTGAAGAAATCTTCTTTGTAGATTAAATAAGGTGAGCTTTTGCATTTAGAGATGTCCCAATATGAGGATTATTTTAAGGAATGAATGTGACATACATTTATATATGGAAAGTGTGGGTTTTGCGACCTTGTTGCATCAAAATGTTAATCATTACATTTATATTTGTAACATTGGATTGAAGAGCCACCATATTCCAAAGATCGTATGAGGATGCTAGAATATTTTATGTTACTAGTGTAGTCCCTTATTTTTGGTAGTGTAGCCCCCTTATTTTTATTTTTGTACTTGTAGTCCCCATATTTTTATTATTTTGCCCCATAATATCCCACTATTGTTATTTTTGTGCCCTTACATTATTGTTGTTAGGTCGACTAGGATTATATTGTGACCCATGGACTCCTATATAGAAAAGAGGTTTTTTCATTTGAATCATCCAAAAATTTTCATTTACATAATGTAAAGGAGGTTTCCCCCTCGAAGAGCTTCTTTCTAAGGCGGTGCTCTATATTTTCTTCTAATTTGGTAGGCTAGTTTCATAACAATTGGTATCATAGCTTTGTATTATAGGGTTTTGTTGCTTCAAATAGGTCATCATGGAATTTTTCTATATCTTGTTTTCTACGATGGTTCGAAGCTAAAAAAAATCTCACTTATTTGAAATCCAAAGGAACTTCATGTAAAAATTTGAGATCTTGGTTCGCAATAGTTTTAGAGATATGATGTTTGTGGAAGTTAGGGTTTTTGCGGGCTCTGAATTTCATCTCAAATAGGTGACATGGGAAAAATCGTCATAACTCTCTCTTTGAGAGCATCAAATTGGAATTTTGTAAAAAGTGGCAGAAATAAATAGATTTTAGTTTCTTGTGTATCGATTTCGAGCCAAAACGGAAACATTGACATGTGGCACACCATACAAGTTTTGTATTGAACTAGTCCATAACTAGGTCATTATGGGAGATTCGATCTATAATTTTTTCCTTGAAGAATCCAAATCGGTTAGACCTATGTAATTGGAAAGAGGATTCGAGAGGGCTACTAAAGGACCAAGGTAAAACCTTGGGGATCCGAAATTACGGAGAGATACATCGAGTTTCAATATTGAGCTCCTTAATATCATGTAAAAGGTGTTTATTTTTTATTGCATAAGCCTTGTTTGAAAAATTCGAGTTTGAAGTGATTCCGAGGGGGCATATTGAAGCATATATATCATTATTGAGTTCTAAAATGTCACCTAAAAAATAATTCAACACCCATTAAGCCCTCGAAGGCTCTACTATGACTCATGAAGAGGAATAAGTGAAACATGATATATCAAAATTACAAGACCAAGTGCAACAATTTTGATCTCGCAAAGAGAAGCAAAAAATGAAATGGAATTTTTTAAGAAAGGCTTTGAAGCTAAGATGGATGGATTTAAGAAAGGCATGGAAGATAATATGGGCGGTTTGAAGAATGGCATGGAAGCTAAGATGGATAGTTTAAGAATGGAATGGAATCTATGGATGTCGTGGAAGCTAAGATGGATGGTATAGAAGTAAAATGGAAGATTTGAAGAAATATATTGGAAGGTTTGAAGGAAGGTTTGGAAACGTTTCTATAAGAAAAGCTTCGTAATGGTGAAAAGGTAGTAGAGGAAACTCATGATGAGAGAAAGAAATTTTAATCATGATTGCATAGATATGAGAAGTTTTGGCAAAGGATCCATGGAATATTTGAGAAAAATACATGGAATGTTTGAAGGAAGGTTTGGAAAAGTTGCTACAAGAAAATATTCCTAATGGAAAACATGTAAGGAAACTCATGATGAGAACAAAATAAATGTTAATCATGATTTCATAGATTCTAATGTTGGATTTAAGACCCAACATCTTCCAAAGTTAGATATGAGGAATTTTTATGGCAAGGATGCGATAACTTGGATACTACGGATGGAGCAATAATATGAGCTCAATAATACACAAAACACATAAAAGGTATGCATTGTAAATTTATATTTATAATACGATCAATTTGTATGGTATCGATGGCTTTGTTCTCGTAAACCACTTGGTCACTTGGTCTTTAGCCAATTGATAAATCTCAAAAAAAAGGTTGATGATGGAGCACATTAGGGTTGAAATTGAATATAAGGGTAAATAATATTTCATGGAACATATAATTGATGTCTTCATAGGGAATCTAAAGGATAACATCAAACATGAGATTTGCCCTTTGGGATCACGATACATTAGAGAAGAAATTGAATTTGCAAGAAAGAGTTGAAAGAAAATTTATGGGGGACGAGGAAGACTACCACTCACAAATATAAAGATTGAAGTGTTTCTACAACTAGACTTCCATAACCTACAAGGTTGACACCAAAACAATTGGAAGAAAAAATAACAAAAGGGCTTTGCTATAGTTGTGATAGAAAATACACTAAAGGTCACAAGTGTGTTGAGAAGAAATTATTTTACATGGATTGTGAAGAGGGAAGAAAAGGAACAAGAAACATCAAAAGAAGAGGATATACACCGGGAACCAACCACAGAGGAAGAAGAAATGAATACGACCATATCATGTAATGCATTGGCGGGAATTACCACTCCTCAAATTCTCACAATAGAAGGACATATGTTTGGTCGATTTTAATGTCTTAAATTGCTATCACAAGTGTCGATCGAGGTTATTAATCGATGAAGTGTGGTGCACTATATATGATTAGATGCCTATTTCTTACTTTGTTATGTATTTTTATATATTGTTTTTGAGATTTGTATTTTATGCCTAATGTTAAGAACTAAAATTGATCTAAGGAATGAAATCTAAGCTTCTAAATGAAATCTTTAAATGCTAAGAAACAACTAGATCTGAAAGAAATTTAATGATGGAAACTTCATTTTTAAAAAGGAAGAAAGGAAATGTTATTTTACTCTAAGAAAAGAAATTCATTTACAAATTACTCTTAATGAAATGAATGAAATATAAAATAAGGAAGAAAAGGAGATGTTATTTAACTAATCTATTTTGCATAAAAATAAATCAATATTTGGATGGTTAAAATTTGAGCTATGTTAGATTATTTTATCTTGGGAAAAATCTATGGAAAACATCTAATTAAGTTGATTCTAGATTTAAACAAAAAATGGTTCTAAGTTCTATTGAATTATACTAATATCTAAATGATGTTTTGTCTATCAACATAATTAAAATAAAACCATATCCTACTTTATCAATTGCGAACATTAATTCTATGAAAACGGGGCATACGATTTAATTTCAAATGCATTTGAAATGATCAGAATTCTAATATAAACACAGCCAGTTTAGATATATCTAAAAAATATCAACATATAACTTCTAATATAACTCTATTCTACATTCCATGGAACAAAAGTGTAAAGTCTATTATTATGAAAATTGAATACTTCTTGCTAATTGAATTCAAATGTAACTAAGGCAAGCAAATAATGACATAGTATCTCTTTTATACAAAATAAGATGTTTAATCAAATCCTATTGTTGTCATGTAATCAAATGCAAGAATCTATTTCATTTGGGAAGATTCAGTCGGGTTCGAAATAATTCAAGTGAGCATAAGATACAAACAAGCATGCATAAATGTAATAATTGATTCAGAAAACATTTAGAAACTAATTAACATGAAATTAAACTATGAAATGACAAAGTCTTAAACTACAAGTTGACGATAAATTAGCTACGAATCAATGAGAATTTAAACTAAAAAATGATTGAAAGCTAACTACGAATCAACGATAAATTAAGCTATGAAATAACAATAAACTAAACTACAAAATGACTACAAAAACCTCCTTTCTATGCGGGGGCCCTTTGCAATAAAACGAGTGTAAAATATACTTAGGCTATGCATTGCATAAATGGTATGGAGCGGGTCTTATTCATTAATAAAATAGATTTTAAAAACGTATCACGGTATTATCACAAAATCAAGCTTATTCACGTTCTCAAAGAACGATATTTATACATGTTTTGAATTAGCGCTACTGAGACAATTTCGCTATGGAAAGAAAAATAAATCTAGAATAGAAGTCTATTCGAAGAAAATTCTTCATGGCTCTTTCTTGATTTGCTACATAAGAAAGAAAATCAAGAATCTTTGTCCTCTTGATCTCGTTCCTTCTCGTGACTAATATGACCACGAGTGTAGGCATGATCCTTCTCAAATTTGAACAAGTAAGTAGGATACAATCCCTTCATGGACCATTTCAAATCTACCCATATGAATCGCTTCATCATTTACTTCTCGAAACACATCCAAACAATACGGTGGTTGTAGAAACAACGGTTAGCTACAAAATTGCATGAATTAACATGGCTAATTATAGGAATTTATATAAATAACAAGAAACATTATAATATAAAGTAGAAACCATATAAATTCATTCTCAGATGTAAATATGGTCTCACTAATTGAGTTTATGGATTTGTGGAAAAGGTATAAAGAAATAGGAACAATTTTGAGGTTAAACATAACCCCACTAAGAGACCATTGCATGTCCTCGGAGCAATTTTCAAAATTGCGAGCCATCACCTTTTCTTGCATTTGTTTTGATACCTCTACCCGGGACATCCAACTTCCTCTTCTTTCCTTTCTTTGAAGTAATTTCCATTCTTGTTTTCTTCATGAGGAGTTTGTACTTCAAATGGATAAATTTTTTGTTCGGGTGGACACTCCTTTTCTTCGGCTCCTTGTTATTTTTATACCATAGCCCAAATGTAGAATAGTATTGTCCTTGAGGACATTTTTACAAGTGTTTTGTTCCTTTAGAGATTCATTTTATTTCTTTATGTGCTTGTTTAATATCTCTAGTTCATAGTTTTCTTTATTCAAAGTGTTCACTAGAGGTTCTTGTGGGTACATTGGGATGCTCTTCAACACTTGGATTTCTCTCTGTATGTTTCTTCCTCCAAGGACTCAACCTAGTCATAAATCTCTTATTGTGCAGGGTCATTTAGGTGTCTTATTTATTAGGTCTTATATTACTAGTATAGTCCCCTTATTATTGTTAGTGTAACCCCTTATTGTTATTATTGTACCTTTTAACCCCCATTTTGTTATTATTGTGCCCTTAAATTATTATTATTAGGTCGGCTAGGATTACATTGTGGCCCACTAGGATTACATTATGGCCACATGGACTCCTATATATAGAAAGGAGGTTTTGTAAATTGTATCATCCAAGAATTTTTCATTTATGTAATGTATTGGAGGTTTCCCCCTCGAAGTGGCTTATTTATAAGGCGTTTTATATCTCTTTTCTTCTATTTTTGGAGTTGGTTACACAACATTTGGTATCGAGAGCTTGGGATTACGAGGTTTCTTTGCTCTAAAACGGGTCATCGTGGAATTTTCACTCGAACTTTATTTCTAAGAAGGTTTAGAATCTGAATTTTCAGGGTCTTGGTGAAATCCTAGAAACTCATCAAAAACTTTCAGAGCTTGGTTCACAATATTTTCAAAGATATGATCTGTGGAAGGTAGTGCTTTTTTAGGCTCTCGAAATTCATCTTAAAGAGGTGATCGTGGTAAAAGTTTCATAACTCTCTCTCTGAGAATCGGATTGGAGTGTTTGGTCGCAATCAAACGGACTATAGTTTCTTGGCTATCAATTTCAAAGCTGAAGGACGAAAGAGGGACATGTGGCAAGTCGTACAAGTTAGCTCTACTAAGCAAGTCCATAATTAAAGTGTTGTGGGAGATTGGACATAACTTTGTCTTGGAGAATCCAAATCGGTTGAGACCTATGGAATTAAAAATAAAATTTGAGGGCTACTTTAGTGCTAAATTACAGATATTTAATAGCTGCAATAACCAAGATAATCTAATTTCAATATCGAGCTCCTCAAAAACAGAAAAATGTGTGTATTTGTTTTAGGAATTGCATAAGTCTTGTACGAAGAATCAATTTGAATTGATTCCAAGGGAGCATGCCTTAGAATATATATCAGTATTGGGTTCTAAAAAATGCCACAACCAAAAATAATTCCATACACATTAAGCCTTCGAAGGCTCTACTATGACTCATGAAGATGAAGAATTGCAACATGATCTATCAAAATTACAGGCTTGAAGTGCACAAAATTTCGCTCTACATGAAGAGGAGAAAAAAAATGAAATGGATATTTTGAAGAAAGGCGTGGAAGCGAAGATGGATGGTGTGAAGAATAATATGGATAGTATGAAGAAAGACGTGCCAATCTAAGATAGATGGCATGGAAGCTGGCATGGAATCTAAGATGGATGACATGGAAGCTAAAATGGAAAAACATGAAGAATGATCTAAAAGCGAGACATGGAAGGTTTGACAAAGTTCATACAAGAAATGTTTCCTAATGGTGTGAAAAGATAGTAGAGGAAACTCATGATGAGAACAAAATAAATGTTAATCGTGAGTTTCATAAAATCTAATGTTGGTGGGAAGAACCACCATATTCCAAAAATGGATATGAGGAAGTTTGATGGAAGGATCTGTAACATGGATACTACGGATGGAGCAATATTTTGATCTCCATAATGTGCAAAACATACAGGTATGCATTGCAACTTAACATTTAGAACAAAATACATTTGTATGGGATCGATGGCTTGCTCTCATAAAAAAATTGTCACTTGGTCAATTTTTACGGAGGAAATGATAGCACATTATGAGGATACAAAGAGCAACACCTTCTTTAGCCAATTGATAAATCTCAAACAAAATGGTTTAGTGGGGGGAGCGAGATTGAGGACTTCCAAAATTGAATATAAGGGTAATGATATTCCCGGAGGAACACGAGTTGATCTCTTCATAGGCACTTTAAAGGATAACATCCAACATGAAGTTTGTGTTTTTTAACCGATTCATTGGAGAAGGCATTCGGGTTGGCAAGAAAAATTGAATGTAAAATTATGGCGACAAGGAAGCCTACCACTCACTTCTTTAAGAGAGTGTTTTAACACACCCACTAGATTTCCACAACCTACAAGGTTGACACCACAACCATTGGAAGAAAAAAAGAGAAAAAGGGCTACGCTACGGTTGTGATAGAAAATACACTAAAGGTCATAAGTGTGTTGAGAAGAAATAATTTTACATATATTGTGAAGAGAAGAAGAAAATGAACAAGAAGATGATATACACCGAGAACCAATCATAGAAGAGGAAGAAATGGGTGACCATATCGTGTAATGCATTGGCGAGGAATCACCACTCGTCGAACTCTCTCAAGATAGAAGGACATATCAAGGAAAAAAAAGGTAATAGTGTTGATTGATTTAGGTAGCACCCATAATTCTATTCATTGTAAGGTAGCCAAGAAATTAAATTGTTTCTTATACCCGGCCACCGGAAATGTCAAGTGATAGTTGCAAATGGAGGAACTATAAATTTCTCTAGAAAATGCCATAATATCAAGCTAACCATGGGGGGGATATGTATTGAATATTCCAATGCTTTCCATTCCTATGGGAGGTTCGATTTTGTAATAGGAGCACAATGGTTACAATCTTTGGGGACGGTAGCTTTTTAATTTTCAAGAAAATTTCTTGAAATTTTTTTCGAAGGAAAGGAAGTTGAATTACGGGGTATTGCGGGAATCCGGGAAAGATAATAAACTCTAATGTCATGACAAATCTTCTAAAGAAATAAAAACGAGCGTAATTTCACAATTATGCTCATAGAAGTTCCAACATCAAAATCATCTATTCTGAGATCTCCAACAAGTCTTGGACAATCATTCCAAGTTGTTTGAAACTCCCAAAGGACTATAGCACCTATTCTTGATCATGATCATGATATTCATTTTATTCAGGAAGTGTTCCTCAAACATCGAGGCCTTATAAATATCCTTATGTCCAAAAGAGCGAAATTGAATGTATGATTGCGAAATGTTAGAGGCGGGTATAATTCAACCTAGTCAATGTTCTTTCTCTTCTCCTGTAGTATTGGTACAAAAGAAGGATGGATCATGGCACATGTGTCCAAATTATAGGGAGCTCAATAAGCTCACCATTAAAGATAAATTTCCCATTCCTGTGATTGATAAATTATTGGATGGTACATGGAGCAATTTATTTTACCAAGTTGGATCTTCGTTTAGGATATCATCAAATTAGAATGAAGACTAAAGATATTCCAAAAACTGACATTTCAAACTCATGAGGGTCATTATGAATTTTAGGTCATGCCTTTTGGCCTTACGTGCACCTTCTAAATTTCAAGGGGTTGATGAATTCCATTTTCAAACCCTTCCTTGAAAAGTGTGCTAGTATTTTTTGATGATATACTAGTCTACGGTATGTCTTGGAAGGATCATGTTGAACATGTTGACGAGGTGCTCAAACTATTGCGGAAAAGAAATAATTAGATGCAAAAACATCCAAATGTTTCTTTGGAGTACAAGAGGTGGAATATCTGGGTCATATTGTATCTCATGGTGGTGTTAAGGTACACCTAATAAATTTAAAGTTATTAAGGAATGGAAATTCCCCACAACCATAAAGTAGTTGCGAGGATTTCTCGGGTTAAAAGGGTATTATGGCAAGTTTGTTAAAATTATGGGAGAATGTGACACCTCTAACAACATTATTGAAGAAAGATTCATTTTCATGGACTCCTTGTTGGGGAAAAATACTGAGAGGGGGTGAATCAATATTTACTTCCCGCAAATTCAAAATTATTTACTTTTTCATTCCTTAAAACCCATACGCTACTTTCCTTAGGTAAACTCGCGTATACACGCGGATACCCTTTATGAAACTCGCGTATACACGGAGATCTAATTATGTCATTAATTCTTCACTTATATCATTCCATCATTCATTCCTTCAGGATGTTCATTAAACGGTAAACATGTGCGGTAAGAACAGAATAAAACCATCACACAAAGCATCACACATGAACACCGGGATTTTGGGTGGAAACCCAAGTCGAGGGAAAACCCTTGCTTGCATTTGCTCGACCTTCAATGTGCAATATAGAAAACATCTTACAACATGTATGTGCGGCACGGACTCATACCCGATGCGCGAGGCACCCACACACGCTCGTTTACCGACCTCTCCTGGAAGAGAGCTCCAACCCCGGCCGGCGCACCGGCCTGCGGAAGGGAGCTACGGCCCCCGATCTCATTTACCGGCCCACTCACCTGGAAGGGAGACGCTACAACCCCCTGTTAAAGACTACAACCCTCGGCACACCTCTATGGACCATGTTTCATCAATTTTTCTGCCCCGGATCCAAAGCTTCCTTTAGGACACAACTTGCGAGGCCACGTTTCATCATATTTTCAGGCGGACCACTCACATATTTAAGCACGAGTCAAACATGAAAGGCGATACATATAACTCAGCGGATAATAATGAAGCCGGCGAACGGATACGGACTTTTCTTACCACGGACTTCGACAAACCCTAGTTTGCATACGCGCTTTCCTTTCCGCGATGTCGCGTATATACGCGCTTCCGTTCACATAAACCAACGTATACTTACGTACATATTACGGAGCTAATTTCATTGTGCATACGCGCTTTCTCTTGACAGAGACGCGTATATACGTGCTTCCTGCGGCGAACAAGCGTATGGTTCTTGAGACATTTAGGTCATTGCAATTCTTTCGCTCGAGATACATCCCACCTGATTTAACCCTTTACTTGAATGAGATCTGCAACTCATCTGGATCAATATCATCATAAGCAGATCTGACAAATACAAATACATTCCGGATCTAGATTCCCTTCTTCATCATGTCCTTCATTTGGTGCATCATGCATTCGGATCTAACATTCGAGTGTAACCCTTTCCATTCGGTCTCTCCCTTGAGGAAAGTATTCATTCAAGCTCGGACATGTTTCACCCATTCATTATTTGCACAATGAATTTCTTCTCTTTATATGGGTTTACCCTTTTTCAATACCATGACAAACCGTTAACTTCAATGGTATTCACGGACGAGGTCATTTAGATGAATCATTACCCAATACGATAGGTCAATACCATGGTGGTTACCCACGGTTTGCACTTTATGGCGCTTTTGCCCATACGCGACTTGGCACATTGTTTCCCACGTGCATACATGACTTCTCCCTGAACGGATTCCGCGTATGCCTTGAGACATACTCTTTTTACCATAGATACATCTTTGAATTCCTTTCTTCATTGCCTTACGGCCACTCCTTTGTAGATACATCGATTTAGTTCATTTAGCAAGTCGAGTCGGTCGAAATATGCTTCATCGGTGGATTTCCATCGAGGACAACACATGCCAACAATCTCATGTCTTCATATTCATTAAGTGGGTTGCCATCAAGGACAACACTTTCTGCATCATATTGCCAACAATCTCCCCCGTTTGGACTTGATGGCAACCACTTGTGTTTAGTTACCACAGGATAGGTACATTAAGAATACAATGACACCATGTCACTCTCTCCATTTTTGACATCATTCTTTCTCTTCATTCAAACACCATGTCACTCTCCCCCTTTGACATCAAGGAGCAAAGGGCGGATCAAAGCAATACACTCTCCCCTTTTCTCCTCATGTAGAAAGCGTTCTATAGATACGATGATACCATGACCAAGCTCCCCCACGAGTTCATGCTGAATCTTTTAAAAACATATTTTCCAATGAAGTACATGACTCTATGACTTTCCTATCACCAATGACTCATGCACCCGTAGTCAACCAAGTGGATTTACATAAGAGACCCAAATACCCAACCAAGAGGGTTTACACAATTATTTCTGACTACCCAACCAAGTGGGTTTACACATGTTGACAATTCCTTACATGATAGAAAATTACAAATTTACATCATGGGTCTCAACATGACCTTTTCACTTAAAAATACAAATATGACTTTTCATGACCAATACCAAAAAAGACCTCAAGAAAGAGATCACATATCGGAACCATCATAATGCCAACAATGCATTACACTACGCAGAGCTAGGGCTCCCCCGAAAATGTGCATCAAAACATCCTCCTCATATGGCCAAGGCTCCTCCTTTGCTTGTGCATCACGAATACCTTCAACGACATGTCCTTGACAACAAACTCTACATGATACGCTCCATATCTCTGAATCATAAGACTTTCATCTTATCTCTTCATTAAGTAACAATCGAGCTTATCCATGATATTCAACATAGAAACCAAGTATCATATCATCATTATTTAGGGCGAAGAAAATAAGGCGATACGAGTCAATAATACGATTATTAACGGTCGGTGATACTCCCCGAACCTTGCTCCCCGATCTTCGAGCTGTCATCCCAATTCTCTTTATCATTAATGCATACACGACGTATCCTGTTTGGAACTACACTTGTCATATACGCTACTTTGTTTCATCTAACCGTATGGAAAAGTGAAGCATAGAAAATTTCACATTCCTTCATCTCCCCCTGAACTTGTCCTTCTTTATTACTGTTTTCTTCATATCATATGCTTTATCGAATAGAAATATAACCAGAAAAACCAATCGATGCGCAAGCTGCGTGACCCTATCCAAAAATGATCGGCTTCGCTATCCTATCTGTGACTTACGATTTCATATACTCGCGTATATCTGTATTTGTATATCGAGAAAACGCGTATCCTTTTAATCTTCGAATTTATGCGATTTGTTCTTTTGGTGACGAGAGAAAACTCCCGGCTCATCTTAGATACTCGAACACTTCCCTGGCGGAGGTTTGGTAAAGATATCGACAACTTGTTCTTTGAAGGAACATACTCCAACTTCACCTTTTGTTCAAGCACTTGTTCACGTAAGAAATGATACTTGATGGGAATGTGCTTGGTCTTCGAATGCCTCGCAGGATTCTTTGAGATACGTAAACGCTTGTAATATCACACATAATGGAGATAGGAGGTGCACATTTGATTTGAAAATCTTGCAAGGCTTGCATCATCGAAAGGAGTTGAGTGCAACAAGATGCGGCGATACATACTGCATACAACTGTCGATAAGGCAATAGAATTTTTTCTTCTTCTTTGAACCAAGATACTAACTTAGGGGTCCCATATAGAATGCACCTACTAGTGCTTTTGTAGATCATCAACACTTCCCGGCCAATGTTGCATCGGTGTAAGCATGAAGAGTAAGATCAACATTCTTTGGATACCACCATAGACAAAATCTTGAGTTTTCTTGTAGATATTAGAATATTCTTTTGACGACTACGAAGATGAGACTCTTTTAGATTAGCTTGGAATCGTCCAACAATCCCAAGTTTGCATGCATAATGTCTAGTCTAGTCCCCGAGTGAGATAAAGCGAGCTTCCTATCATTGATACGTATTACGGATTTGATTTATGCTGCTTGAGAATCATCATTAGAGCGGGAATTACATCCGGTTGTCATTGGCATACTTACGGGTTTGCATTCTTCCATGCCATACTTCTTCAAAATTTGCTTAAGATATTTTGCTTGTGATAAGAATATACGCATGCAGTTTGATGCACTTGTAGACGAAAGAATGTTAGTTCTCCAAGTAAGGAAATTCAAATTCTTCAGCATAACGAGAAGCAAATTTCGACTCATAGATTCTTCATTACTCCCAAAAATGATATCATCAACATATACAACCACAATCAAAAGTTTATCATTTTCAACTTTTTTTTTGTATATGATTGCTATCGGTAGACCCCTTTGAAAATCATTATTGATGAAGATATTGTCGAAGACGATAATACCATGCCCTTGGAGCTTGTTTTAAGACCATATAGAGCCTTCTTAAGTCTGCAAACAAGATTTTCATCATTTCTAAAATGAATCCTTAGGTTGTTCTATATATAATTCTTCTTCTAGATCACCATTAAGAAAAGCAGATTTAACATCCATTTGATAAACTTTGATTTGTTGATGACTTGAAAAAGCAAAAAACATTCTTATGGCTTCAAGTCTAGCTACGAGGTAAAATTTTCTTCGAAGTCTATACCTTCTTGTTAAGTGTACCCTTTGCAAACCCGATTCTAGCTTTTGTTTCTTACAACATCCCCATTCTCATTTAACTTGTTCTTGAAAATCCATTTTAGTTCCAATGACATTTTTATCATGTGGTGCTTGGTACCAATTCCCAAGTGTCATTTTTTTCAATTTGATCAAGCTCTTCATTCATGGAGATACCTCCAACATTTATCTTTGCTAGCTTGATTAACATTGTGTGGTTCAATTTTGGATAGAAGTGCCGGATAGCTGAAGATCCCACAAAGAGTTCTCCTTGTTCGTACACACGATTCCTTGTCTCCCAAAATTTGAGATTCGGGATGATTCTTTTAGACATATACGGATGGAACTTTTCGGATAGATCATTTTCGGAGTTCTTCACATTGGATCCCTTTGTCTATATCATTTCTATTTGAGGTAGAAGGACATAAGTCACCATCATCTTCTTTTGTTGTTTTTTCTTCTTTAGGGGCTATAGGAGACTCATCAATAACAACATCAATACATTCAACAATCTTTCGAAGCCTTTTATTGTAACATTTGTAAGCTTTTCTTGTAGATGAGTAACCAAGAAATATCCCTTCATCGATCTAGGTTCAAACTTATTATTTTTCATCATTATTTTTGATAAAGCATTTACTTCCCAAAAACTCTAAAATAGCAGTGTGAGAATTACCATACCGAGTTCATATGGAGTTTTGTCACTATTTACTGAACATGAGCCTTGTTGAGAATGTTAGGCTAGCATGTCTTGCTTCTCCCCGGAACATGTCGGGAGTTCCCGGAATCATCAGGCATAGCTCTAGCCATTTGTTGAATAGTTCTATTCATTCTTTGCTACGCCATTTTGTTGTGGAGTGCCGGCCCTACGAAGCTTGTCTTTTTATGCCATGTTGTTCACAAAATTTAAGGAATTCATTTGATGTATGTTCTCCTCCTCGATCAGATCTAAGACACTTGACACCAGATCTAATTCATTTCTACCGGTCTTTGAAGCTGCGAAAATTTTCAAATGCTTCATCTTTGTGTTTAACCATTGGTCAACACATTCTGAAGTAATCATCAATAAAACCAAGATATAGTATTCTTTACGTGGTGACTTTTTCCTCATAGGTCCACATATTGAAATTATGAATGAGTTCAAGAGGCTTACTTGATGATCCTTCTTTTGCATTAAATCGTACTACCGGATGCCGCTTACCGAATTGACACGATTTGCATATGATACTTTACGGTAGATTAATATTGGGAAGATCATGAACGACTTGAAGTACGCTTGCTTTGTTGATTTGAGAGAAGCTCAAATGTCCCGGCCTTCTATGCCATAGCAAATTTTCGAAAGACTTGCTCAAGTAGCATTGATCTTTGCGGTTCGATACATACGGGTTACTTGGATTTCTTTTCCCTTTTATAATAATTTTACCGTATCAAGATCACGAACCACACATTCTTTTGAACTAAAGACACTTATGTTCCTTGATCACACATTTCACTTACACTTAACAGAGTTATCCCTTAATCCATCCACATACATGACATCATTAACTTCACCTTTTCTTTTAGAAATACGACCCTTTTCCTTTAATTACGGCGGAAGTATCATTTCCAAATGTAACTTTCTTTCACTACAGAGCATTATATGCAAGAAGTTTGCTTTTGTCTTTGTCATATGTCTTGAGCACCCACTATCAATGTACCATTGATTTTCTTCTATACACCAAATAACGCTATCCTGATTTTCAAGCCCAGGTATTTCTTTCTTTTTCCACACTTTAGAGCTTGAGGGAACATGTTCTTTTAGCTAGACCTTGCTCCTGCATTCGGATTCTTCATGACCAAAGTTATTGCAATAAGTACATTCAACTTCGTTTTGAAGAGGAGAAAAGTTGTTATAGGTGTTCTTCTTTGGTTCAATATTCATCCTTTTCTTTCTTGGTTCTCTTGTCATGATGGTTTTATATGCAACACATTGAACAACTTTATGACCAAAATTGTGACATGTGAAACATTGTCCATTGAAGTAGAAATTTCTGCGATCATGACATCTTCTATTTGAATTTTGTTAGTTGTAGCTTCTTTGAAAGCTATCCTGTTAGTGTTCCTTGAATTGATATGATCATGCTTTGCAAGCAAAGATCTCCCCATTCCCCCTTCTTCGGGAAATTTGAATGTAGTAAACCACTTGTAGCTGCTTTTAGATAATTTGGTGCTGAAGCTTGAGAAGATTCTCTGGTATATCCAAGACCTGTCTTTATAAGAGGAGAACGTTGTACCTTGATAATCTCATTGATCCAGGTGGATATTGGTGGTCACCCGCCTATTCCACTTGGGGCTCCACCATTGTCTATTTCAATTTTTCAGTTTCGGCACAGTTTACTATTTTTAGCACTTTTTCGGGTCCTAAACTTGGGAGCCATTTTGAGGCCCTAAACGGCGACGTTTTTGGGAAAACGGAGAGCAACATGGGTCCATGCTCCGCAGATGTTGCTCCTTCAAAATTTGTATTCCTCGAGATAGATCTTTCTAACGAGGTATGGTACGCGTCAAACGGAGATCGTATGCCAAAGTTACGCCCACGGGAAGTTGAAACACCAATTTACCCAAACGGGGCCCATAGTTTTGGCGCTTGTCTGGGGTTAGGGTTTTGGCGGGGTTAGGATTTCCCATTGCTTCTAAATGATAAATAGGCCCTCGAGCCTCATTATGGCGAGTTGAGAGGCACCTTGGCCGCCACATCTCTTCTCGGAGATAGCTACCCGGCGCCCTAGCTAGTTTTATTTCCATTCTATACGCCAAGCTAATTTCGGTTCTTTGGTATTAATGGAAATGAAGTGTTATTTACGTTGCATCTCTGTATTTATGTTTATATGTTTATTGTTGCGTTCCTGTAATCTGTATCGGTGGTATCGAGGAGAATTACGCTTTTCTCAATCCTTCTTTGCATGTCCCCAACGAGGTTGCGGTATAAGGAGCTAGGGCTCGATACGGTGGAGACCTTTGCCGAGAACAACCTCGAAGCCTCGACGGACGCCCATGGGGGACGAAAAGAAAGATGAGGGCGGGGAGATCCTATCAAAATATTGCTCGAGGAGGCCCTCGAAAGACAAAGGAACGTGATGATGGATAACTTTGCTCAAATCCTTCAACGGCTACCCGCAAGGCGGCGCATGCCGCATCCGGCAGCCACTGCGGAGCGCGACTCCCTTGAGTACAAGTAAATTTTGACATTCCCATATTTGAGGGTCAAATAGACACGGATGCGAGTAGATAGATGGTTGAATACGGTAGAAGGATATTTCTTGGTTCATGACTTTCGGACGGGGAGAAGATTATTTTTGCACTCCTCAAACCTACCCCATGTTAAGGACGGTGGAAACCTATTTGTGAGAACAAGGACCGGACGGAACCCTCTCTGTTCTCGGCGGGGGGTACCAACTTGGAGATTCTTTAAAGAATGCGTCGAACGATGCTATCTGATGAGAGCTATGAGGACAAGTACATACGATGGACCACGAACTGGCTTGACAAAGAGATCAAGATGTGCACATGGTGATAGATACATTTCATACCACTGCGCACAAAGTTGGGTATCAAGGTCGGAAGAAACATACGGTACTAAAAGTATACATGTTGTGTCTGCACAAATACATTCGAAGGGAGAAGTAAGGTTCCTTGACATCTCCTCGCTTGGTACGGCATACCCGGTATGCGCGAATTGAGCGAGGGAATTCAAGCGAGGAAAGAGCGAGACTTTAGATGCTGCGAATCGAGCAAGGGAAAGGGGCTTCCAAACCACGGAACAAGGGGAGGCCCGAGCCAAGGCATGGCGGCTAAAGACAACTACGCATCGAAGCCACAAGAAAAGAACAGCACCCCGCAAGCCAAAGAAGGACACGGGGGGAAAGTGGTGTGAGGTTCATAAGAGCTCCCTCACAACACAAGTGAGTGTCGGGCAAAAACGGTCGCTAATTGGTGAGATGAGGGCTTAAGGTCGGATGCATGCTGCGACTCTCGGAATCGAGAACACGAAAAGGTGAATGAAAAAGGAAACGATTATTGATGCGGAGCCCAACGCCAGCATTTGCCACGCAAATATCCAAAAGGAGGAACGGAAGATCCGGAGGAGGAGGAACGTCTCTTCCTCCCGAGATGTGGGTAAAGGGCTCCTCGGTAACAATTCGTGTCGGCATGATGGGAGCCAAAAGAACCTCATTTAGAGCGGACGCCATGAAGCATTTGGGGTTGCCGACCATGACTCACCCACATCCATACACCATGGGTGGCTTCACCGGGGACGAGATCTCCACGTAGGCGGCAGTGTCTCCTTCCCTATAGCATCAAGCCCTTCACGGATGAGGTATTATTATGTGACGTTGCTCCTATTGATGTTTCGATGTATTATTAGGACAACCATACTTGTGGAAGCATCATGCGTATGTGAGTCTCGGCCTCATCTTGTTATTATTACTGAAATAAGTTGTACGGGATACGAGGTACCACCTCTGCGCTATCTCTTTGGTTGCGCAAAACGGTGCGGTAAACTCATTCCCAAACCGGAAATTCGTTTTCCTAATGATGCGCCCTCGGGGGGCAAGGAAAGCCCGTGGCCACGACCTCCCGAGACGGGGCTCCTCTACACAACAACAACAAATGGATAAGGTTGTGGAGGAGTACGGGGACATATTCACCTCACCCATAGGGGGTTCCTGCGCAACATCGAGGTCAGAGCACCGTTGATCGACCCCCGTGCGCGCTACCTAATGGACCGATCTATCGGCGCTGCGATGGAGAATGATGAAATCAGAGGCGATTCGGGGCTGATGAAAAGGTCACATCGGACCAATTTCATCACCATGTGGGAAGCTCGATGCCGTGTTGGTACAGAAGAAGGATGGGACATGGAGACTCTATATTGAATATCGGGCGGCGAACAAGATCAACACATCCCGAATAGGTACCCAATCCCACGGATTGATGACCTTCACCGGACCAACTCAAAGGTGCAAAATATTTACGTGAAGATCGACACGAGTACGGGTATCACCGGTACCAATTGAACCCTCCAATGTGTGGAAGACTACCTTCAAAGCCAAGGAGGGCCTTTTGAATGTTTGGTCATGCCTTTTGGGTTGACAGATACTCATACACCTTCATGAGGATGATGGATGACATCTTGCGGCCATTCACCAACTCATTTGTAGTGGTGTACTTGGATGATATTCGATCTTCAGCCAAACTTGGGAAGAGCACCTTCACCACATCGACAAGTCCTCCAAACAACTGTGACAACACAAGTTGTGTGCCAATTTGGAGAAGTGCACTTTTGGCATGACCGAGGTTCAATATACGGGATACATTATTGATGAAAGGGGGTGCATGTGGATCCGGCCAAGATCCAAGTCTCATTCGGGATTGGCCGGCCCCAACATATGACTTGACTTTACGGGGTCTTACTAATTTCTATCGGAGGTTCGTGTTGGGATTCTCTCATATCACTTGGCCCTTGAGTCAAGTCACCAAGGGAGGAGCGAGAGCAAAATTTTTGGTGAACCTCAACGAGCGTTCACGGGCGAAAAGCGCACCTGCATTGCGCGGTGCTCACTTTACCGGACTTGCAACGACCATTTGAGATCGAAACGGATGCCTACTGACTATGCTATTGGGGGTAGTTCTTGCTCAACGGGGACATCCGGTGGGCATTTCACGGTGATACATTGTCGACACGGTTCGCAAGTACCCCACATATGACAAAAGAAATGTGCTCCATTGTGCGAGCTTGTGTGATGGAAGCATTACATTTTGGGGAAGGAAACAATCATCCACACGGACCACACGGGCCTATGGAGTTCATACGGACACGAGGAAGTTGCGGAATGATCGCCATCGAAGTGGTCTACATATGCGCAACGGTTCATTTGAACATCAAGTATAAGAAGGGTAGCACCAATCATGTTGCGGTACGCCTCGGCCAGGCCACTTAGGTCGTGGCGCTCCTGCCCAATGCTCAACTCTTGTGTGGGCACGAGACTTGATTGGCCGCTTCTCTGTAAGGGTGACCCGGAGGTCGGCCAAACTTACAAGGCACTCTTGGGGGGTACGCAAGTTCCAAATTTTCACCTCAAAATGCACTTTTATGTCACATGGGACACCTTTTTGTTCCTTCAAGCGAGCGTGCCAAGATGATATGGGAAACACACTACGATCGATTGTTGGGCATTTTCGGGGTCGAAAGGTAGCAATCCTGCCCAGTATTTCTATTGGCCGAACCTTCGAAAGGATGTCGAGAAACACATCGGATCTGCCTTGCTTGTGCCATTGCCATCGACCATCAAGAAGCAAGGCCTATATACTCCTCTACCTACCCTAGTCGACCTTGGAATCCATCTCGAAGTGGATTACATGTCGGGCTTTGCCTTCTACTAAGCGGGGAAATGGCTTGTGTTTTGTGGTCGTCGACGGATTCTCAAAGATAGCCATTATGGCGGCTGCCCGAGAAGAATATCACGGCAGAAGCCAACTGCTAAACTCTTCTTTGAACGAGTGTGGGTGCACTTTGGGGGATCCCACAATCTATCATATCAGATCGGGATAGCGGGTTCCTCGGCACATTTTGGTCCGGCCTGCGAGAAGTGGAGTGTTCGATACCAAGCTAACCAAGTCCTGACTTTCCATCCCCAAACGAGATGGCCGGACGAGAGGTCGTCAATAGAATGATTGTACACGTGCTGTGCATGTACATTCAAAGAATCCACGCATGGGACGAGAGCCTCCCTTATGTACAACATAGTTATAATTGGGCTCTCCACGGATTCGTCGGCCATAGCCCCTTTCGGAGTGGGCTTGGGATTCTAGCCACTATGTCCTATTGATGTAGCCATGCCATTTTGCGAGTTGCTCGAGCCAATTCGACTCATGTCCGGTCGAAGTTGACAAATCCGGTAACTTCATCGAGCGCATTCAACACATCGCCAACGGGTTCATGATATATTGGACGAGCCAATGCCAAGTACAAGCAACGCCATGATCAACACGGGTGCCACACAACTTCCGGGTGGGTGACAAAGTATGGCTACATTTGCGAGAAGGAGCGCCTCAACGGACCCCCGCAAGCCGCCCACGCTGGAGTACGGGCTGTACACCATCACCAAGGCTATAGGGAACAATTCATTCGAGCTCGGTATTCCACCATTCCTTGGTACGCCGCATTATTTCGGTGTGGATCGCCTTCGTCCTTACTTCCCACCTCCTACGGACACCTCGGACATTGCGGAAACGACTCACACCAGGCGAGTTAAGTCCGGAGCGCATGGAACGGGCCACCCGCAGTTGCATCATGGACATGCAAATCAAGAACACTCATAACGAGAAGATCCAACTATATCGGGTTGTCAAAGGCGGCCAACTCTGCACCCCGAGAAGAGTGGTTCACCAAGGACCAAGTTCGGCGAGAAATTTCCTCATCTCATGGAGGAACTTAACGCAATGGGGACCATTTCTTCCTAAGGGGGAGGAATGATCCGAGGGTGGATATTGGTGGTCACGCCTATTCCACTTGGGGCTCCACCATTGTCTATTTTAGTTTTTCGGTTTCGGCCAGTTTACTATTTTTAGCGAGTTTTTCGGGTCCTAAACTTAGAGATACATTTGAGGCCCTAAACGATGTTTTTTGGGAAAACGGAGAGCAACATGGGTCCATGGACCGATGTTACTCATTCCAAATTTGTAGTCCTCGGATAGATCTTTCTAACGAGGTATGTTACACGTCAAACGAAGATCGTATGCCAAAGTTACGCCCCTGGGAAGTTGAAACACCAATTTACACAAACGGGGCCCATAGTTTTGGCGCTTCATCTCCTAGGGTTAGGGTTTTGGGCATTTTAGGATTTCCCATTATTTCTAAATGATAAATAGGCCCTCGAGCCTCATTGTAGCGGGATTCGGGGCTGTCGTAGCTACATCTCTTCTCGGAGATGGCTACCGGCTACTAGCTAGTTTTATTTCGATTCTGTCCGTAAGCAAATTTCAGTTCTTTGGTATTAATGAAATGAAGTGTTATTTCCACTGCATCTCTGTATTTATGTTTATATGTTTATTCTGTTGCGTTCCTGCATAAATCTGGATCACTCATCTAAGGTTTCAGATCCTTTAGCAAATCTAAGATTCAAAGTCTTGACTTTCTCAACTTCTTTTCTTTGACTTACCACTTCACATTCTAATTTCTCAATGTGTTTCTTTGCTTCTTCAAACTGCTTTTCAATGGTCTCTCGATTATCTTGTTCTTCTAAGAAAATTTTATATTCTTCTAAGCGTAGTTTGAGTTGATTGTTTTCTTGAAAATCATTTTCCTCTAGAGCATCCATAAAAGTATCCTTTTCTTATTTTTGTTCAAATGCCATGAGAAGTCTAAGATCTTCTTCACATTCTTCCTCACTATCGGACCACATCACTTGTCTTCATTAGTATAGTAACTTTTCTTAGAGCTAGATGGTTTATTCCTTCTTGCTACTTCTTTTCCTTTATAAGGACACTTTGCAGCATAATGACCAACTCTTCCACAATCAAAACATTTGAAAGGAAGCTTACCTTTGAATCTTCCGATTCTGGTTGGAGTCTTCTCACAAATTTGCTTCTTCTTCGTCGGATATATAGCTAGATTCCTTGACAACTTCCTTTTCTTTTCCTTTTGCGGATACCTTAAAAACAAATTCTTTGATTTGAGAAGGACCTCCTTGTCTCATTTCAAAAGCGATCGGGATACCATGTAAGCTGAACAATAGTAAGTTTGCAAATCTTGCCTTTCTTCTATAAATTTGAAACTTTAGAGTCAAATTTTGAAGTCAAAGATCTTAAGACTTTTTCCACGAGTAGTATCGGCTAATAGTTTTCGCCCAAATTTCTCATTCGATTTACAATATCATCTAGACGTAAAAAAGCAGGCAATACTTTCATCACTATGCGTTTTAAATTTTCATATTCAATTAAGAGAGTTTGGAGTTTTGCACTTTTACCTTTGTATCTCCTTCATAGCTCGAATGATTTTGTCCCATATTTCTTTTGCTGATTTCATTTGCATCACTTTAGCAAATTGGTTCCAGACATGCTTCCTAATAGGACATTGGTAACTTTGGCATTGATTTCATATTTCCTTTCCTACGCATCGGTAGGAATACTTGCGGATATTGATAACCTTCTTCCACGATTGCCCATACTTACGCACCAAGACTTTGCGGATATGCTTGTGTTCGTACCTTCCGGAAAATCGAGATTGCTTCCATTGAATAGAGGTGGCTTTATAGACATTACTCCTTCTTGACTTCCCATTGCGACGGATCTCCTTTAAGCGATCAAGCTTCTGCACAAGGACCTGCTCTGATACCAATTGTTGGGAAAAATACTGAGAGGGGGGGTGAATCAGTATTTACAGCATATTCAAAACTTTTACTTTTTTCATTCCTTAAAACCCATACGCTACTTTCCTTTAGTAAACTTGCGTATACACGCAAATTTCCTTCATGCAACTAGCGTATACTCATAGATCTAATTATGCTAATAGTTCTTCACTTATATCATTCCATCATTCATTTATTAGACCTTCTTTAAACAGTAAGCATGTGCAGTAAGAACAGAATAAACCATCACACAAAGCATCACACATGAACACCAGGATTTTTAGGTGGAAACCCAAGTCGGGAGAAAACCACCGCTGCCGTTTGCTCAGCCTTCAATAATTTATTATAGAGAAAACATCTTACAACATATGTGCTGGTGCAGACTCCTACCAGCACGCAGGCACCCACCTGCGCTCGTTTACCAGCCTCTCCTGGAAGGGAGCTCCAACCCCCTGACTCGTTTACCAGCCTCTCCTGGAAGGGAGCTACGACCCCCTGATCTCGTTTACCGGCCTCACCTGGAAGGGAGCTACGACCCCCTGACTGAAGGCTACAACCCTCAGCACCTCTATGGACCACGTTTCATCAATTTTCACACTGGATCCAAAGCTTCCTTTAGGACACCACTTGCAAGCCACATTTCATCATATTTTCAAACTGGACCCTTTCCATACTTTTAAGCACAGTCAACCATGAAACAGATACATATAACTCACTGACAGATATCAGTAAACCAGCAGAACAGATCAGACATTTCTTACCACAGACTTCAGCAAACCCTATTTTGCATACGCGCTTTCCTTTCACTGATGTCGCGTATATACACGCTTTCGTTCACATAAACCAGTGTATACCTCTATACATATTTCATTACGCATACGCGCTTTCTCTTCAGCGAAGACGTGTATATACGCGCTTCCTCTGCGGCGAACTAGCGTATGGTTCTTCAGACATTTAGGTCATTGCAATTCTTCAGAACAGATACATCACACAGATTTAACCCTTTACTTCAGACAGATGTTCGCCATATCTCAGATCTAATCATTCCATAAACAAATCTAGCAAATACAGATACATTTCAGATCTAGATATCCCGCTTCATCATTTCTTCATAGGTGCATCATAGATTCAGATCTATCATCAAACCTTTACCCTTTCCATACAGATATACTTCATAGAGAAGTATTCATTCAAGCTCGGACATCTTGCTCTCACTCTTTATTTGCACAATGAATTTCTTCTCTTTATATAGGTTTACCCTTTTTCAATACCATGAGCCAAAACAATACCATGAGCCCAAAACTACATTACTTCCGATGGTATTCCTGGACGGGGTCATTTAGGCGAATCATTACCCAATACAATGGGTCAATACCATGGTGGTTACCCCTGGTTTTGCACTTTTTGAGCGCTTTTTCCCATACGCGACTTGGAACGTTGTTTCCCGCATGCATACGCGACTTCCCCTAGGCAAATCCGCGTATGCCTAGAGACATACTCTTTTCATCATAGATCTAGCACATACTGAATTCCTTTCTTCATTGCCTTCTGTATACACTGTAGATACATCATATTTAGTTCATCAAGACATATTCTATCAAGCACAACTTCATCAAGTAAGTTGCCATCATCTTCATCAAGTGGGTTGCCTTTCAAGAGCAACACTCAGCATCATATTGCTAACAAACATCATTTACCAAGATCATCAAGTCAAGAATAACTTCATCAGGTGGATTGCCATCAAGGACAACACATGTCAACACTCGCATGTCTTCATCTTCATTCAGTGGGTTGCCATCAAGGACAACACTCTACATCATATTGCCAACATTATTTGGCATATATTTGCAGTAGATTTATGTGTGTTTTCATGAATGAAAAGGAGTATATTTTTCAGCCACATATATGTTTTTGGTTTCCACTAAAGTTGAAAAGATGCGCAGCCAGGCATATAATGTACTCATTCATCCCTTCATTTATAGAGATGACATGTGACATGGACCAACCATGTATGAGTTTTTGTAAGATGATTACTACAACCTATTTATTCAATTTTATGTCTCAAATTGCTATCATGAATTATCGACCGAGGTTAGTAATTTCATGAAGTCAGGTGCATTATATATGCTTAGGTAACCTTGTTCTCTTACTCTGTTGTGTATGTTTATTTTTTTTGGGGGATTTTGTATTTTATGTATAAAATTGGTCTAAGAAATGAAATCTTGAAATACTAGTGAATAATCAAATCTAAATGATTTTTAATGATGAAAACTATTCTTAAAGAAGGAAGAAAAGGAAATGTTGTTTTTATTCTAAAGAAAGAATTTGAATTACAAATTTTTTTAATGTAATATGAATCTAAAAGAAGGAAGAAAATTAAATGTTCATTAACTAACCTAAATTGTATAAAAATAAATCAAACTCTGAAGGATGTTAGTAGGCCAGAAAAACATCTATGAAAAAAATCTAACTAGTTTTAAAAAAGAGCACTATTCTAAATCCAATTGCATGCAAATGACGATGAAATCAATCCCTATCTTATCCATTGAAAGATTTTGGTTCTATGAAAACAAAGCATTTGTTTTAAAAACACAATTCTAATTTATTTATGTCCTAACCTAATCCAATTTTATTCCATGGATTGAAAGCATAAATCCTATTACTAAGAATTGAAATGACAATGTTGATTGAAATTGAAACAAGTACAAAGCATGTGAAAGGAAACTATGACTGTTGTATGACCAAATACCCAAATATGATCCAATTGGAAAATGACAGAGCCACTTTATTGAGACGAATTAGCGAGCACAAAATTACACAGCTAATTGGAAATTTAATCTAAAAAATAATTCATGAAACTAATCGATAAAACAGTAAGAAAATTAAACTATGAATTCACAAGAATATAACTATGACAATGATGCGAAATTAACTATTAATTGACAATAACAGAAATAAAGAATCAACAGGAAACAAAATAACGAAATTCAAACTACAAAACAACTAAAAACCTCATTTCCATGCAGGGGCCCTCTGCAGCCGAATGAGTTGAAAATCTAATGGACTATGCACACATCAAAGGTTATGGAACTGGTATTCTTATTATCAAAAATATATTTTCAAAAGCATAAACCAAATTATCAAAAATTAGGGTTACCTCTTCGTTTCCAAAGACAATTATTTAAACAAGTTTCAAATTTAACTGTTTGAGGAATTTCCCCTTACAAATAAAAACTAGAGCTGAATTTATGAATCTAAATAGAAGCAAATTATTTAATGGAAATCTCTCGATTTTCTATGTTAGAGAAAATTGAGAGTATTTCGTTAGCAGATCACTACCTTTGACTAACCGTGACCGAGAGAATATGCATGTTTTCTCTTCGAACACTAACAGGTGGATGGGATATGATCCATGTGTGGATCATTCAAGAGATACCCATATGACCCATTTCCTTATTTGATTTTTGAAACCTATCAAACCATCACAGTAGATGCAAAAACAATGATTAGCTGCAAAATTGCACACATTTTGTAGCTAGTTACAAAAAATCATTTAAATAACAATAAACATCATAATATAAAATAGAGATAATTTAAATGGTTTCTCTAATATTAAATATTTCAATTATCATTGATTCGAGTCATGAATTTGTGAAAAGGAAGGAAGAAATAATGAAAAGGGGCGTCAAAGTAAGAACACTTTTGAGGTTCAACATACCCCCACTAAGAAACCATTGAATGTCCTCATGAAATTTCCCCAAAATGTAATTCTTCACCTCCTATTGCATTTGCTCAAATACCTCTACTAGTACATCCAGCTTCCTCTTCTTTCCTTTCCTTGAAGTGACTGCCATTATAGGTTTCCTCATAAGGAGTTTATACTTTAAGCTGATGACTTTCTTGTTCAGAGATTTGTTCTTTTTCTTTAGCTTCCTATTCTTTTTATACCATAGCCCCAAATGTAAGATAGTGTTACCACTAATGACCTTCTCAAAGTGATTTTTTTCTTTCAGGGTTTCATTTTCCTATTTAATGTGCCTATTCAGTATCTCCAGCTCATAAATTTCTTGCTTGAGGTTGTTTACCAGAGGTTCTTGTGGACTAATAGCTTGCTCTTTTGGATTTTCTTTTGTATGTATTTCTCCAATGACTCAATATACTCATATATCTCTTGTTGTTTTGGGTTAATTTCCACGGATTTCCTGCTTGGACTATCTACAGGAGAATTTATAGAGTTGTGTGCAGGAGAGACAATGATGGACGATGGCACTTGAGGCTCTTCATCTAAATTAACAAATTCTGCCTCCTATTATGGTGTCTTCTTCAAGGTCTTATGAATTCTAGAGCTTCTCCTTGTCTGTGGAGGGTTTAGGCTTTCTACACTTGTAACTTTGCTCTTTTTCTCTTCATTGGCTTTCTTTTTTACTCTACTATGTTTCTTATTTTTCATTAACTCTGCAATGGTGAGTTCTTCCTCTTCTTGTAGAGGTTGAGGTGAGGATTTCTTCTCAATGCATGTATCAAATTTTATCCTTCTACTTTTTCTGGTTTTTTCATCCTTAGGTTGTTATGGTTAATCTTGAAAGTGATTTTTGATTAGGAAACTTTCCCAGGAGTCTCATATACTTTTTAGATGGAATTCAAGAAGTATTTTTATAAGTCCATGATGGTGCATGGTATTTTCTATCAATTGAAATATTTTCTGGACATTTTTTGAAATTTTCTTTAGACTATTTAGCAGGAAGAACAAGAGGTTTATTTCTCCATCCTCCAAAAAATTCATTAACAATCGGCCATGATAAACAAACATGCAGCCAAATCTACCCTCACAAGTAACAATATTTTATAAAATTAAAAGCATATTTCTCCATTTATTTTTGAGTGCTGAACTAAGAATTCCTTTCTTGTAAATAGAAGTGTCCATACCTAGATTCTTCAGAAAAAAATTGCATTCTTCATTGTGAATTTCCTTGTTTTTAAACCATCTCTCGCTAGTTGTTGGGAGTTTTGTAGCTTCGGCCACAAAGGCTTCTGTCACTGAGAATTTTATATCTCCAATTTCGACTTATGTCCCGTTGAAATATCTTGCAAAGGACTTGGTGACCTCCTTATGGAATCCCTCAAAATTCTCTATAAACCGGAGCCATTGCACCTTCTACAACATTTTCCTTACCTGAGGATAACCTTCCATGAATTTTTCTCCTACAAGTTTAGTTTCCACTATCAAACCCATGTCTCTGTTGTGAGGAGTTTCAATTTTAGAATTGTTCTTCTTTGATCGAATGAATTGAGTTTGCAGATCTGGGTTAAGGATATCAAGGGTTTGTAGAGAAGTAAAGGTGAAATAGCTATTTGACGAGGTTTTAAGGGAACATGGATGAGTGGGTTACAGAAGTAGGACATGACCATTAATCATTAATAGGAAAAATAGGATGGTTTATTATGAGATAAGATACAGATGATATGGTTGGATTGTGGAATTGTGATGTGAATCTGAATCAAATCTAATGATGACATATTGAGGTAGCATATGATCATCTAATTTATATACAAATGTTTTTGGTCTTATTATTTAAACAAATTTGTGTAACATACCTTTAAACTAACCTTTGTTTTTCTTTTCTTTGTGTTGATTCTTCAGGTATCATTTCAGCATGATCTTCAATGGATTCCTCAATTTCTTCTATTTAGTATGTTTGCTTTAGTAGGCTGTAAGAAAATTTAACAGAGCTACAAAATGTGATGACAGCTGCAGAATCTCCTAAGAGCTGTAGAATTGTAGCAATTATGTAGCTACTTCTTTTATTGCTTCGGAGAAAGAAAGGGAACAAATAATTTGGGATTTTAGAATGGGAGAAAATATAAGATGTTAGAACTCTGATTTTCATCTTGTATTTTCTGTATAAGGATGCCAATCATTGATTGGTTTTCATACTTATACAATCATTATTATTATTATTTTATCTTTTTTTAATACCATATATATATATATATATATATATATATATATATATATATAGATATAGATATAGATATAGATATAGATATAGATATAGATATAGATATAGATATAGATATAGATATAGATATAGATATAGATATAGATATAGATATAGATATAGATATAGATATATCTATATCTATATCTATATCTATATCTATATCTATATCTATATCTATATATATATATATTAGATATGAGAAATAAAAATAAGACTAAGTTGGGGAAGAAGAAAGATTCTTCTTCGCCAACTTCATATCAGTATCGTCTTGAAATTTTTTGATGAATTCCTCCTTTGTAATTGGCTTATGATAGAATTTTAATCGATGTCGATTCAGAAGAAGAGGTTCCTTTTCTTCATTAATTGTTCTTATCATGACTGCTCCATTCTCAAATAATTTTTCCATCTCATAAGGCCCAAGCCAATGAGTCTAAAATTTTCCTTGGAAGTATTTGAACTTTGAATCGAACAAAAGTGCCAAATCTCCTGCTTGAAGCTTTCTTTCTTTTATGTACTTATCATGCCATCTGGACCTTTTTTGTTGGATTAGAGAAGTTCTCTGCATTGCATCTTGCCTAATCTCATCAAGCTCATTAATTTGCTCCATTTTGTGCTTCTGGGCTTCTGATAAATTAAGTCCCAATCTAACTATTGGCTTGAGGAATTTGATCTAAAATTCTACAGGAAATAGGAATTTCTTCCCATAAACAAGTTCATAGGGAGTATGTCCAGTTGTATTCCTCCATGTAGTCTGGTAGGCCCATAAGGATTCGGGAAGCCTATGTTCCCAATCATTCCTATGTAGATGTACAGCCTTTGTGAGGATTTCCTCAATCACTTTATTGGTGGACTCCACTTGACCATTTTCTTGTGGATGATATGGAGTGGAATTTCTATGTTTAACCTTGTATTCATCCACAATATTTTGCACCACCTTAGATGTAAACTGAGATCCCTTATCTGTCACAATTTCCGTTGGGACACCAAAACGAGTGAAAATATCCTCAAAGAGAAATGAAACTACAACATTTTCATTAGCAATAGAAATTGATTTAGCCTCTACCCATTTAGTGACATAATCAGTGTAAACCATAATGTACTTTTTTGTCTTGATGGTGGATTGATTGGTCCAACAAAATCGAGGGGCCATTTTTCAAATGGTTCGATGAGTACCTAAGGTTGTAAGGGAATTTAATTTCTAGGGGCAGGTTTCCCTATTCTTTGACAATTGTCACACATTTTCACATACTCCTTGGCATCTTCAAACATGGATGGCCAATATCCTAAATGAAGGATTTTACAAGGAGTCCTCTTATCAGCAAAGTGTCCACCACAAGGTTCATCATGGCATGCCTTCATAATTTTAGGCATTTCATATTCTCGAGCACACCTTCTGATGATGAGATATGGACATGTTTTATACAATTCATCATTAACCCATGAATATAATACACTTGTTTGAATAATTCTTCTTTTCTCTATAGGAAACAAGTATGTTGGTAATTTTCCTGTAGCTAAGTAGTTAGAAATATCTACAAACCATGGATAATTGGTAGTTATTGAAAACAGATATTCATTAGGAAAATTATCCTCTACTGGAGTATCATTATTGTTGTTTTGAATTCTAGACAAGAAATCAACAACTTTGTTTTGTTTTCCAGGTCAATCTATAATGGTGACGTTAAATTCTTATAGGATTAATAACCATCTTGTGATTTTTCTATTAGTGATAGATTTATTCATTAAGTACCTAATTGTATAATTTTTGGTGTGAATAAAGGTTTCATAGCCGGTGATGTAATGTCTAAATTTGTTAATAGCATGGACAACAACTAGAAATTATTTTTTAGCTACAGTGTAATTTAACTCAGCAGGAGTCAAATTTTTACTTGTGTAATAGATGGCATAGGGGATAAAATCCTTTTGTCCTAGTACAGCTCCAAGAGTTGTATCTGAAGCATCTGTGGAAATGTGAAAAGGTATGACCTCTTAAGATGGGTGCTTCGGAAATTTTTTCTTTTAAAGCTTCAAATGCCAATTGGCAATCAGAATTCCAACTGAATTCACAATCTTTGGTAAGCAGTTTGAAGAGTGGAGATGTTATTTTGGTGAATTTTTCTATAAATCTTCTCTAATACCCTGTAAATCCTAAAAAAATTCTAACATCCTTTTGACAACTTGGAATTGATAATTTGGAGATGACTTCAACTTTAGATGAGTCTACATTAATTCCATCCCGTGAAATGTGATGTCCTATAACAATTCCTTTAGTAAACATCATCAAACATTTTTCATGACTTAATGAAAGATTTGCTTCTTTGCATATTTTAAGAACCTTTTCCAATTTTTCAAGAGCCTCTTCAAATGACTTTCCATAAACCGTAAAATCATCCATATATAATTCCACACAATCATGTATTAGATCAGAGAAAATTCCTAATACTTCCATTTGGAGTGTTGCATGTGCATTACACAAACCAAAAGGAAGTACTCGGTAAGCATAGGTTCCCCATGGATAGGTGAATGTGGTCTTGTCTTGGTCTTCAAGTGCTAATTGAATTTTATTGTAACCACTAAAACCATCCAGAAATGAGAAATAATTCTTTCCTGCTAATGTATCCAATACTTGATCTATGAAAGGAAATGGAAAATGATATTTTAAAGTAGCCTTATTCAACTGTCGATAATTAATGCATACCCTCCATTTGCCATTATTTTTAGGTACAATCACTAAGGGAGAAACCCACTAACTGTCTTAAATTGGATAAATGAAGTTTACATTCAAATATTTTTGCAATTCTTCTTTCACAATTTCCCTAAGATTTGTATTCATCCTTCTTTGAGGTTTTCTGATAGGCCTAGAGTTTTCTTCAATGTATATATGATGTATACAAGTCTCATGACTAATTCTTTTCATGTCAGTGCACTCCCATGCATATGCATAAGAATATTTTTGTAATGTTTTTATTAACTCTTCTTGTTGGAATTTTTCAAAGTTTTTGTTTATGCTCAAAGATTTTCCTGGAAAGATTTCAATTATAGAGTTACCAAATTCTTCCATAGAATATAAATACATATCTCTAGATGATAAGTATTCAATATTGCATTGTTCTTGAAAAATATAATATTCTTCACATTGTGAGGATGTTTCAAAGTTTTCTATTGAATTTAGGATTTGAATTTCTTCACTAATATGAGAAATAGTAAAGAGAGGTTGTATCTCATTATCATCATCCATCCATTCTTCATCTCCTATTTTTGCGATTGTTTTGCTGGAGAATATAGAGTGAATTTCTTTGTTGAGTTGCCATCACAAATAAACATATCATCGAATCTACAACTAATGGAAGCATCAGTTGTAGCTAACCAAGGCCTTCCTAAAATTAATGGATGTCCTCCTAGGTTGTTCTTGGGTGTTAGGATCATGAAGTCAACTGGATACTCCCAAGAGTCTAAGGGCACATATATGTCTTCTAATACACCATCTGGCTTGATTACTGATCTATCTGCTAATTTCAATAATGTAGGTTTATACTGAAGGTTTGGAAGCCTACGTTGTTCCATAGTCTGTTTTCTCATGATGTTTATGGCTTCTCCTAAGTCAATTAATGTGTTTGGAATCTCGTTTCCATTGATGTGTGTTTTTAAAACTAGGCTTCCTGGGTCAAAATAATTTTGTATGACTATTTTTCCCATCATAATTTCAACAATTTTTCCTACTAACTCAATCCTTTTTATTTCTTTTTTTTTCCTTTCTGATCTTTTCGTGCTCAACTCTCTTATTGTTTTGGCTAGAATAGGAATCTCTTTAATGGCCTATAACAAAGGAACTTTGATACAAACATTTTTCAATTCATATAGAAAATGATAATCGTGCAACAAATTTTGTTTTTCTATCCCTCTATCAATTTGTAATCTTTCAGGAAAAGGAGCGTTAGAAATAGATACTGAAGGTTTCTCTATTATAGGAGTTGAGTTTATTGGATATTTTTGTTTTTCATTTTTATAATTTTGGTTCTGCTGAAAAGATGTCCCTCCATTAGAAATTTTATTTTGCTATAGAGAAATGTCTTCATCAAAATCATATTTTTCTTGAGTAACAATAGAAGTCTTTTCCCTTTATAATATTTTACCAAATCTAAGTTGGACATTGTTAATACCTAGTGGGGTAATCATGTAAGCAGGAAAGTTTTGTCCTTCTATGTTATAACCATTTTGAGAATTTTGTTATTTTGGTTTGGTAATGGATGGGAAGGTATTTTATTTGTTCTTTGTGGATATGGTAATTGTTGTCACTCCGTAATTTATAAGATTGGCAAGAACAAATAACAGAGGACAGCATAAAACCACTTTGGAGTCCAGGACCTAGCCTTCTTATACTCAAAGAGGGCTCTCTCTGTTTTTTATTATTTAACTTGATAATTATAAGTGTTGATATTAGGTTAGTTATAGTGATGGTAGTATTGGTTGTTTTTTATTAATTGGGTTGGTTGGATGAGCGGGTTTGTAGGGACTATTCCATTGGGCTATGGAGTCAAAGGCTGGAATGGAATATCAACATCAAGAACATCACAGGGAAAGCTAACTATGATAAAAATATCTTTAGAGATGTATGAATTATGAGGTGAAAGAACTAATAAGGTTTGGTAGTGACTAAAGAGAAGTTAAGAATTATTTAATCAGACTTCAGCAGAAAACATTAAGATTGTAAATGCAGATAGAATTAATGTGCTCCGACAACAAATTTTAATCTAAAATTTCTCATCTGTAATTAGATGAATATATGCATAACATGGAAAACAACGAAACATTTAAAAAAGAGAAGTAGCACATCACCATTTTAAGACAGCTCAAGAATCCTGAAAACGGTCTTTGATTATTTATGTCCAGCTCCAAAATTATAGTGCTCCAGTATAGTAGTTCTTACAATGTAGGGGTTAACAATATCCAACCCTTCATAATGGAAATTCAAGCAGTGTTTAACTAAAAATTGAGTCGGTTGCCCTAATCTACTTTGGAAAACTTCATTAATTACAAACAAACTGAAATTAGACAAGTGTGGCCATGCAAGGCCTAAGCAAAGAAAATCTCTGACAAAACACCGCCTCTAGAATTAATTTTGGTAGCGGCTCTTTGTGGATCTAAAAACTTTGATGGCTCTTCATAAGATCAAAAAGTAGGCTTGAAGGTGGCATGTGATGATCATGAAGAGGCAACGAATGATGACTCTGACATCTGGCTCTGTTTTGCAGAAAATCAGCATTGGGTAAACAAATATGGGGCAATGCTAGCCAATTTTCATGGATTAGTGAGTGTTCCAATGAGTTTGCTATGATTATAACATAACAATTTTGTAAAAGCTCCTTGCCCGACTCGACCCTTGGTATCGTTTTGCTACCTTAACCCTTTCGGTCATGTTTAACCTTTTTTCAAACAAAAAAATGTGAAAATAAATATACCTGGATTTCAAATTCTATAGATTTTAGTTATGAAATTCATCGCATCCACAGAAATATCACACATCGCAATATTTAAAATTTATTGTTAGGGTCCCGTAATTTGGCAGATTCATAGACCAAATGACAAGGTAACATGGAACCAAGCTTTGGAGTCCTAAGACCTAGCCTTCTTGGACTCAAAGAGGGCTCTCTCTATTGGGTGCAAAGGATGTGTTATTTTTCCTTTAGGGTTTAGATTTTAGGCTAGTTGTTAAGTGTAGGGTTTTTTATTGTTTTGGATGGTTAAGATGGTCAAGTGTAATAGGAGGAGTGAGAGTATGTCAAAGCCATTGGACTATGAAGTCAAAAAAAAGTCAAGGGTGTCTTAAAGATGAATCAGAGTGTAGTGCAAGGCCAATTTAGCAAGGTGAAAGGATATTTTAAGTTTATGAGTGAAGTGGGATGGACATAAAGTTGTGAATTAGATAGGGCAAAGGGAAATCAAGAATCCTTTGTCAAATACCTAAGAACAAGGAGGTATTGAATATGATCAACACAAGATACTAAACATGAGCTAGGGTAAACCATTTACTCTATGACAATATATTATACCAATAAAAATTCAAGATAAACATCTCAGTGAAACATAAAACCATTAGAACTCCTAACTTTAGAAATTCACCTTCAGAATTTGGGGAAAAACACACAAGATAGCACAATAACTCAATTTATTAAGAGGGAACTCCTAAAAATCATAAATAGAGCTATAAGAACTCTGAAACAAGTTGATAATCATGGACAAAGGGCAAGATCGAATGAGACCTCTTTGACTTAACCTAACAGACAATATTTCATATAAAAGGCTTCAGGATAAGGTTTTGAAAGCTTCAAACAAGCAGGGCATACCGTGAATAATATTTGTAAACTAACATATTAACCATTCATGAAAAAAAAAATAAGTTTTAGTGAAAATAAGGAGCAATAAAGAATTTCTTAAGCAGACCAAACAAAAAAAAACAGCAAGGCTATAACAAACAGGAGGATTGAGGTGCCTCAAAGAGCATGTCTCAACCTATACTTTTCTGATTTATAGCAGCTAAGAGAATATGAAACATACTGATAACAAGGAAAACAATAGACAAATTAGGAATAAATCACCATTCACCAAGCTAAGGAATCTTGCAAACAAGCTTCTCCGTCATCAAGCCAAACAAGCCATTCATCAACTCCACAACTCTAATTTCTTCTCCAAGCTCATAAAACCATGTATATTTCTCTTCAAGCTCATCAAATGCAAACAAAATACATAGGGGCATCAAGCTCTATTTATGGAGCAAAGGAGGACTAAAACCCTAAATGTGATAGGAAAATTTCAAATATAACCATAAATGTCATTTATGGCCAAGAGACCATGCAAGGCCCAAGGCACATAATATCCTAAGAAATAAATGCCAAAATAACTATTTGCACCTAATTCTAGAGTAATTTGCCTCAAAAAACTCAAAAATATCTATTTGCAATAAATGAGTGTGTTTTTTTTACTTTTGGTCCAAAACACAATAGGGAACCTCTGTGTGCACCGCCACTTCAGCAGAAAATAGGGTCTCTTGTGGCTGAGTTTTGGACCCCTTCTCGATACCGGATTTGGCTTCATGATGGCTCATTGGAAAGTGTGATGAGTCTAATTTACATAACTTTTTTATTTTTGATAAATGGATTCTATTTACCTATTCAAAAACCAATTTTCCCAACAATGATCTGTGCATAGCACCTGGTCTGAAAATGAGGCAAAAAGGTCAAAATTTTGATGTTTTTTGACCTTTTGGGGGGTCAAAAATGCTCCAAATGATCTGAAAATTGGTGATCAAACTGCTGGTGATGTGAGGAATCCAAAAATAAAAAAACAAATTGAGCTTACGATGCAACAATGTTGTGTGTATCACTTAGGGTGTTGCGCACAAAGGGGTCAAAATTTCAAAAAGACAAAATTTTGTTCAAATTGCCCCAAAATTGGTGGAGAGGTCCCTTAAGAGGTCTTGGACACCTGTTTAGAAGCTTCAGCCAAAACCCCAAGGCCATCATGCACTTTTTCCCTTTTTAGTTTTTCCAGCTCCATGAGGGTCTCTTCCAGTTTGGCACAAGCAAGCATGTTTTTCCTTGCATAGTGCTTGGTCATTTTCTTTTGGAGAGTAAGGTCCCTTTTCACCTTCTTGAAATGTTTCTGCTCCTCCTTGTAATACTGAATGACACCTTATGCCATGTCAAAATCTCTTTCCCACTCCCTAAGATGTGCATATTTTTCTAAAAGTAGAAATCTTGTGGTCATCTCTTTATCCTCATTGTCACTATCTAGATCAATGAATTGAGGCTCTTGAGAAGTATTCTTGATTCTTTTGCTTCTCCTTACCTTTACCTATTGCTCACCTTTGTTCCTCTTTTCCTTTCCTTTATCCTTGGGCTTGATAGCTGGAGGAGAGATGGCCCCTTGCCTTTTTGAGGCAGCAAACGCATCCCTTTGTCCTCTGTGGTTTGTGTATGTGAGAGGAGTGATGATGGTTTTCTCATTTTTTTCATGACTTCTATAAGTCACTTTATGTCCCACCGGGTCACTGCTTTGTTGACCTTCAGCATCATCATCATCATTGTCTTCCTCATTTTTTTATTCACTGTCATTTTTGCCTTCAAACTGATCATTACCCTCTTCACTTGCCTCATTTTGGCTCTGTCCTTCACTAAGGTCCTCTTCTTTGTCATTTCCTGCACGGTCACTTTGAGTTTCTTAGTCATTTAGAAGATTATTAGTGTCACGACATTCATGACAGCTGTCATTATTGTCATAACTATTTCCTTACTCATCACTGAATATTTCATTTATGTTATTACCTTCATCACTGTCTTCCTCTTCAAATTCAGTTTTAGCCTCATCATCTACCTGTTTTTGGTCTTCTATTTCTTCATCACCTCCCTCTGTTTCCTCAAGTTCATCATCTTCATTCAATTCATCACTGTTTACACTATTATTGTGCTCACTGTCATGCTCATGTACCTTCTTTTCTTAGCTGTCTTGGGCACTCTCTTGCTGACCGTCATCCTCACCATTCCCTTCATTTTATTCTGTGTATTCATCTTGTTCATTATCAACACCTTTTTTTGCACTTGGTAGTGACTTATTTGGGTCATCACTATCACTGTCTTGCTCCAAGTTTTCACTGTATTTTCCTTCATGGCTTTCATGTTCATCTCTCTCCTCCATGTCATCACCATCTTCTTGATATTCCTCATTCGACTTTGTATCTACCCCATTTTTTTCATCACTTCCCTCATCATCTTCTTTCTCTCCATTAATGTTTCCATCTCCTTGTTCTTCATTTAACTCTGTTTTTGCCTCACTATTTTCTTCCTCTCCACTGTCATCTGTTTGCCCCTCATTATTACTGCCACCTCCGTGTTCATCACTACCACTGTCATTATCTTCACTTGATGCATCAGGAGAAGAGGAAAGAGGTAGGTTTTCTTGTGTAGAAGGCATAGGATGAGGTGTTGGAGGAGTGGAGGTAAGTGAGTGTGAGGTGGAGGGGAAATTTTGCTGAATGAAGTCTTGGGGATTGGAAAATACATCATGTGAGACAAAAACTTCCCAAGGAATTCCCTGCTGCTCCATTTGGTGCTGAACAATCATCTTAATCAAGGAGTGGTGAAAAAGGCTCTACATTTGTTGGGCATAACTCCTCTTCTTGACTATGGAAGCCATCTTGTCAATGCTCTGGAAGAGATAGTATGGTAGGTTTAGCAATTTAACCTTGGTGGAGTGCATTAGCATCCTTATATGATATGAATAAATCCTGGAGTACCTCCCCTCACAAGTGAAATATTTGATGATCTACCTCATCAGTAGGGCATGCCTCTCTAGCAGGTGGGAGAAGGGGAAAACAACCTTGTAGCCTTGTTGACAACTAGGTTTAAGGAAGGGCTCATAGTAGCTCAAGGCCAACTTATTATGTTTGAACCATATCTCACCAATGTCTAGTATACCTGTGGCTTTAGCAATGGATTCAGATGAGAGTTAAAAATTTACTCCTGCTAGGTTGACTTGGTGGGTTTGTATGCTGAGAAAAAATAACCTAGTCAAGATTGAGTGGCTTTGGACCTATTTAACCTTCTCAAAAAATTGGTAGCTTCCGACATCTTGAAAACAGGTAAGTATCATTGGTGAAGAGGTGATTTGAATGGTATCCAAGGGCTCAAATCTGTTAGTCCTTCCTCCCTTGTGCTTTGGCTTGATAGGCCTTAGACCTTCATCACTGTTGGAACTAATTTCTTCCTCAAACATGGTGACTGGTCTAGAACAAAAGGATTTTTAGCTTGGTGAGGGTCTTTAGGTTTAGGGAGGGAAAATGAGTGATGTGAGGAAAAAATGAAGTAGGTCTAGGGAAGTTTCAAAGTTTAGAAGGAGGGTCATTATTTCTGAGTGTCTTGACACAAATGAAAACTCTTTACTTGGTATTTCCTTGCCCTAGAGGGTCAAAGGCTTGATTGGCATGAAGGTTACGGTTTGACCAAGTTTTTAGGTTTTTGAACTTCTCCCTTGATTATGCATGCAAAATAAAAACTTTGAGGGGGAAAAATAAGGGCCACCAACCTTGTGTAACCCTTTACAGGATCTTAGACAAAAAAAAATTTCTTTTGGGCACCTTTGGGCAATTTTGACAAAAAACTGGAGGTGTGTAGCACCACCCGACTGCCTGTTCAAGTCGGGCCCTCCTCTACGTAGCATCAGGTCGTGTCGGGCTAGCAGGCCTGTGCGCAGTGCCTGAGGCCTTCACTGGGAGATTCAGGTGGTTAAACGACCTGTCGAGCCCCGTCGAAGCGTAGCACCATGCGAAATGGCGGGCAGTTGGGTCGGCCTGAGTCTGTGCGCAACACCCTCACAGGTGCATAGCACCGCCCTCCCGGTGCACAACACAATGTAAAATAAAATGGTTGCTACGTCCTATGTGCACAGCGCTGACGGACAGGTGCGTAGCGCCTCCGTCGGTGTGTAGCGCCTGAATCATTTTGCCCAAGTTGCCCAGAAACCCTAAAAAACGTCTTCTACGGCTCTCTTCTTCTTTACAAAGATGAATATGAAATGGGAGATAGGGAGAGGAGACTTTATACTCCTTTTAAAAATTATTTCATGACCAAAACCCACTTTAAAAGGTTTTATTTCTCTTCTTACCTTTTTACTATCCTTTTGGGTCCTTTTTTCCTGTTGGTGGTACTGTTCTAAAAATATGGCACTTTTTGTCTTGTTGAAGCATTATGATGTCAACCCTCAAATTGACAAACTTCCTGAAGAAGCTAAAACTGTGCCTCTTATCCATATTTGGAAATATGAACCCTTTTCATGATTTTTAACACTTATACACAACAAAGTTGTGATTATTTTGCCATGTCTTCCTTTGACTAACATTCTGTCATGTTTTCTTTGTGAGGTAGTGAGAAAAACCTCCTGGTGGAAAAAAAACCTAGCAACAAAACATCAACTTTTTTAGTCTTCATGCGTGCCATCTTGGTGAGAAACATTTGGTTTGTTTTGTCCTTACCAATTTTCTTGTAGGTGACCTTTAGTCACAGTCCTACAGAAGTGTCACTCAGGTTTAATCTATCTGTTGCAGAATATACCTTTGACAATAATGTATGTCTAGTGAGGGGGTTGAGCTACTTAAACCATTTTTGTGTCTTTCCTAGCCACTTATGTTTTTGCAGGTGCCTACACAACTTCTACCTTTTGATCATTGTCTCTTTTGGAGTTGGACATCTCATTTTATCAACAATGAACCTATGCTTATCATAGTTGCCTCCTTGGGCAATTTTACCTCATGCTTGCCTCCTTTGACCATTTGAAAATGCCTCTGACTATTCTTTTGAGAATTCAAACCCTTGCACTAATATTCCTGGCCATTTTTGTCTTTTGGTGAGGTGCTTGAAACCCTTGACATGCCATCTGTTGTTATGAAGGAGGCCCTTTGTCATCATTTGACCATTTTTGTCTATCTTTCCAAACTCCTAGGTTTTAGGGTTGTTAGAAAAATGTAATTAGTGTTGTCTTCTAAGTTCTCAAAAACTTCTCAAACATCATTTATTATTTCTAAAGAATCTTCAATTGTGCACTGATGGAGTGGATGTGACCTTTGCCCCTGTAGACCTAGTACTGATTACTTTTTTGGTCAAAGGTGTCAGAAACCCTGATCCTTTTCAAACATATACCTTGCTGCTTTCTTATTTGCTATGAATGGTTTTCTTGTGATGGTCTTCCCATTTCCTTACCTTTTGCTAAGCTGATGGCCATTTGATTCTTTTGCAGAAATGTGGGCAAGGGGTAGTTATCCCCCTGCAAGATTTGTGCTTTAGGAAAAAATGCCTTCTTGAGTGACCTCTTTGATCATCTTTGGACAAAGTCACTTGTCCTTTTCTTCTTTGAATGTAGTTTCTTCATACAAGGAAAAACAGAGTTTTTAGGATACCAAATCCACCCTATGAATTTGTGAAACCCTAGGTGACGTAGTGGAAGGTTTCATGGACTTGGCTTTTGGAATGAGACCTAGAATTTGGGATCATCAATTGTAAGATAGAGTTTATGATAAACTAATGTATTGAAGATCAAAAATCCAATTTACTTGATTTATCTAAAGAGTCTACAGAGATAGTTTGAGACCATCAGTGTTTGGGAGTATTTTGGGAGACACAACAAAGTTGTTTGATTGGTGGGCTTAGGTAGTAGTGGGTATTTTTAGGCAAAGCAAAAACACAGGATTTGGGTTAAATGTGACAAGATATAGACAAAATGAGTGACATGAGACCTCAATGGGTTTTCTGGGAATGGTAAGCAAAGCTAGACAGGATGAAATGGTGAAATAGTGAAAAATTATCTGAAGGATAATGAAGGCAGTGAGATTTATAGAACTCACAATGTCTATGAACTTTGTTTCTGGAAATATTGGGATAATCATATAGTCATCAACAAAGGAAAAAATCACTAATGAATAATAGTGGCTCCACTTGGGGAGGGTAGCTCCTTTTCAGGTTGTGTCCAGAACTTTAGATATCGGGCTTTATGGAGACCAGTGCCTCATCCATTGGGCATATTTTTACCTCTTTTTATTTGTTGATGCTTGCTTGAAGCTATGATCTCAAAAATCTGAAATATATGATCAGCTCACTTCATCTCTACCTACCCAACCTACTTTCCTATCATTTTTTCTTCTTTAGGTGAATTTAGACTAGCGACCTTGACATCTTTTTTTTTTTTTAAGAAAAACAAACTTTCTACTTCTACACTTATTTCTTCCAGGAGTTTAGATTAGGCTAATGAACTCCTTTTATTCTCTACCTAGACTACTCAACTGTCAAGATTAAGCTATTTGACAGGATTCATTCACTAATTTATAAACATGAAATTGAAAGCATGGTTAAATCAAGATTAGACAATCTGACTTACCATGGGTTTGTGGCATAAAAACAAGCTACACAAAAATGTTATCTTTGTACCAAATAAGACTAGAAAAATCAAGGCTAGGATACATTGTTTGCTATTCATCCATATTTTTCTCTTTGGTTCTATTTTAAGCATGTGGAGCCAATATCTTTCTTCATAGTCTATCCTTTGACAAGTCAAGCTTGAATATTTTGACCAACTATCTTTCACTAACTAATCAACAATAAATTTAAAACATGTTTCAGCCATGATTAGGCTAGATGACAGAAACAAGACTCCTTTATGCACTAGTAGTGGTATTTAGGCTTACACACTTTCAGTAGTTCTTTTTTTTTGGTATGAGGCTTTACCTCTTTTCAAATTTGCCCTCTTTTTCAATTTTTTCTTGTTTTTGTATTTTTCTCTTTATATATTTTCATCAAAAAGTGGTATGTAAAATGAATGGGAAATTCAAATTATGATTCTTGACAAAAGTAGTGCTTGAGTGTCCTACCATTTATAGGACATCCAAAAATCTCTCCTCCATTCATCTCTTGTAAAAAGAAAGCATTATTCTTTGCTAACTGAACTGATGATGTATGGTCCCTTCCACAAATTTTCAAACTTACCATGTTTACCTTTGTCTTCATTCCTTGAGTCCCATTTCAGTACTTGATCTCCAACCTGGAAATCATTTGCTTTGGTCCTCATGTCAAAAATCTTCTTTATATTTTCTTGTACTACTTGTGTCTTTTGGTAAACCTCCTCCCTTGTCTGTTGTAAATGAATGGTTTGATTCAGCCTCCTTTGCATGTCATTTTCTTATGATTGTGCCTCTTGGAGATGCTTCATCATCGGTACTCCCAAGGATGTTGGGAAAATGACATCCATGCCATATACCAGTTGATAGGGAGACATACCAATGGATTTCTTGGTGGTCAGTCTATCAGCCCATAATGCATGTACTAGCTTACCATTCCATGTCTTTTGGTTCTGTTCTAGAAGCTTCTTGATGATATTGACTAAGATTTTGTTGGAATACTCGGCTACCCCATTACCTTGAGGGTAATAAGCTGTGCAATTTCCTAATGTGATGTGATATTTATAACAAAATTCAACCATTATTTTGGATGTGAAGCCAACAACATTATCTGTCATGATTGTTCTGGGGCAACCAAATCTAGAAAGGTTGTTGGTCTCAAGAAATTTGATAATGACTGATTCGGTGGCATTTCAGGAGGGGATGGCTTCTATCCACTTGGTAAAGTAATCACTAGCAGTAAGGATCCACTTATGTTGGGCATATGAAGTAGGGTGGATCTCACCAATGAATTCCAAACCCCATTGTTGAAAAGGGGCCTCAACAGTAATGGGATGTAAAGGCAAAGGTAAGAGCTTTTTCTTGCCATCAAAAATTTGGCACTTATGGCAAGTCATGACTAGTTTGTGAGTGTTGGGAAACAGGGTAGGCCAATAGTAGCCAACTATAAGTATCTTTTTAGCTGTGGTTTTCCAGTATAGATGGCCTCCACATTCTCCCTCATGTAGCTCATGCATGATCTTTCCTGCATCATCCTCCGACAAACATTTAAGCAATATTCCTACAGAGTTTTTCCAATATAAAATTCCATCTATAATGAAGAAATTCAAAATTTTTTGTTTCAGGAACCTCACTTTTTCCTTTGATAATGTAGGTGGAGCATTAAGATAAAAGAGGACATACAGGATATCAACATACCAAGATGAATTGAGAATTTCTTCTTCAATATAGGGAGATGTGCACTCCTCTTGTTCTTCTAAAACATCAACCATATTCATATCTAAAGCTTGGAAATTTCATTCAGCCATAAGTTTTGTGAGCCCTTGTCCTTTGACCAGTTTTGTTGGTCTAATTTCTAAGTCATATTCTAGGATAATAGCAATCCACTTCCCCCTTTTAACTTCAGGGTCTTGATTCAAAATATCTTTGATAACAGTATGTGGGACAAAAGCAATGATGTGAGAATGTAAGATATAAACTCTAAAATATTTCAATGCTTTAATCAAGGCATAGGCTTGCTTCTCCATGATGTTATACTTGAGAGGAGAATCTCTAAGGGCTTTGCTGAAGAAGGCTATAGGTTGTTCTGGCTTTGCCATGTTCTTTTGTAGTAGTACTGTAGCAATGGTGTGTTCAGAGGAAAATGAGAAAATGTAAGTCTTTAGTAAAATTGGGACTAATTAGGACTGGTGTTTGAGTGAGGGCTAGTTGACCAGTTCAAAAGATTGTTTAGCTTCTAGGTCCATTTAACCCCTATTTCCTTTTTAAGCATGTTCGTAATATTCCTCAAGAGTTCAGCAAGGTTGGGAATGAACGTCCTTAAGAATTTTATCTTCCCGATAAAAGATTGAAATTCCTTAATGTTTCTAGGATGGTTGATTTGTAAAATGCCTTCAATCCTCTTGGGGTCTATTTTGATTCCCTCTTTTGAGATGATGTGGCCTAGGAGTTTTCCTTCCTAGAGACTGAATAGTGTTTTCTTAGGATTCAAGGAAAGGCCATACCTCCTACATTTTTCAAAAACTTTTCGCAGATGAATCAAGTGTTCTTCATCGGTTTTAGAGTATACAGCAATGTCATCAAGGTAAATGACTATAAAAAATCCTATGTCTTCTGAGAAAGCTATATCCATGGCCCTCTAGAAAGTGGCCCCTGCATTCATTAAACCAAATGGAATTTTAATGTACATGAATGTACCCCAAGGTTATGTGAAGGAAGTTTTGTGTTGGTCACTGGGGAGTTCTAGTACTTGGTTATAACTAGAAAAACCATCAAGTAGTGAGATTCTTTTAGAGCCAACTACCTTTTGAAGTATGTTATCCATTTTAGGCAAGGGGTAATTGTCTTTTAAGGAGGTCTTTTTCAGATTTCTAAAATCAATTCAAAGCCTAATCTCTCCAGTGTTTTTCCTAACTGACACAAGGTTGGAAACCCACTCTGAGTATCGAAGGGAAACTATGATCCCGACATCATACATCTTTTTTATCTCTTTATCAACCAGTGGAAATAGGACAGGGTTTATTCTTCTTAATTTTTGTTTGAAAGGTTTCTAATTCTCTTTAAGAGGAATTTTATATTGAATAATGCTTGTGTCATATGATTTTAAATCTTCATACCCCCATGCAAAAACATCTCTAAATTCTTGGAAAAGTTCAATATGTTTTTGTTTTATGTGAGGGAGAAGATTTCTAAAGAGTTTGATCATTTTAGGTTCCTTTAGGCTACCAATGTTACACTCCTCTATATTATTTTCTGTGGATTCCATTTTTTGTTTTTTAGCTACATCATTAAAGTCAAAAATCTCTTCTAATGGTGCAAGGCCTCTTGGTAATGTATCATCTTTATACTCTAAAACCTCAAGGTCCCTTTGGTCTAGGTCCTCAATCATTTCTTCCTCATAAGGATGTGTAAACAGGTTTATATCAACAATAGATGGCAGCTCTATTTCTAAGGTCCCTTTTCCTGTAGAAACATCTTCCTCATGCCCTAAAATTGGTTCTGTCAATGTAAATTCATTCTTAGATTGTAAAAAATCATCAATGTGTTCATCACCCTCAAACACTTGCCAATAGTCAATGTTGTCAGGCATTGTAGGTTAGTGTTTGACTTTGACAGTGTATTGTTCACTTGCAAGTGGTATTTTATAGTTGCTAGTAGCAAAGGCAAGCTCATTTGCAAGAATATTTTGGGCTTTAGGAATGTAAGCTAGCTCATATCTTTCAAAGGTTTTGAGGAGATCTAAGGCCGCATTTATGTACTCTCTCAATCTTGGATTATTATTTGAATACTCACCTCTGATTTGTTTAATGATTAGTTCAGAATCTCCTTGAGCATATATTTTCTTAGCTCCTAAGTCTTTAAGTAGGTGTAAGCCAAGGAGGAGAGCCTCATACTCTACAATTTTATTAGTGCATTGAAAATATAGTTTGTAAGAATGGCCTTCATTTGTGTTATGTATCCAAACACCATTTCCTGATCTGGCCTTGCCACAAGAACCATCAAATGTTATGTTCCATAGTGTTAATATTTCATGTTCATCACTTTGTGGTTTTTCGGGGCTGCTAGAGTTTTGGATGATATTTTCTTTAGTTGAGGGTATGTCTAGTGGTTCTGGTAGCACTAGATATTTGTCATTTTCACTCACCTATTCCCCAATGTCATTTTCATTATATAAGATAAAATAATCTAAATCCGAATGAATGGAATAGACAGGGGTGTTGTTTGGCCTATCCGAGTTACTCACCATATAATTCATGTGTGACTCTCAGTAAAGTTTTCTTATCTGATTGAAAATAGGGATAGTGGCATATGACATATATAGTTGAAGGTTACCCTGAAGTTTAGCTCCCCAAGATCTGGATAAAAGCATACCATACTTAGGGGGAATGTCTGCCACCACTATGTCCATGAAAAGACTTTTAGCAAGAATCTATGCCAGGTTGACACAAAGTTCTTTGATTGGGCCCAAACACTTGACCCTACTGGAATCAAATGAGTACAATTATTTATAATGTTTGGTGATTTCCAGGCCTAATCTTTCCATCACAACTTTAGGCATGAGGTTGTGTGAGGCTCCAAATTCTAGTATAGTATTGTGTAATATCTTGTCATGTATGTTTAGACTGATATAGAAAGGAGGGACAGCCCCTTCTTGATACTCTCCTTCAACCTTAGGTCCAAATAACAATTTGGGACCATAATCAGTTAGATTTAGTGTGTCAGTATCATTTCTTAAGTTCAAGACCTTCAGCACTTTGGATTTATACACTCCTTGGGTTACCAGTTCAGTTAGAGGCATGGTTATCTTAATTTTGGCAATTTCCTCTTCAAAGCTGAAAGGGATTTGGGTCTTAGACACATTTGCATCAGTTTTATCAACCATAGTCTTATCCACAAGTTTGGTATACTGATTTTGATCAAGGGTTTTAGATAACAGAAATTTTTCAGCACCACTATTAGAGGTACTAAGGCAGCTTATGTCAATGTTTGGCTGGCTATTTTTTCCTTTTTTCGTTTCAGCTTTCTTAGCCATGTTATTTACATTGTCTGTTGTGCTCTTATCACTATTTTTTGGATCTTTCCTAGCAGTAGTATCAATTTGGTGTTTCTTAGAGGCTTCCTGGTTTCTTTTTATGCTAAGGTCATACTGCCTATGGACCTCCATGATGGCATTTTCCAGTCCTGATTGGTAATCTTTAGAGTCTTCATAATATGTTTGTGTTTGATCAAAAGCACAAAGACCTTGTTCTTCTTCCGTGAGAAAAATTTCATTTTCATTATCAAAGATTATTAATTTTACATTTTTCTCTTCAGTTTATTCTACCTCTCTTCCCTCTCCATTTACATAATTATCTTAGAAAGGTAGCCTAATGTTTTGATCATTTTCTCTTGACCGGTTTTCGGGAGGGTTACTTCTGAAGTTCTGAGCTCTATTTATGTTTTGGGTATTAGCTTGGTTTTCCCTCAGAGGTGTCCTTCCATTCAAATTTATTCTTTCTATCATTCCCTCCGTAGTTCTCATTAGGCTGTCCATTTTGGTATCAGAAGAGGAGGTTGAGGGCATGGTTTCATCCTTGTAGGTTACTCTCCTTTCTAATTTTAACCTGGCTCTCTTTTGAATCAAGTTAACCTCTGCACTAATAGTTTCCTTTTGCATTTATTCTAAGGTTTCAGAGTCTCTTTCTCTTAGTTGGAAAGTCTTGTCGGGGTCAAAACCTTCAGGGAATTTCACTAGCGCTAGGCCTTGTGGAGGTTTCATGTGAGGTGGGAGGGAATTGTACACACTGTTAAACTGGATGCAATAGCCTTGCACACTTTCCCCTACATTCCTTTTAAGATTGTTATATTCAGATAGGATTTTGAGGGGTTTTTTCTTGATTTCCCACTTGTTTATAAAAGTTAGGTAGAGAGAAGGGACATCATGTATTGAATTAGGAGTTAATGATTTGAACCACTTTTTGGCCTCTCCTCCTAAACTTTGTGCAAAGATCCTCATTTTAATAGTTTCTTCTTCTATCTCCATGTAATCAAAAGCATCATTGATCCTATCTACATGTTGTTGGGCAGTGGTGGATTCAGCCCCTGTGAAATCAGGGATCCTAGACTGATAGTCATTTGGAAAATGTACAAGAGGTTGAGGTAAAACCAGGCGTGCATACCAAGCTGCCATGATGGGAGCTAATGGAGGATTTACAAGAGGTGGATTTGTGATAGGGGGTGTGTGATGAAGTGAAGTGGTTTGCATAGTGGTGGTATGGATGGGTGTGGTGGAAGTGCTTGGACCAACAAACTGATTTTAAGTAGATTTGGTATGGAAAGAATTGAACTGATGGAGAAGCTGAAAATCAGGTAGTGTGGAAGGAGAGGCTTCTCTGCTAGAACTCTACTGCAAATCTAAGGGTTCAAGGTCATTTTGGTCAATATCAGTTTGATACTTGTTTCTAAAGAGGTTCCTTGTATGGTGCAAGTCAAACTGGGGATCTTGCAAAGCTGTAAGGTTTTTAGGTACATAGCTTTCTCTATGGATGGTCCTAACAGTGGTTAAGTTTCTAGATATAGAAGTTTGCCACAAAATATTTTCTGGGTCATCAATTATGTTGGGAGGGTTTGGGTCCGGATGAGATCTGGTACTGATCCTATGTGAAGCCAGATTTCAAATTTCAAAATTCAGAGAGGTTGTTTTCTTAAGATTGTCCTCTCTTAATGTTTGGTAAACTCTTATAATATATAAGGGGCTCAAAAACTTCTTAGGGTTGGTGTGAAACAAATCTAGGAAGTCAAATGAGTGCTAATGAAGTAATAGGCCTACTGGAGGCTAGTGGAGTCGCCAGGTGGAACGTTATATCATTTTTGAAGGTAAAATAATATTATGGTCCACCACCAATGAGTAATAAAAACCAATCTAAGGGTATTTTGGGGTTTTCTAAGTTTACTATGGTTTGTGTGAGTGGCCTATAGCTGAGTCATCATTTTGCTAGGTTGGTGAAACAAATAGAAAGTAATCTTTGGATGATAGTGTGAGTTTTCAATGATTTAATAAGGGTATCTGAAGTCCTAAGGGTTACTTAGATTGGCACTAACTCAGAAGGTCCCACCGTGATCGCCAAAATGTTAGGGTCCTATGATTTGGCAGATTGGTAGACCAAATGACAGGGTAACATGGAACCAAGTTTTGGAGTCCTAGAACCTAGCCTTCCTAGACTCATAGAGGGCTCTCTCTATTGGGTGCAAAGGATGTGTTCTTTTTTCTCTAGGGTTTAGATTTTAGGCTAGTTGTTAAGTGTAGGGTTTTTTATTGTTTTGGATGGGTAAGATGGTCAAGTGTAATAGGAGGAGTGAGAGTATGTGGGATACTTATTTTTTCACTAACTCAGAGGGTCCTATCATGATTACCATTGTGCTAGTGTGGTGATTAGGTAGCACATAAACTACCAGATACTATCAGTCAATTTTCTAAGCTTAACTGAAGATTTAAATGAGTCTATAGGAGTTTGTTAGGCAACTATATACTCAGAAGGTCCCACCATGATCGCCAGAATGTTAGTGTGGCGATGAGGTGGCATATTCACAGGATTTTCTAAGTCAAACTGAGGGTCTAAAGAGTCTTAAGAGGTGTTTAGGCAATAATATACTCAGAAGGTCCCACCATGATCGCCAGAATCTTAGTGTGGCGATGAGGTGGCAGATTCACTAGATTTTCTAAGTCAAACTGAGGGTCTAAAGAGTCTTAAGAGGTATTCAGGCAACTATATACTCAGAAGTTCCTACCATGATAGCCAGAATGTTAGTGTGAAGATGAGGTGGTAGATTCACTAGATTTTCTAAGTCAAATTAAGGATCTAAAGAGTCTTAAGAGGTGTTCAGGCAATAATATACTCAGAAGGTCCCACCGTGATCGCCAGAATGTTAGTGTCCCGTGATTTGGCAGATTGGTAGACCAAATGACAAGGTAAGATGGAACCAGTCTTTGGAGTCCTAGGACCTAGCCTTCTTGGACTCAGAGAGGGATCTCTCTATTGGGTGCAAACAATGTGTTCTTTTTTCTCTAGGGTTTAGATTTTAGGCTAGTTTTTAAGTGTAGGGTTTTTTTATTGTTTTGGATGGGTAAGATGGTCAAGTGTAATAGGAGGAGTGAGAGTATTTCAAAGCCATTGGGTTGTGGAGTCAAACAAAAGTCAAGGGTGTCTCAATAATGAATAAGAGTGTAGTACAGGCCCAATTTAGCAAGGTGAAAGGATCCTTAAGGTTTATGGGTGAAGTGGAATGGACATCAAGTTTGTGAATTAGATAGGGCAAAGGGCAATCAAGAATCCTTTGTCAAATACCTAAGAACGAGGAGGTCTTGAATATAATCAGCACAAGATACTAAACATGAGCTAGGGAAAACCATTCACTCTATGATAATATATCAAACCAATAAACATCCAAGATAAACATTTCAGTGAAACATAGGATCATTAGAGCTTCTAACTTTAGAAATTCACCTTCAGAATTTGGGGAAAACATATAAGATAGCACAATAACTCAATTTATGAAGAGGGGACTCCTAAAAATCATAAACAAAGCTATAAGAACTTTGAAACAAGTTGATAAGCATGGACAAAGGGCAAGATCGAGCGAGACCACTTTTACTTAACCTAGCAGGCAATATTTCAAAGATAAGGCTTCACGATAGGGTTTTGAAAGCTTCAAACAAGCAGGGCATACCGTGAATCATATTTGTAAATTAACATACTAACCATTCATGAAACAAAAACAATTTTTAGTGAACATAAGGAGCAATCAAGAATTCCTTAAGCAGACCAAACAGAAGAAAACATCAAGGCTATAACAAACAGGAGGATTGAGATGCCTCAAAGAGCATGTCTCAACCTATACTTTTCTGATTTATAGCAGCTAAGAGAAATGAAACATAATGACAACAAAAAAAACAATAGAAAAATTAGGAAGACATCACCATTCACCAAGCTAAGGAATCCTGTAAGCAAGCTTCTCCATCATCAAGCCAAACAAGCCATTCATCAACTCCACAACTCCAATTTCTTCTCCAAGCACATAAAACCATGTGTTAGCCACCTATAAAATGTTGTTATACCAGAAGGTGGCTAAAACTTTTGGAGCCCTCAAGGAACAAATTTCATTGCTAAAAATTGTTGGCTCTTGAAGTCTCTATAAGGCCTCTTGCCTTTTTCCTCTGTCCAGATCCTACATTGCTGTTTACATCCTAAAAGCCTCTGAAATCCTTCAAAAATCCCAAGTTAAATACTGTTGTAGAACCCCTGATTCCCCTTCCTTTTCTTCCATGCTAACCCCATTTTCTACTCTCCATTTCTCATGAGAAACCCACAATTTCATGTTTCTCCCTTTCCATTTCATTAAAATCCCTTTTATAAGGGTAAAAACCCACTTTTTAACCTTACCGAAATCTTCATTTCCTTCAAAAAACCCTTCAAAAACCATGAAAATACATGTTTTTATGTATAGGACTTAAGCCCCCTCGAGCTTAAGTCCCTAACTCTTTTTCATCCATATACCCGCGCTCTAGAACTGAGTTCTAAACCCTTTGGCGCTTATCGCAAAGCGCAGATCGCAGAAATCCAAATTGCAGTTTTATTTAAAAATGTTCATCGCAAAAATCTACGCTGCGATCCATCGCAAAATCGCGATCGCAGAAAATGCGATGGGTTGATTGAAAGACCATCGCAAAATTGAAATTTTGCACTGCGATAAGCCCCTTGCCTATATAACGCCTCAGTCATATGTTCCTCCATGCGCCCAACGGCCCCGCAATTGGGCGCCCATCGCATAATCGCGATATCACATTTTCTCTCTGTCGCATAATCCGCCATCGCGTTTTCCACTTTTACGATTTGCGATCAGTCCCGCCGGGCCCACCATATGATACCCCCACATTTCATATAAAAAACGCTTTTTTCCTTTGTAAAGTCGGAAATGACATATTTTGTGGTTTACAAAGGATTTGCTCATTACATTCCGCCGCTGCATCTCCGCCGTTGATCTGCGCCCCCGCTCCATGATCCAACGCTCCTCCGCACACGCCTCCTAAGCAGTCAGCCAAATACGCAGGATTTTATAACAAATTGTTTGTATTTTGCAGGTTTTCAAATGATTTTTCCGCCATTTTGAAGAAACCACAAAGGCCGAGGGTGACGATCCACTGTCTTCTGAGTTCATAAAGAATCATTTGAAGGGTGTTAGATTTACATTTTATCAGTGAATTCATGACCCATTGATGCCGTTCGACCCCGCTACTGCCCTGCGCACCAGAAGACAAGCACAATTCGTCATTTGTTAAAGAGTATTGGCGCCGAAGACAAAAGTTATCAGAACCGGAGATTGAAGACCCAAAACACAGATTTCAAGTTAATTAAAGGTGTTTTGGGAACGACGAAGACATCTGTCAAGCTGAGAAAGCCTCCACCGCCATAAAAAGAGGCTAATTGAACCCTCCATAGCTCCAAAAGACACCAGCAGCCTCATAGAAATTAAAGATCGCCGAACAATTAATGAAAATCAAAGAATCTTATCTCTAATTGTCGGCAAAACCATTCTGGAAGTTGAAGAACAGTCGGGAAGCAGGTCTTTTCAATCATTTGGCCTCGAATGACACAAACAGAGTTATGAAGTAGAGTTATAAACGATTATATTCCCACCTTATGCCTTGCCTGGTTCCCAAAGGCCAGGAATTGCATTAATTGCATAATTGATAATACTTGACCCTGGAAAATCCTCCCACCTCTTCATTCTTCTATAAATACTGTTATAGAAGATGAGAAAATGTTGGTCTCTGGACATCTAAATGCATAATGGTTATTCTGAAGCTACTGATGCCCTGTCTTGTAACTGAAAGATACACAAGCTGATATGAGAATTTCAAAGCTGTAGAGACCCACCAGGCTTGCAGATTGTAACTGGTTTGAACATCAATACAAGCTATTGATTCATGGAATCCTCAATTATTTCAATGGTGATGTGCTCCTTACTGTTAATTGTTATTTTGCTTAATGTTTTCACTCTGTTCACTTTCTCTGATAAAGAGCAGCAAACATAGAGTTAGGATGTACTCTCCACGGTACCCTACTCTTACTGAAAGCTTTACTTCTATGTTTTCTTCATTCGAATGTTCTCTTTGAAGAGTATATTAATGCAGGTTAGTTTAAAAGTACTTCCCTGATCTAGATTGCTCTTTAAAACGAGCCTGCCCTGTGTTTTCCTTAGAGTATATTAATGCAGGTTAGTTTAAAAGTACTTCCCTGATCTAGATTGCTCTTTGTGATTATCATATGTGTTTCCTTATCGAATATGCTGAAAGCAGGCTAGTTTACAAGCACTTGCCTGATCTTTAGCAGTTCGAGCTATTTTTTAAATGTTTCTGATTGAAAGTACTTCAATGCAGACTAGTTTAAAAGCACTTACCTGATCAACATAAATACTTTTATGTTTCCCCTTAAGTACATGTTGAAATCAAGCTAGTTTAAAAGTACTTACTTGATCTTAGACTGTGCTTTGTTCTTCCTTTTGTTTGGTCTTTCACTTCTTATCTGTTTCATTCCATAAAATCACTTTAAAAGATCCTTTGATATAAGTAACTTGCCCCATGGATCCTTCTTGAATCTTGCTGTCCAATTAAATCCTCCTATGACTCCATAGCCTAATGGGTTAAAACTGTCTTTGCCCTTTTCTGTAAACTGAATCATTCCTTCATTGCAGACATTTTCACCCTTTATTTAGAACTGCCTTTCATCTTCATCATGTCTTTGCCCAACCAAAAATAAACAAATCAAACCCATGCTCTTCATAACTAGCCTAATATCACAATTTCAGCATTTGAAGATCACATCTTTGAACTTATTCTTAGAGAGATCCCTCTCTGGATTCAGGAGGGCTAGATCCTTGAATCCCAAAGCGGTTTGATGTTTCCCCTGCAGTTGGAATTTTGCCAATCTTGCTAATTACAGGGTGATAACATAATGGCGACTCCACTGGGGATGAGTTGAGTTTTCATCTTGTTTCCCCTTGATTTTCACATAAACTTTTGAGAGTAAAACCAACCCTTTTTCAAGCACTATCAAACAGTAGTACTTATGTTGAAATCAGTGACAATCGAGGTAAACCCTAGGATTTCATAAGACTTATCTAAACTTGAAAAATTAGCTGGTTTAGCCATAATAATAGACTACCTTTGTCTCATAACCGTAGCTAAGTTTTGAAACAAAGTTAGCACATTCTCCAAAAACCACACAACTGAAAAATAACTCAGAAAACCCAAAAATATTTCAGATTGGTATCTAATAAACATGGTAGTGGACCATAAAACATGTTTACTTCTATAAAGGAGCTAAAAACTTCCACTTGGCGACTCCACAATCCTGAATAGACCTTAATACTCCACTGGGAAGAACCCTTATCATCATAACATCGTTTAACACTCAGTTAGAAGATTGTGGACTTACATTTGTATAAACAGATTAGTTAACCTCTCAAAGATTGTCATACCTGGTTAAACTTATCTTGTTTATCTGGGTCTTAAAAACACAACATAGTGGCTTCAGAAGGATTCACACTAGAGCCCATCCTAACCCTGATCCACCTGAGATAGTTGATAACCCTCAAAGATTACTTAGGAAGTCTCCTAGGATTAAACTATAAATTGTTTTCAGATCACCTTTAAGAGCTAATTCAGTCCCAGAAAATATTTCAGCTCTGCAACAATCACAAGATGATTTAGTCAATCCCTTTAGAACTAGGTCTCTTGGTGACTTAGATCAGTTAGGTTCTGAGTCTCCGCTTTAATCTCCTGAAACAAGTGAACATCTTGGTAGTAGAGAGACTACACCACCTGATTTACACTTCCTCCACAATCTAGGTGTCTCTCATCCAAGATCAGCTCAGCAATCTATCCCTGGTCCATCCACTTCTTCTCACCCTACATCCACTGTTCAAACCACTCCACTCCAACCCACTTTCACTCTTGTTAATCCACCTCCACCTCCTTCCATGGCTGCATGGTATGCCCCCTTAGTTCTTCCTATACCTTTAGTCAATCTTCCACAGGACTATCTGTCCAAAATCCCATTATATGATGATAGTAGGGCTACTACTGCGTCACAACATGTGGATAAGATGAATGACTGCTTTGACAGAAATGAGATTGTTGATGATTCTGTCAAAATGAGATTATTTGCTCAAAGTTTGGGAGGAGAAGTAAGAAAATGGTTCAAAGGCTTAGCCCCTCATAGTATTAATGACCTTCAAGGTTTCCATCAATCATTCTTAAACAAATGGGAAGTGAGGAAGAATCCTCTCCAAATCCTGGCTGACTACAACAATCTCCACAGGAACCCAGGGGAAAGTGTACAGGCTTATTGTACTAGATTTAACAGTATCTATAATGCACTTCCCCCAGAACTAAAACCTCCACAAGGCTCAGCTTTGAACAAATTTCCTGAAGGATTTGACTCTGATATGACCTATTCTCTAAAAGAGAGAGATTTTTCAACTCTTGAAGATATGCAAAGGGGTGCTCTTTCTGTCGAAGTCAATTTAATAGAGAAGAGAGCAAGAATGAAAGTTGAAAAGAGAGTAGCTTTTAGAGAGGAATCCTCACCTTCCACTTCAAACTCAAAGATGGAAAGAATGATGGAAGAAATGATGAAAGAAATGAGCATAATTAAGAGAGCAAAAGCAAGCCTAAACCAAACTACTTCTCAGAATAGAAACCACAACCAGAATCAAAATTTAAGAAGAAACCAACCTCCAAACAGACCTAGGGAAGATGATCAACAGATCACTCCTCCATTTCATCAAAACTATATAAGTGAAGCTGAGGAAACAGATGAGATAACACAGGAAAATGATGTCAACATGCTAGAGGTAGATAATGATGACTTTGAGAGTCATTATGAGAACAAACAAGGTCTATACACACCTTATGGTGACCAAAGGGATGATGATGAAAACGGTTATCAAGATATGGAAAACGTCATCATAGAGCCTCACAGAGAATATGACCTTAGAAGCAAAGCCAGTCAACAAACTCCCAACACTAAAACCTCTGACAAATCTTCACAAAACAGCACCACAACCAAGCTTAAAAATGTCAAACAAAAGGATAAAACAGTGGCTGTTGATTCTGGCAAAGGTAAAGAGAAAGACACTCCAAATCTTGAAAAGCAGAATGCAGACCTTAGTAGTACTAACACTTCAGCTAGTACTCCTAACAAAACCATTTTACCAAATGTAAATAGAACGAATCAGCAAGCTGATGTTGCTGATAGACTAGCAGCTAGTAAGGCTGAGACGAGTCCTTCAAAAAACCAACTTCCTTTCAGCCTAGAGCAGGAAATTTCAAAGATCAAAATCTCTGTCCCTTTGACTAAGTTAGCTACCCAACATGCATATAGAGCCCAAATTCTGAAGGCATTAGATATTGAGGATAGTAATGACACAGTAAATTTTAATGATGACTGGCCAGAGCTTATTTTTGGTCCTAAAATTGAAGGTAAATTTCAAGAAGGGGTAGTACCCCCTTTCTATGTCAGCCTAAATGTCCATGACAAAATCTTGCATAATGCTATGCATGACTCTGGAGCCTCACACAACCTTATGCCAAAAGCGATAATGGAAAGGCTAGGGCTAGAAATAACTCGAACTTATAAGGACTTATATTCTTTTGACTCTAGCAGAGTGAAATGCCTTGGCCTAATCAAAGATCTTTGTGTGAGTTTGACTCAAATCCCAGCCAAGTGCATGGTTATGGATGTTGTGGTGGCTGATGTGCCCCCTAAGTATGGCATGTTGTTATCAAGATCATGGGGTGCCAAGCTGCAAGGTACAATGCAGATGGATGGAACATATGCTTCTATCCCTGTCTTTAGCCAGCTTAGAAGACTATACAGAGAGGCACACTTGAAATTCATGGTAAGTAGCCCAGAGAAGCCTGAAAATTCCCCCATTTACTCTGTCCATACTGACCTGGATTCATTTATCCTTTATAATGACGAGCCTTCAAATAAGCCAGAGCTAGAAGACACCGACTCAGCCGAATGGTTAGAAACCCCAAATATAGAAATGAATGCAGTTCTAGAGACGGAAGAAAACGAGATAGAAACCTTCGAACAGTGCGTTGAAACAACCCACCTGAATGAACATAGCCAAGATGGCAAACAAAAAACTTCCCCTCTCCTTCAACTCCATGAAAATCTTGAGGAACAAGATCCAGCACAACATCTTCTAGATCTCAGAATAGAACATAATGACGACACACTTATTGAATCAGTCACTTTAACAGGATTCATTGCCGATGGCGAGAAAGAGAAACACAACTCAGAAATGTCAAAACAATTTGATACATGTCAAGGCATTAGTAAACCAAACAAAGATCTTGAGCCATGGGATATCTGCCCATCGCCCTTAAAACTTGAAAATCAAGACAACAACCTTCAACACAATGAAAAACCTAAGAAATCGAAACCAATTCAACTAAGTGCTAATTTTCAACAACAATTAGAGAGCACGTTAGTTGACGAGGGCACTAAACAAGATGAAATCGAAAACGGTCCTCTGTGGACTATGTACTTTGACGGGTCATGCACTAAGAGCACTGCTGGTGCGGGTGTCTAGATTATTAACACTGAAAACAATCACACAGAATGCATTTCCTACAAATTAAACTTTCAGTGTTCTAACAACATCACCGAGTATGAAGCTCTTATCTTAGGCTTGCATCTGTTGAAAAAGTTAGGAGCCAGAAGAATCAATGTCCATGGGGATTTATAGTTAGTGATTAGGCAAGTCAATGCGGAATATAATGCAAACCATCCCAGACTTAGAGCCTATCGAAACGATGTCATCGACCTTTTGAAAACTTTTGAGGATTCCAAATTGATTTTTGTCCCAAGAAAACGAAATATTGCCGCACACAATTTAGCCTTTGCCGCTAGGACATGCTTAGCCCCATATGAAACTAAAGACTGCACAACTCAGATGAAATTTAGACTAGCCGTGCCTGATAATAAAAAATATTGGAAGGTCTTTGAGGACGACAAACAGATAGAGGATTTCCTGCTTGGCAGGAATGAGTTTGAATCATCTGATTCAGATTCTAAATCCGATGAAGACTGCCTAAATGAAAAACCCCCTAAAGAAGAAGAACCATCTCGTCCCGTAGAAATCAACATGTTAACTAACAAACTCGAAACTCATACTAAAGAATACGAGGACATAGAAAATGAAGACATTGAGGTATTGTCAGCAAAGGACAAGAACATACCTAGGGGGCTAGCACCATTAGAAGACCTGTTTGATTATAACGACGTGGCAAAGAAACCCACAGTGGAATATACAAAGTATGAGGTCGAAGAATGCAACATAGGCACTGAGGATCAGCCCAAAATAATTAAATTAGCTAGGTCCTTGCCGTCAGACATCAAAAATAAATACATTGACTTGTTTAAAGACTTTGTCGATGTGTTTGCCTGGAGCTATCAAGACTTAAAAGCCTATGATACAGAGATCATCCAGCACAAGATTCCTTTGAGAGAAAAACAAAAACCCTTTAAGCAAAAACTACGTCGAATTAATCCAATACAACTGCCTCTAGTGGAAAAGGAAATCAAGAAAATGTATGAGGCAGGAATCATTGTGCCTGTGAGGTTTTCAGATTGGGTTTCTAATCTTGTAGCTATGAGGAAAAAGACAGGAGAAATAAGACTCTGCATTGATTTCAGAAACCTTAACAGAGCCTCCCTAAAAGACAATTATCCTCTGCCCAAAATGGAACACATTCTACAGAAGGTAGTTGGTTCAAAGAGGATTTCTCTGTTAGATGGTTTTTCAGGATATAACCAAGTTTTAGTACTCCCAGAAGACCAACTCAAGACAACTTTCACCACTCCTTGGGGCACTTTCATGTATGTGAAAATGCATTTTGGATTAATGAATGTTGGGGCCACTTTCCAAAGGGCCATGGACATTGCATTTTCAGAAGAAATAGGGCACTTCATTGTAATTTACCTGGATGACATAACATTTTATTCCAAATTTGATGAAGAACACCTTAAACATCTAAGAAAGGTCTTTGAAAAATGCAGAAGATTTGGGCTATCTTTAAATCCCAAAAAGACAGTATTTGGCCTACAAGAGGGTAAACTCCTTGGCCATATTATATCAGAAAAAGGGATTAAAATAGATCCAAAAAGAGTTGAGGGAATACTACAGATTATCCACCCAAGGAACATAAAAGAACTGCAGTCCTTTATTGGGAAGATTAACTTTTTGAGGAGGTTTATTCCCAACTTAGCCGAGCTCCTTAGAAACATGACTAATATGCTCAAAAAGAGTGTAGGAGTAAAATGGACTGTAGAAGCCAAAAAATATTTTGAGTTAGTAAAACATGCACTCACTAGGGCCCCAGTCTTGATCAGCCCAGACTTTTCAAAGGATTTCATTATTTTTTCCTTTGCTTCAGAACATACAGTGGCTGCAGTCATATTGCAGAAAAACTCAGAGGGACAGGAACAACCTATTGCTTTTTTCAGCAAGGCTTTAAGAGATGCACCCTTGAAATATAACATAATGGAAAAACAAGCCTATGCTTTGGTAAAGGCCTTAAAGGACTTCAGGGTGTATATTCTTCATTCCCACACCATTGCTTATGTGCCTAACATAGTGGTAAAAGACATCCTGTCTCAAGACCCAGATGGAAAGAGGGACAAATGGATTGCTGCAATCCTAGAGTATGATTTGGAGATCAAACCCACAAAACTCATTAAAGGTTAGGGCTTAGCTCAATTAATGGCTGAATCTAATCTACAAGCCCTTGACATTAACATGGTAGATGCCTTGGATGAACAGGAAGAATTATCTGCTCCCACTGTGGAAGAGCAGTTCCAAAACTCACCTTGGTATGCTGACATCTTGTATGTACTTACAAATCTTAATGCTCCTCCTGATTTATCAAAAACAAAGGCAAGGTTTTTAAGGTTGAAAGCTAGAAATTATTTCATTTTGAATGAATGTTTATATTGGAAAAACGCTAATGGTTTATTGCTTAAATGTTTTCTTGAAGTTGATGCAGAGAAGATCATGCATGAATTCCATGAGGGAGAGTGTGGAGGTCATCTCTACTGGAAAGCCACAGCCAATAAAATCCTTAGAGCTGGCTACTACTGGCCCACCCTCTTCCAAGATGTCCATAAAATGATAGTTGCCTGTCACAAGTGCCAAGTTTTTGAGGGGAAAAGAAAACTCCCCCCCTTACCATTACAACCTACCATTGTTGAAGCTCCTTTTGAACAATGGGGCCTAGATTTCATAGGAGAAATCCATCCAGCTTCATCTGCCCAACACAAATGGATCCTCACAGCCACTGACTACTTCACAAAGTGGATAGAAGCCATCCCTTCTAGGAATGCCACAGATTCTGTCATTATAAAATTTCTTGAAGACCACATCCTGTCTAGATTTGGATGCCCTAGGAAGATTATTACTGATAATGTTGCTGCTTTTGGTTCCAAAAATATGATTGATTTTTGTCATAGGTATCAAATTACACTTGGTCATTCTACTGCTTATTACCCCCAAGGTAATGGGCTAGCTGAATCATCGAATAAAAGTTTGGTGACCATTATCAAGAAGCTACTTGAAGAGAATAAAAAATCATGGCATAACAAGTTGGTGCATTCATTGTGGGCAGACAGGTTAACCACAAAGAAATCCATTGGAACCTCCCCTTACCAACTTGTTTATGGAGAAGATGCAGTGTTTCCTACCAGCCTAGGTGTACCAGTAATAAAATTAGTCCAAGAAATTCAGTTAGAAGAGGACAGTATGATAAGGAGGATTAATCAAACAATACATCTCCAGCAGACAAGGGAAGAAGTTTACAACAGAGCTCAAAAAGTGCAAGAGAACATAAAGAAATTGTTTGACAAGAGAGCAAAGGCTTGTGATTTCAACATTGGAGATAAGGTACTCAAATGGGACTCTAGAAGAGAGGAAAAAGGTAAACATGGAAAATTTGATAGTTTGTGGCAAGGTCCTTATATCATTCAGTCCACCATTGGTCCAAATGCCTTTTTTCTGCAAAATTTAGATGGCACAGATCTGTTTGGGGGTCCTGTCAATGGCAGGGTCCTTAAGCATTACTACTGCTGAGTTCAATTTTGAAGTTTTCATTTCCATTGTAATTATCATTGCTTTGTTCAGTTTCATAAAGAAAAAATACAAAAACAATAAAATATAGAAAAGAGGGCAGAAATGAAAACAAGAAAGGCACAGCCCCATGCCAAAAAAGAGAAATAAATCTGAAAGTGTGCAAGCTCAAATGCCACTCCTTAAAACACACTCCTAGTTAGTCAAACTGTTTAATCTTGACTAATTAGCTTTAAATTTTTCTGTTGATAAGATAGTGAATTTGATTTGCCAAACTGTTTAATATTGGCTTATCAGTAGATAGATTAGGAAAGAAATTAAAGGTTCAAACAAGCTCAAAACCTGAACCTAAGCTTCCAAGAATAATGACTCAAATCTATTTCAAATTATGAGTCAAAGAGGATGAAAATCTGGTTCTAATCAGCTCAAAATCTGAACTAGTTGAAAAGGAAAGAACAGCTCAAAAAGAATTCAAAGTAGAGCTGTAAGAAGATGGAGGAACTGCTTTGAAATTTCGAATCTTAAGTATTCAGTTTTTGTTTAAATTTATGCAAAATAATGTTTATGTGCAGCTTGTTTTCTATGCCATAGATCACAGCAAGTCAAACAGTTTAATCTTGACTTGACTGTTTTTCAATTTCTATTTTAGAATTTAGAGAATGAAATCTGTTGGACAGTTTAATCCCAACAGATAGTAGATTAGGTAGAGAATCATATGGACTCAACCGTTTAATCTGAGTCCATGGAGAAATAAGGGGTAGAATTAGATTAGATTTCTTGTTTTAAAAAGAATAAATGTTGTAACAGAGTTTGCCAATCCAAGTGCACTCTAAAAAATGAAGAAAAAATGTTAGATCAGTAGGATTGGGTAGGTAGAAGCTTGTGTTGATGAAGATCCATTGTCTTTCAAATAGCTGCTAACACATTTCAGAGTAAAAGAAAATTCTCTCAGCAAAGAAAGTAGCCCAATGGATGAGGCAACTGATCAGCCTGCCAGAGAATGCAAGTCTAAGTTCTTGATTCCTTCAAGAAGGCACCATCCCCAAGTGGAGCCACTGTTAGCCACCTATAAAATTTTGTTATACCAGAAGGTGGCTAAAAATTTTGGAGCCTTCAAGGAACAAATTTCATTGCTAAAATTTGTTGGCTCTTGAAGTCTTTATAAGGCCTCCTACCTTTTTCCTTTGTCCAGATCCTACATTGCTGTTTACATCCGAAAAGCCTCTGAAATCCTTCAAAAATCCCAAGTTAAATACTGCTGCAGAACCCCTTATCCCCCTTCATTTTCTTCCACACTAACCCCATTTTATATTCTCCATTTCTCATGAGAAACCCACAATTTCATGTTTCTCCCTTTCCATTTCATTAAAATCCCTTTTATAAGGGTAAAAACCCACTTTTTAACCTTACCGAAACCTTCATTTCCTTCAAAAAACCCTTCAAAAACCATGAAAATACATGTTTTATGTATAGGACTTAAGCCCCTTCAAGCTTAAGCCCCTAACTCTTTTTCATCCATATACCCGCACCCTGGAACTGAGTTCTAAACCCTTTGGCGCTTATCGCAAAGCGCAAATCGCAGAAATCCAAATTGCAGTTTTATTTAAAAGTGTTCATCGCAAAAATTTGCGCTGTGATCCATCGCAAAATCGCGATCGCAGAAAATGCGATGGGTTGATTGAAAGACCATCGCAAAATTGAAATTTTGCATTGCGATAAGCCCCTTGCCTATATAACGCCTTGGTCATATGTTCCTCCATGCGCCCAACGACCCCGCAATCGGGCGCCCATCGCATAATCGCAATATCGCATTTTCTCTCCGTCGCATAATCCGCCATCGCGTTTTCCACTTTTGGGATTTGCGATCAGTCCCGCTGGGCCCACCATATGATACCCCCGCCTTTCATATAAAAAAACGCTTTTTTCCTTTGTAAAGTCGGAAATGACATATTTTTTGGTTTACAAAGGATTTGCTCATTACATTCCGCCGCTGCATCTCCACCATTGATCTGCGCCCCCGCTCCATGATCCAACGCTCCTCCGCACACGCCTCCTAAGAAGTCAGCCAAATATGCAGTATTTTATAACAAATTGCTTGTATTTTGCAGGTTTTCAAATGATTTTTCCGCCATTTTGAAGAAACCACAAAGGCCGAGGGTGACGATCCTCTGTCTTCTGAGTTCATAAAAGATCATTCGAAGGGTGTTAGATTTACATTTTATCAGTGAATTCATGACCCATTGATGCCATTCGACCCCGCTACTGCCTTCTGCACCAGAAGACAAGCACAATTCATCATTTGTTAAAGAGTATCAGCGCCGAAGACAAAAGTTATCAGAACCGGAGATTGAAGACCCAAAACACAGATTTCAAGTTAATTAAAGGTGTTTTGGGAACGACGAAGATATCTGTCAAGCTGAGAAAGCCTCCACCGGCATCAAAAGAGGCTAATTGAACCCTCCATAGCTCCAAAAGACACCAGCAGCCTTGCAGAAATTAAAGATCGCCGAAAAATTAATGCAAATCAAAGAATCTTATCTCTAATTGCTGGCAAAACCATTCTGGAAGTTGAAGAACAGTCGGGAAGCAGGTCTTTTTTAATCATTTAGCCTCAAATGACACAAACAGAGTTATGAAGTATAGTTATAAATGATTATATTCCCACCTTATGCCTTGCCTGGTTCCCAAAGGCCAGGAACTGCATTAATTTCATAATTGATAATACTTGACCCCTGGGAAATCCTCCCACCTCTTCATTCTTCTATAAATATCGCTATAGAAGATGAGAAAATGTTGGTCTCTGGACATCTGAATGCATGTAATAGTTATTCTGAAGCTACTGATGCCCTGTCTTGTAACTAAAAGATACACAAGCTGATATGAGAATTTCAAAGCTGTAGAGACCCACCGGGCTCACTGATTGTAACTGGTTTGAACATCAATACAAGCTGTTGATTCATGGAATCCTCAATTATTTCAATGGTGATGTGCTTCTTACTGTTAATTGTTATTTTTCTTAACGTTTTCACTCTGTTCACTTTCTCTGATAAAGCGCAACAAACATAGAGTTTGGATATACTCTCCACGGTACCCTACTCTTACTGAAAGCTTTACTTCTATGTTTTCTTCATTTGAATGTTCTCTTTGAAGAGTATATTAATGCAGGTTAGTTTAAAAGTACTTCCCTGATCTAGATTTCTCTTTGTGATTATCATTTGTGTTTCCTTATTGAATATGCTGAAAGCAAGCTAGTTTAAAAGCACTTACCTGATCTTAAGCAGTTCGATCGAAGAGATGTTTCTTTAACCGAAAGTGATTCAATGCAAAGCACTTTAGAAACACTACCCGATCAACAATACTTTTATGTTTCCCCTTAAGTACATGTTGAAATCAAGCTAGTTTAAAAGTACTTACTTGATCTTTAGATCGTGCTTTGTTCTTCATTTCTGTTTAAGTCTTTCACTTATCTGCTTCATCCCATAAAGTCACCTTAAAAGACCCTTTGACATAAGTAACTTGCCCCATGGATCCCGCTTTGAACCTTGTTGTCCAATTAAAATCCTCCTACGACTCCATGGCCCAATGGGTTAGTTGTCTTTACCTTATCTCACACCAAACATTCCTTCATCATAGAGCATCTTCTTCACTTTTCTTTTGAGCCGATTTTACAATCATTATGTTTTGTGCTCAACTAAAAACAAACAAAACCTATGCTCTTCATAACTAGCCTAATATCACAATTTCATCTATTAAAGATCACATATTTTGAACCTATTCATAGAGAGATCCCTCTCTCGATTCAGGAGGGCTAGATCCTCGAATCCCAAAGCAGTTTGATGTTCTCCCTGCAGTTGGACTTTTTCCAATCATGCTAATTACAGGGTGCTAACACCATGTATATTGCTCTCAAAGCTCATCAAATGCCAACAAAATACATAAGGGTCTCATGCTCTATTTATGGAGCAAAGGAGGACTAAAACCCTAAATATGGTAGGAAAATGTCAAATTCAACCATAAATGTCATTTATGGCCAAGAGACCATGCAAGGCCCAAGGCACATAATATCCTAAGAAATAAATGCCAAAATAACTATTTGCACCTAATTCTAGAGTAATTTGCCTTAAAAAACTCAAAAATATCTATTGGCAATGAATGAGTGTGTTTTGTTGACTTTTGGTCCAAAACACACTAGACAGCCTCTGTGCGCAGCGCCACTTCAGCAGAAAATAAGGTCTCTTGTGGCTGAGTTTTGGACCCCTTCCCGATATCGGATTTGGCTCCATGATGGCTCGTTACAAAGCCTGATGAGTGTAATTTCTAGAAATTCTTGAGTTGGGCTGATTTAGTGCCGTTTACCTATTCAAAAACCAATTTTACCAACACTGCTCTGTGCACAACACCTGGTCTGAAAATGAGGCAGAAAGGTCAAAATTTTGATGTTTTTTGAACTTTTGGGGGTTCAAAAATGCTCCAAATGATATAAAATTTGGTGAGAAGACTACTAGTGATGAGAGGAATGCAAAAATTCAAATTTTGCAAGCTGAGGATGCACCAAATTTGTGTGTAGCTCCTAGGGTGCTACGCATAGAGACCTCAAATTTTCAAAAAAGACAAAATTTTGTCCAATTGGGCCCAAAATTGGTGGAGAGGTCCCTCACAAGGTCTTGGACACCTATTGAGAAGCCTCAGCCAAAAATCCAAGGCTATCATGCTCCTTTTCCCTTTTTAGGTTTTCTAGCTCCATGAGGGCCTCTTTCAGTTTGGCACAAGCAAGCATGTTTTTCTTTGCATAGTTCTTGGTCATTTTCTTTTGGAGAGCGAGGCCCCTCTTTACCTTCTTTAAATGCTTATTCTCCTCTTTGTAATAGTGAATGACATGTTGTGCCATCTCAAACTCTCTTTCCCACTCCCTAAGTTGTGCATCTTTGGTTAAGAGTAGTAATCTAGTGGTCATCTCCTTGTCCTCATTGTCATTATCTAGATCAATGAACTGAGGCTCTTGAGAAGTCTTCTTGATTCTCTTACTCCTCCTCACCTTTACCTGCTGCTCACTACTTTCCATATTTTCCTTGCCTTTTTCCTTGGGCTTGATAGCTGGAGGAGAAATGGCCCTTTGCCTTTTTGAGGCAGCAAACACATCTCTCTTTCCTCTATGGTATGTGCATGTGAGAGGAGTGGTGATGGTTTTGGAGGTGTTTCCATCATTGCCTTGACCCTTGTTATTGTCACAAGCCTTTTCACTTTTGCCATGGCTTCCATGAGTCACCTCATGCCTCATTGGGTCACTGTTTTCTTGATTCTTAGCATCATCATCATCATTGTCTTCCTCATTGTTTTCTATACTGTAAATTTGGCCTTCAAATTGATCATTACTTTCTTCACTTGCCTCACTTTGGCTTTGTTTTTCTTTAATGTCTTCTTCTTTATCATTCCCTACACTGTCACTTTGATTTTATTTGTCATTAAGAGGCTGATTAGTGTCATGACAGTCATGACATCTATCATGATTGCCATGACTATTTCCTTGGCTACCTTGCTCATCATTGACTGTCTTATCAGTGCCATTGCCTTGGTCACCGCCTGCTTCTTCAAAATCTATTTCAGCATCATCATTTCCTTGTCCTTGATCTTCTATTTCCTCATCATCTCCCTCTGTGTCTTCATCTTCATCATCTTCAATACCTTTTTCTGCACTTGGGAGTGATTCCTTTGTATTATCACTATCACTGTCTTGCTGAAGTGTTCTTTGTTTTTACCTTCATGGTTGTCATGTTCATCTTCCTCTTCCTTGTCATCATCACCCTGATGCTCTTCTTCATCAAACTCTGTGTCTGCCCCAGTGTTTTCATCACTTCCATCATTATCTTCTTGTTCCTTACTACTAATGTCTCCTCCTTGTTCCTTAGCAAACTCTGTACTTGCCTCACTGTTTTCTTCATTCCCACTGTCATCTGTTTGTTCTTCATTATTATTTCCAACTTCTTGTCCATCATTACCTCTGTCATTATCTTCACTTGATGTATCAAGAGAAGAGGAAAGAGGTAGGTTTCTTTGTGGATAAGGCATAGGTGGAGGTGATGGAGGAGTGGAGGTAAGTGAGTGTGAAGTGGAGGGGAAATTCTGCTAAATGAAGGCTTGGGGATTTGCAAATACATCATGTGAGATAAAAACTTCCCAAGGGATTCCCTGCTGCTCCAGCTAGTGAAAAACAATCATCTTACTCAAGGAATGGTGAAAAAGGCTTTGCATTTGATGGGCATAACTTCTTTTCTTGACCACTGAAGCCATCTTGTCAATTCTCTGGAAGAGATAGTATGGTAGGTTTACCAATTTAACCTTAGTGAAGTGCATTAGCAGCCTTATATGATATGAATAAACCCTAGGGTACCTCCCCTCACAAGTGAAGTATTTGATGGTCTGCCTCATCAGTAGGGCATATCTCTCTAGCAGGTGGGAGAATGGGAAAACAGCCTTGCAGCCTTGTTGGAAACTTGGTTTAAGGAAGGGCTCATAGTAACTCAAGGCCAATTTCTTCTGATTGAACCATCTCTCACCAAAATCTGGTATACATGTGGCTTTAGAAATGGATTCAGATGAGAGTTCAAACTTTACTCCTGCTAGGTTGACCTGGTGGTTTTGTAGGCTGAGGATGAACAACCTAGTCAAATCTGAGTGGTTTTGGACTTGTTTAACCTTCTCACAAAACTGATAGCATCCAACATCCTAAAAACATGTAAGGATCATGGGAGAGGAGGTGATTTGAATGGTATCCAAAGGATCAAACCTATTATTTCTTCCTCCCTTATGCTTTGGCTTGATAGGCCTTTGGCCTTCATCATTGTTGGTACTGATATCTTCCTCAGACATGATGACTGGTCTAGAACAAAATGATTTTTTGGCTTGGTGAGAGCCTTTAGGTCTTAGGGAGGGAAAATGAGTGGTGTCTGGAGGCAAAAATTTTTATTTTGGCCACTTTTTGAGCAAATTTGGCCAAAAATCACCGGTGCGTAGCATCACCCAACTGGCCGTTCAGGTCGGCCCCTCTGTGCATAGCACCGGGTCGGGTCAGGCGCTGGCAGGCCTATGCAAAACACAGAAGGCTTATGTGGGTGAGTCGGGTGGTGAACGGGCCTGTCGGGCCCTGTCGGAGCGGAGCGCTGTGTGAAATGCAGGCAGTTGGGTGCCGGACTGGGCCTGTGCACAGTGCCTTCACCGGTGCGTAGCACTTGCCCTCCGGTGCACAGCGCAGTGTATTTTAACACTGCAGCTGCCTCCTCTGTGCGCAGCACCGACAACCCGATGCATAGAGCCTCCGTCGGTGCGTAGCGCCTCCATCGGTGCGTAGCGCCTAAAACTTTCACCCAAATTTGCAGAAAACCCCAGAAATTTTTTCAACGGCTCTCCTCTTCATTTTCAAAGACACAAATGAGTTGGGGAAGAGGTCAAGGAGACCTTTATAACCTTTTCGAAAAATAATTTCATGCCAAAACCCACTTTTGTAATGTTTTCTCTCCCTTCTTTCTTTTCACTAACTTTTTGGTCTTTTTTTCTTGGAGGTGGCAGAACCTTTAGAAAAATGGTTTTTTGATTTGGCTGGAGAATTTTGATGTCTCCCTTCAGACTGAAAAACTCTTTAATAAGCTCAAACATGTGCCTCTTACCCATACTTTAAAACATGAGCCTTTTCTTGAAAAGCAAAGGTCATTTTGACAATTTATTGACGAAAAAGTCATTTAATGACATTACTGCTCTGTTTTGGAAGTTTTCTTCACTTATGTCCTTTTCATGAACTTCAAAGCCTATAAATATAAAATTTGTGATCATGTTGATACTTTCACCTTGGAACCTCAGTCATGTATTTTTGATGCCTTTAATTTTCTTGGTGGAGAGATTAAAAGAATAATTTTGCCCTTCCTCCCACTGACCTTCTGTCATGTATCTCATTGTGAATCAGTGGAAAACCTCTTAGTTTGAAAACCCTAGCAGGTGGTGTCAACAACTCCTTTAGTTGTCATGTGTGCCACCGTTGTGGGAAAACTCAGGTCTGTTTTTCCTTATCAATTTTCCTGTAGGTAACCATATTGACAATCCTGCAGGAGTGTCAGTCATGGCTAGCTATCTTTTGCAAAATATACTTTGATAAGGAAAACACTATTGGAGGCTTTACTGCTTTGCTTTAGATCGGTGATATATTTGTTTCTCAGACCACTTTGACAGTGAGGTATCTCTGGTTTTCTCCTTAGTCTTTTCATCTCATGTTTGCCTCCCCTTTGACCATTTGAAAATGCCTTTGACTGTACCTTTGAGAAGTCAAACCCTTGGACTGATACTCTTTGTCCTTTTGTCCTTTGGTGAGGTGAAAACAGTCCCTCTTTGTCAAAACCTGGAGGGCAGCTTGAAACCCTTGACATGCCATCTGTTGTTATGAAGGAGGCTCTTTGTCATCATTTGACCTATTTTTCATTCTTCCCAAACTCCTAGGTTTTAGGGCTGCTTAGAAAAAAGTAAATAGTGTTGTCTTTTAAGTTCTCTGAAACTTCTCAAAACTCATTTATCATTTCTAAAGAATATTCAATTGTGCACTGATGGAGTGGATGTGACCATTGCCCTTGTAACCCTAAACTAATTTTCTGCTTTAGTTCACTTGTTTTTCCAAATCAGTCACAAACCCTGATTCTCTTCAAACATATGCATGTTGCTTTCTTCTTTGCTGTGAATGGTCTTCTTGTTATGGTTTTCCCCATTACCTTACCTCTTTTCTAGGTTGATGGCCATTTGATTCTTTTGCAGAAATGTGAGCAAGGGGCAGCTGTCCCCCTACAAGATTTGTGCTTTAGGCCCAAAGGCCTTCCTTGAATGACCTTTTTTATCATTTTTGAACAAAATCACTTGTCCCTTTCTTCTTTGAATTCAGTTTCTTCATACGGGAAAAACAAAGTTTGTAGGATACCAAATCCACCCTATGACTTGTGAAACCCTAGGTGACCTAGTGGAAGGTTCCTTGGACTTGGATTTTGGACTAAAACTTAGAATCTGGGGTCATCAAGTGTTAGATAGGTTTTTATGATAAACTGATGTATGGAAGATCCAAAATCCAATGTACTTGATTTCTCTAAAGAGCCTACAAAGATAGTTTGATACCATCAATGCTTGGGGTGTATTTTTGGGAAACATAACAAAGTTGTTTGATTGGTGACCTTAGGTAGCAGTGGGGGGTTTTAGGCAAAACAAAAACAAAGGATTTGGGCCAGAGGTGACAAAATCTAGACAAAATGAGTGACATGAACCTATAATGGGTTTTCTGGGACTGGTAGGCAAAGCTTGACATGATGGAATGATGAAATAGTGAAAAATTATCTTAAGGATAATGAAGGTAGTGAGATTTCTAGAACTCACAATGTTTATGAACTTTGTTTCTAGAAATCTTGGCATAATCATTTAGTCATCAAAAAAGGCAAAAATTACTGATGACTAACAAGATGCGTCCGTAGCGATATGAAATGGAAATTTCTAGTTTTGTCCTCGTAAAACAGGTGTTGTTTTTACACAGTTTTTTAACTTCAGGAAGGCCTATTCACACTTCCCTGTCCACACAAATTCTGCATCTTTCATGAGTAATGAAAACAGAGGAGACAAAATCTTTCAAAATTTCTCTATAAATCTCCTATAGTATCCTACATGTCCCAAAAAACTACGTACCTCTTTTGAAGTCTTAGTGGTCGGGATTTTTGAGATTACCTCAATTTTTGCAGGATCTACCTTGATTCCATCTGCCGAAATGAAATTTCCCAACACAATTCTCTTGGTCATCATCATGTGGCATTTCTGTGTGCTCGAAGCAACATTAGTTTGTTCACAACATTCTAGAACTTTTTCCAAGTTAGCTAATGTTGTCTCAAAGGCATCCCAGTAGGGTGTAAAATCATTGATAAAGATTTCAAGGCAGTCATTCAAAATATCGGAAAAAATACCCAATATTTCCCTCTGAAAAGTTGCTGGTGCATTACAGAGGCCAAAAGGAAGGACTCTATATGCAAAGTACCCCATGGGAAAGTGAAGGTTGTCTTGTCTTGGTCTTCCGAGGCAATTTGTATTTGATTATAGCCACTAAACCCATCTAGGAATGAAAAGACCTTTTTTCCAGAGAGAGTATCCAAGACCTTATCAATGAATGGTAAAGGAAAATGGTCCTTTTGAGTAGCCTTGTTAATTTCTCTATAGTCAACACAGACTCTCCATTTTCCGTTCTTTTTCAGAATTATGACAAGTGTAGACACCCACTGACTGTCAGAGATGGGGTAGATGAAATTAGCATTAAGGAGTTTCTGCAATTCTTCTTTCACTATCTCCTTAAGTGTGGATTTCATTCCGCGCTGCGGTTGTCTAACTAGTTTGCAGTCCTCTTTAATATAAATGCAATGAGTGCATAGGCCAAGATGGATTCCTTTCATATCCATATAGTCCCATGCAAATTCCTTTTTGTATTTCTATAACAGATGTATCATCAATCTGTTTTGCTCAGCAGTCAAGTTAGGATTGATGTTTAAACATTTCCCAGGTTTGATTTCAACGGGGTTGTTGATAGTATGCGGAGTGGTCTTCAAATGTTCAATAATTGCATCATCTACCTCATCTTCTTCCCCCATATCTATAATGGAGGCAGCAGAGAGTGAATTACTAATAAAACCATTAATGATATCGTCATATGTTTCATCCTTAAAGAATTGTGCTTTTCCAAGCGTGAGAAGAGGTAGGGAAAGATTAGATTCAGGTGAAAATTCGCCCCACAAGGGACAACTCAAATCCATATGAGGTTTGCTGGGGGATAAAGATTCAGGTTCTGAGTGGCCTTCCAATTTGAGACCACCATAGATCTGGACCTACATCCAATATATGCGTCTGCAGTGGCCAGCCACGGTCTCCCCAAGATTAAAGGATGACCCCCTAGGTTGGATTTGGTTTGTAAAATGAGAAAATCAGCCGGATAATTCCAAAAAGCCACAGTGATAACCACATCTTCTATTATTCCCTCGGGCTTGACACAGGACCTATCTGCTAATTCAAGCATTATGGGTGTAGGTCTAAGTCCATGAAGTCCTGGGGAGATGAATAGGTCTTTAGTCATGACATTAATGGTTGCCCCTAGATCAATCAAAGTATTGGTTATATTTTGATTGTCAATATGGACATTCACTGTAGGGTTCCCTGGGTCATTATATTTAGTCAACAAAGGCTGACCAATCATGAGAGTGGACAATTTCCACATGACATGGATAGTAGCAAGGTATTTAGGCTTTCTTCCAGGCTTTTTGACGCATAGATACCTCACTATTTTAGCATAGATAGGTACTTCCATAAGAGCTTGTAACAACGGGATTTGCACATAAAAATATTGCAATTCCTTGAGGAATTCAGATTCAGGTTATGAGGCCACGCCGGTTTCAGTTAATCGTTGAGGTTATGGAGGATTATGAATGCTAACAGCTGAGTCAGCTATCACAGATGCACCAGCCTTGCTCAGATTGGCTATTGTAGAAATAGCAGATCCTCCCGTGTTGGTTGCTACAGATGTAACAGTGGGTGTTGTATCAGTTGTTACATGTGTAACAGCTGCCTCAAAATCGCCCATATCCTTTCTAGGTGACTCACATTCTTCGGTAATAATGGGAGTATGCTCAAGTCTGATTACTTTCCCTGATCGAAGTTGAACCTCGTTAATTCCAATAGAAGTAATAAGATAATTTTGGAGGGTAATCGGAGAATCCATGCTCTGGGCTGCCTTATTATTTGAATTGGGGTTAGGTTGCATAGGTAATTGGGGTCAGACAGAAGGTGTAGGATTTTTAATAGAAGGCAGTTGTAACTTTTGTTGTTGTATTGATAGTGGAGGGGGTACTGGACCTTGGACGTTACTTCTCCAGTTCTTACCCCAAGGATTGGGTTATGATGGAGGATATTGCATTGGTGGAGAATACGGCCACTAGTTCCATGGTAAAAACAATTGTGTTGAGGAAGGAGTAGGATACTGCCATGGATATTGCTGACTATTATAAACATTATTCCAAGGATAAAAAGAGGAAAAATCTGAAGCCATACCTGTAGGTCATGGCTTCCATGGTCTCTTTGATCCGATGAAATAAGAAGACTGGACATCCTCACTTGATTCTTAAAGTATCGCCTTCAGTCTGGGAAATTCAGGACATTGATTCGTAGAATGCGCCAACTCACAGATATTGCACAGATTGACGCTATTTAGTCCACATTCTCTTTCCAAATTTTTCTTTTTTCATCGGGGACATAATATTGATAAGGCTTCTTCAGCTTCTGCTTGTGCTTTCTTAACTTGTACCGTAGTGATCTAGGCTGAGAGAGTGCTAATGAGGTCGGTTTTAAAATCCTCAAATAGATTCCCGATCTCTGCTCTGGTTACTCCTCCACTCATGGACTTCTATATCTGGACTGAAGGGTCCCGAACTAAACTTTTCCCTTTGACCAATCCTCTTGAGCTACATAGGCAAAGCTTCATTATTTCATCAAGCGGTTCTTGCAATATGTCCCCTTTTCCCAATAGGTTTAGATGCTCCAGACAATCATCTCTTATACCTCTTAAGAATATTGGCTTTAGAATTTCTGGGACTAAGTTACTGAACTTAAACCTTTTTAAATTGTAGTGAAATCGCTCCATATAGTCTTCCAGGCTTTCCTCCTCCTTCTATGCAATTATGAAAATCTTGTCCTTCAAATCCCCGGTTCGATAGTAATCATGATACTTAAAGAGGAAGGCCTCCCTCATGTCATTCCAGGTTCGAATCATGCCAACACCCAGTCTCATGAACCATATTAATGCTGCTCCTTTCAGAGTAGCAGGGAATAATTCCAGCTTCTGGGTGTCTGAAGTGTAGTCGTAACCTCTACACATCACATCAAATTCGAACAAAAAGGTATCAGGGTCTTCAACAGCCATCCCTTGAAAGGATGGTAGGGATGATAAAGGAATCTTCTTCATAGGAGCCTCATCCCATGTTACTACTATTGGGAATTCAAAAGTAACAAAGCTATCTGTCTTGACATTCTCGTCCCCCATTGTTGATTCTTCCTGATGGGATGAACTAATTTTGGAGTGTGATGGAGATTAATAAATAAAAGGATCAGGTTGTTCCAGGATCAGTTGTTTAACAGCACTACCAGTGCCCAAATGATGATCAATTAAATGTTGTTCCTCAGGTCCCTGATGCTCCCCAATGGTCTCTCTGTGTCCTTCAATTCTCAGATCCTGATCAATGATTTTCCACTGATGTTTTGAATCTGGAGTCTTGATATCAGGAGTGGATATGTTGTTCGAAGGGTGGTGAGGTCCAGACACAGAAGACACTGATGGCCCAGGCTTTGATATGGTAGCTTCTTTCTGTGGTCCTGTCTTCCTATTATCTCTGTATGACATGGACTATTCATTTTCTGCCCTGACATCAGATCTCCAAATAATTTCTTTCTTCCCAAATCTGCACTCTTATTTTCCTTCTTACGACCTGTCTTTCAGGTAGTCAGTAGAGTGGGGGGTGTTTGTACATGTTGATATCATCCTACCAGCACACATGGGCCCTATGTGTATCAATTCATCCTATAAGTGATTCAGTTTCTACAGCAGTGAGCCCGCTCAATTTTGTTAGAGCGATGCACAGGTTCTTACCTTTCGTCTTACCGCCCAGTGACTGTATAGCTGAAGACACCCTAAAGGAACACCCAAAAGTTCAAACTTCTAAGTGTCCCAGCAAGAGATTGGTGAGCCCGCTCAAGTTTGTTAGAGCGATGCGTAGGTTCTTACCTCTCATCTTACCGCCCTACAATTGTGTCGCCAGAGACACACTAAATAAAAAAATGCCCAAAAATTCACACTCCTAAGTGTCCCAGCAAGACTTTGGTGAGTCCACTCAAGTTCGTTAGAGCATTGCGTAGGTTCTTACTTCTCGTCTTACTGCCCGAAAATTGTGTCGCTGGAGACACTCCAAAAAAAAACATGGAAATTGCACCTCTAAGTGCCCCAATGTAGCATTGGTGAGCCCGCTCAAGTTCGTTAGAGCGTTTCGGAGGTTCTTACCTCTCGTCTAAATGCCTGGCAATTGCAAATTGGGTACACTCTATCTTCTAAGAAACAACTCTGATTGATTGGATCGTCACTGACATCCCTGGAAACGACGCCAAAATGTTGGGTTTTATTAATCACTATTAAATGACTAAAATAGTACACGTAAATTATCAATCCAGGGATGTCTTTTATTTCAATGACATCCACACTGTCTGTGTCGATACACCCAACCAGAAGCAAATCCAAATAAAGGAAATTTTTGTTGAAGTAAATGCTAGAAATAAATCACTCATGCAGAAATAAAATGATCTACAAGACTGTAATCGCACTTCAATTAATATTTTCTAGCGTGCCACACAACAATTATCCAGCTGGTATCTCTAACCTCATATGTGTAAGAACATACAAAATATTGAAATTGAAGCGGATATATTCATAGCTAAAACAGAAGCAACAACACCTCTACTGATACATAAACAAAATACAAAACAAACACATATACACAACTACCTTAATCACTACAATCCCTGCTAAAGAGGAGGGCTCTTCCTCCCTAGCATGGCACAGGTAGAGAAAGAACTTAACGGAAACTAAATCAGATAACGCATGTAACAGCAATAATAGGATAATCTGTATTAATATGATCAAAATTACAGAGCCAAATTAATGTTGTTCTCTACTTACTTTTCGACCTCAAGGGTCGACAACTATATAGTGGTTACATCTCAGAAAAACAAGGGATAGATCAGTGATGAGAACCTTATGATTCTCATGCTGATCAAAATAGAATACATATGGGTATAACCACTTCTTAATAAAATTCTGACTCGAAAATTATAGATTACAATCAAAATTGTCTAGAGGTTGTTATCCAAAAATACAATACTTAATAACTTCTATAGCTATCACGATAAACCACAACTGTAGTGTAATAGGTAGAGGACAGGTCAGCAATAGGAGTTGATGAGATCCATTCAATGCAGAGTTACCAGGGTCAGCTTGCCGCGCAGGGTCCATAATAGCAAAGGTCATGCTTCTCCAAACATTCATCCTCAATTATGTAACAGCGGAAGTTGTAGATTTGGTTTCTGTAGCAGCAAGACTTGTAGATTTGTTGGCTTAATAGCAACAATGGCTTTAATTATAAAGATACACAAGAGGTATTTATAATAATAAATATTTATTGATATGATATGAATAAGATAATATGATTGAATGATTACAATGAGGTCCCGCTTTTATACCTATGCAGGTACCTTTTCACGAATGGACATGTCTTTTAGACATGCCTTTTCATTAACCTAATGACTATTTTACATAATCCCTATTTGATTAATTAGTAATTATATTTATTCTATTAATGACTATATTTATTACATTAGTTATGAATTAGGTTCATAACAAATTAGTCATAAAAAAGGCACGATATATCATAATAATTGATGAAATTTTAGAGTAATGAAAATAAGGTGAAAAAACACAAGTTAAGATAGAAAGGTGGGAAAAAGAGGCAAAGATAGTCCCATCGGGTATAGTCATGAGGCAAAATAGGGGAAACAAATGTAGGAAAAGTGTGCAAAACTAGCACCCAACAGCTAGGACCTTACATCATTAGTAAGGAATTGGGTAAGGGGGCATACCTTCTAGAGGATTTCGAAGGCCAACTCCTTCCTAACCCTCACAATGAATTGTACGTTAAGAGATTTTAGCCATAGCATCTCCCATTGAGGTGCGTGTTTTATTTTTGTCATGAATTTAGGTAGCTTGCATTGTTCATCATCATCTTATTTTTTGTCTTGTGGTGCCTTTCATATGGATCCAGCATCCATACCATATATCGGTTATGCCAACGGTGCAAGTCATTTCTCCCAGAATCTAGCCTCAACAGCTTGGGCCATTTCCCCCCATACAATCGTTAGTCCTCTCCAACGACCTATGCATTGGATCTGCCACCAATAACCAGGTTGAATATGATGCAGTGATAGGTTTATTATTCAATGTCCTTGATCATTTCATCCTTCATCTTCATGTTCGTTTAGATTCCTTGTTTCTTGTCATGCAATTGAATGGCGTGTATCGTGTGAATAACCATGTCCTTTTTAGAAGATATTTACGAGTGAAATTCTTAGTGCGTGAATTTGAAACCATTACATTTAGTCATGTACCTAGAGCCCAAAATCACTATGTAGATAGCATTGCAAACAATATTCTAGATTGGCATTTATCAAATGCATTTAACACAAGACAATAATCATAAACAAATGGTGAACCATATACTCGTCATATATAAAAATATGCATATCCATAATATGTATCGACAAAATCATAAATGTTTTGGAGTCCACTACTCTAATAATTCCTACATTCCCATAGCATGCTACAAACTCAAAACTAGGGGCACCACATGCCCCTACATCTAATCACTATCTAGAGGGTCTTGAGTGAATGGCTCGGCTCCTGCAGCTCGCAGATCCTGCACAGCCTATTCGTCCATCGCCATGCGCCGCATGACCCCTCGCCATTCCAAGGGTAGAATGATACATCCCTCGATGTGCCGGTTCTCAATATTGTGCCATCCGTGCTCAGATACACCGGTTAGCATCATCTCACACCTGCGGTGGACATCCTCCAACAGAGCCTCCAAGTCAGGTCTCTGATCTCCTCGCGCTCCACTAGACTTCGTAGCCCCAAGCGCTGCGGGTTGTCCCATATACCCTGCTGACTTCACTGGTGCTATATCTGCATAAAAAAAGTAACGAATTAGTACCACATACATATTATAAAAACTTTAAAATGCATCATAATATATAGCAACTTTCACTTACCATCTAGTCCCCATGCTCAACCCGTCGGAAGTGGCAAGTCAAGGTCCCCCTAAAATTTCATACCACTATATGGATAGTCGTCTATGTAAAGTGGCATCGGATCCTAATGTGCAAAGAACTCGTGTCAGAACATCAGTCTGACTCCCCCACCTCCTCCTCTCCGTAATATCTGCCTCTAGTGGGACATCCTGGGCTCCTGTGGGCCCCCATCCTGGATCTGTACATGAGGTCGAAGTGTGGGGATCTTCTCGAAGAAGAACGAGCACAACATTGTACCAAAAGCACAGTAATGGTTCACCTATCGCTTGCATAACGACAGTTTTCGTTTCACTGATGACATCATCATCTCATCCCACCCATAGTAGGTCCCACTCAGTACACTCTCAACTAACATCATCTACCCCCTAGTGATGTGGTGGAACACCTGGTTTCCTAAGATCTGCAGTACTACGGCGGCGACAACTCATGTCTCTAGTCTCACTAGATCACCGCTAGGTATGGTTGTGCCCTTCGCATGAACATCTGGTCTGCAGTGCCGTTCAATGAACTCTGATATGTTCTGCCCCGGTGGTAACACCGAATGTATATTTCCCACCACCCCTAGTGGCAGAAGTTTGGTCAAGAAGTAGCTGTCCTATATTGTTAACTCGATCTTATGCCCCTTCACTATAAAGGCCTCCTGGTCTGGATCCTGGTAGCTGACTATCTTGGATAGCAAGGGCTCCCCTACTTGCATCAGTGGGTTCTCACCCAACTTGAGAAACTTGTACCTCTCAAGTGCGCCTCGGACCACCTGATCCCCCTAGATCTCAGCACGAAACGCATCCAAATCCCTATCTATCTAGTTTATCTTTAGCTCTGCCATACCTGCACAAACCCATCATGTTTTTCAGCTCAAAGAAAGATACTCATCAAGTCCCGGTTCCCAGCCAAAAATAGGAAAAAACCCACTTTTTGGCCAACTCGCATTTTTCAAACCCTATACCTGCGAGCTCATAGTTTTCCCCTCTGTAAACTATGAGCCAGGTCACAGTACAAGGCCTAGGAAGTGTGAGACGGTCGTGAGGATGGGCAGAATGTTTTTCCTGGGCTCCGAGCACCTAATATGAAAAATTAAACCGCTAAAAAAGTATAGTAGGGTTAGGCCACCAACCTGTAGCTGATGGATCTCGATTCCAATGGTCGATTTGTCTGCTAAAATCACCGCAGTATTTAGGGCATTCTCCTCCTCTCCAAATTCACCACAACTCCACTAGAAAATGAATCAAATTGGACGGAAATTGCCCTATTAAAATAAAAACCCTAATTTTTCTTTCACTAATTGCGACCAAACCGTAGCTCGGTTTGACAAACCGTCAGCACTGTTGGAAATCTCACACCGAGCTCTAAAATGGTTATTATTTTGTTTTCGGTGATTTGATACTTTACCCGGAAGCCATTTTTCTAAGAATGGTCACTTCGTCGCCTCTAAAAATCGGATTTCTTCACTTGCACTACTTTTACTTGGGGCTCCACTTTGCTTTCATACTTTTCAATGCGTGTGTTGGTTTCCATCATGAGTAGCCACATTTTTATCATGTTTTTATGGTCCCCACCGGGCCTATTCTGTTTGGCAGCCTCATCGAGTCACCCTTGATCAGAGCATCCGAATTGAGTCACCTTCACATTCATGGAGTCCGTCCTGAATCCATTTTTCCTCCTAGTATAGTATCCCATCCTTTTGTGCCTTTTTCCTCTCTCGTGTCACCCATTTTGGCCTCCATTCATACTGTCCCCCATCCCCTCTAGAGTTGAGTCAGTTGCGGACAGGTCATCCATGCTTTTATGCTCTGACAAGGGAAGTCGTATTTCCGCTACTCAGTATCCCCCCTTCCATTACCATCCCTGGTTTCAGTCCATTAGTCACTTTACTGTGATCCCTCATGCCTTAGTTGAGGATTCCTCATTGCCTCACCTATGGCAGAGCTCCTTTTGTTGACATCAACACATTCATTCCAAAAGACAGGTCTAGAGGGTGATGTACCTTGGTTTCAGGTTCCATTCTTGTTTGGTGCCTCGGATTAGGCAAAGGGACTCATCAATGCCCTTTGACTTGTTTGTGTATCATCTGCTCCGCTTCAGCTCATTGATATTCATATACTTGATGGTTCGGTGATTCAGCAGATTGTACCAGTGATTCCTGGGTTTGTGTGAGATGTTTCAGACCTCATGAGGGGGTGGCCCTTCAGGTAGCCCCTCACATGCCCAGATGACCTCATATTTTGCTACAGCCTCATATGCAGCTCCACAGATTTTATGGGTTTAGTTCCAGCCGCTTGCAACGCCTCTAGCATTCATGTATCACTCAGATGATCCATTCATATTTTCAGAGCCCTTTCTTGTTTATCAGGGCTTCTTTGGTTGTTATCATGTCTCATGTACTCATATATTATTGTATTCAGTCCTACCTGTTGTCCCAGGCGTAGTATGTATGTGGGATCCATTATATTTTTTTCTGGCCCATTTTATGCCAGCATGTCATGTATCATTTATCATATACTTCATAGCTCAGTCTCATTTTGTTGGGCACACCATTATTCTTTGTACTTTGCCATCTTGTCGGGCATAGGTATGCCTCCCCCGCCTCACTGAGAACAGGTACCCAAACATTAAAGGAGACTTCTTTTGTTTGTAGGTCTCACCCCCTCAGTTATTGTTCTCTCTTGCTTCACTCTTTCTATGCATCTCTCTCTCTCTCTCTCTGACCCCCCTTCGGTGTCTGGTGATTGTGTTTTTACAACGTACTTCGGTCATACAATTAGCTACTAACGCTCACACGTTGGGGGGCAATCTGTGACACCAATTTTTTATCATCTAACCATTTACATTTAGATGGATCAAAGTACACCATATAAGACCAATTTTACAATATCAAATTTGCTTTCACTATAAGAAATAATTTAATAAACCATATTTTATTAAGTTATTTCTGGTTCAAATAAAAACCCCGTGAGGAATAGTTAAATAAATCCTTATTTATTTGATTTTTCTCTAAAAATAATTAATTAAATCATTACTTAAATAATATCCCTAGTCATATTTAACCCAATTATGAGAAATAATTATATAAATCATTATTTTTCTTATTTTTCTCTAGGAATAATTAATTATATCATTATTTAGTTATTATTCCTTGTTAAATTTGACTAAATCACCTAGATAATTAAACAAATCATTATTTGTTAAATTAATCCTTAACCCCATTCTTGAAACGATAAATAAATCATTTATTTTTTTATTATTTCGAAATAAAGGTATTTAACCAATTTAGATTCATTTTCCCTCCAAAAAAATATAATAAAATATTCCAAGTAGTTATAATAATAATATTTTATTATTCGCCATTATCGAGGATAACTCAATATTTTGTTATAAATAGGAGGGTTTCCCATTCATTATTCACTTTGATCACTTTCATTTTCATTCTTTGGTCATTCTCATTGCTGCTACTATTTTCTTGCTCCTTGAGCTTCCATAGGGTTCATCACATTTCGAGTTTTCTACACCATTGAGAGAGAAGAACTTTTGGATCTGAAGCATTGAGGATAGCCAAGAACCCATCCCATTGAGGGGGACTGGTAACATCATTCTTTTTTCCCTTCCCAGGTGTTAATACGTATAAAATTCTTTATATCTTGTCTTATCCGTTGGATATTTGGAGAAACTTTTATTTCTTTTTACTGTTTAACTGCTTTTACTGCATAGATCTGGGTTTTTGCAACATTTGTTTCGACTATCTATTGCAGATCTAAGGAAGTTAAACAACCATCTTTGTTGTTAGGGTTGTTTGTCACACACAACTAAAGTGAGCTCTTTTCGTACACTTACGTTAAGAATTTACACTAACAAAAATTATGATGTAAAAAGTATAATAGATTTGTTTTAGTTTAGTTTCATTAATATTGCACGTTGTTATTTTATGCTTCGTTGAGTTTTTTTTTCCTTCCATGGTTTTTTGTTGTGCACAATGTTATGAGGGTAGCATTGCATCATATTGTATTTAATGTTTTAAAAATTAGAGTCGGACTTGGAATCAATTGAGGATCTACTTGGAATTGGAATGACTTGGACTGATTTTATTTCAATGACCCTATTTACATAAAAAAATACATATAATATTTAAATTTTAATGAAAAAAACATTTTAAAAGTTCAAAATATATTATAAAAATTCCTTGTCTCTACATATTCCTTATTCTTGGACATTGGAAAACTTATATCAAGGCCATATAACTTGTGAAAGAAGGTTCTTGAAGCAGCTGACATGCTATATGGAATAAATTATTGTAGTTGTCAAAATGTTGCAATACCTCTACATACAATTCAATTTTGTCTTTGTTATATGTTACAAATATCTTAAATTTGGGAAACATATGCAATTTAAATATGGTTTATGCTTTATCTAGAATGTAGTCCCCATAATGTGGTGCCTATGCTTGATATAGAAATACTTGGCACATAAAAGAATATGGTTTGGAGACTTAACAACTTTGTGTTTTATATTTATATAAGTAATTGGAAAGAGTGCAAGCATGAGAAATGTTTTTCATTCAAATTTTAGCATGTAGAATGAAATTAATCTTTGGGACCAATACAACCTTCTTGTTAACATTGTCACATGGTTCTTGTTTGAATTCAATGGCATTGAAATTGGAATAAAATTTGAACTCTGATTCAGATAAAATTCACCATCAATTTTGAATTGTGATTGTTAATGCAAAATATAGTAGGCCTAGTACAAAGCCTCGCTAGGAAACCTAGGTCTTATGGAAACCAAGAGATCAACTACCATTGTCACCTCAATGGCCTTTCTCTTGTTGTTTTGTCATTGGATACTATCCTCACAAGGGAGGCTTCTCTACAATTCTTATAGGTTAGACGACAATGGTTCCAAGCCAAATGGTTCTCTAAGGAGCTTGTAGCTAAATCACCTGAAAGATAGTCAATAAAGGATGGATCAAGGGTGGATAATGGTTCAATGGCTATGGGAGAAGGTATTGGAAAATCCTTGGAGGTCTAGTCGAGAGTTACAAATAATCAAGTAAAATTTCACCCAACCCCAATAAACTAAGGAAAAGTTGTTATAAGTTATGATTTTTATGATTTCATATTTACAACAATCAATAGCATATAACAACAAAGAAACAACCTCTAAAATGCTAAAATCAACAAAGGATTAAATGTTATCAAAGAGGTAAGCAAGGGAAAGGTTAACAAGGAAATTTTAAATCTTTGAAAATCCATATGGCAATAATAAATATCTCGACATCAACCTTATTTTTAGAGGTGAAATATGCAATTAATGCTAGAATTTTCCTTTTTTTAATTATTAAATGCAATTCCTACCAATAGAACAATAACATATAGATGTAAAATTTCTATTAAATACATATTTAGATTAAACCTTAGCCTTAGTTGCCAAGAAATAAGAAATAAGTAAAATTAAAGTGATCTCCACAACTATACTAGTGCCACTATTCATTTGGGCAATGGATTCAATTAGTGTGAGGTCAATGATGGAAGGACTTCTAAGATGAAGAGGGTGGAAGACTAAATTGTTTCTCTTCAAAACCCTAGTGACTTCTTTCAAAGGATATTTAAGATAAAATAATGCACGTAATAATTTCATTTGATGGATTATTGAATCACAAATTTTGCTTAATCACATAGAAATAAGGTTTCATGAAAGAAATTGCACAAGAGAAACCCTAATTTCAAAAAATAACATGCAAAATGGAAGAAGATAACATTAAACTTACACCATTAAATCGAGAATCACTTAATCAATCGATACAATAGTCTCTCCATGCAAAACATACCACCCAAGACAATTCACACCATTATTTCGCCTTTGCATCCAAGAGAAAAAAAAGAGAATAATACTAGTGTGCACTAACTCAAGAGAGTAGAAATGAGAACGTATGATGATGATCCAAGGAGAAATGACCTCCCTCTATTTATATGAGGGCAACCAAATCATTTTTATTAATTTACAATGAAAAGGCCCTAAATGTTTGCTTTGAGCATTCAACTAGGCCAATAGGTCACTTTTCAACCTAAAGATAACTTTAGATAATGATAAAATGTAATAAAATATCATAAGTATCCACACACGTGGGAGATTTATCTCTCCAACATGACGCAATTCTAAAACGATCATCTCCATCAAGAAAGGATTCAAATTGGGTCCAAGAGTGTTTCTCACTCCAAGGGACATCATTAAAGTGAATGGGTACATCTCCAAGTAAAAACTCCTCCACCAAGATATCAACATCAGGGAGGCTTATGTCACCCTCCTAGGGAATTCATGGGTGATGTGGCAAAGGCCAAGATCAAGTGTTGACCTCAGAATGGGGTGTTCCAACCCTCCCAAACTATCTCAAGTACTAATCTTGGCTTTATACAAGGAAACATCCATCAGACAAGTACAAAGTCATACTTGGGGGGTCTTGGGTCCATAGGGAACATCATCAATTAAGTCAAACCCTTAGCTTCTAGGTTGAACATTTCAACATTGGGACACGTAGAAATGGACATACAATCATGTGGTGGGCTCCTTAAAGCCCAATGCTCATCTCTAGTGGTGCAATGTTGTGGTTGTAATGTTGTATGTGCTATCAAAACTTGGTAGACTTCCTCCAAATTGTGGTGGAGAGATATCAAGCCATCCCTTAAGGGACATTTGATGCATATGTGATGAAACACCTGAAGCATACCCTCAATATCAAGTGAGATCAACATTATTAGGTGTGAAAATGTACAAGTCTAATTGCAGCAATTGGAAATTTATTCTTCTAACTGTAAATTAATTATGTAGTTTATTTGCTACGGAACATATCAAATAAATCACAATGAAAATTTTCACCATAAAAATATTGTGGAAATAAAATGTTGGAAGCTAAAAAAGATGCTAGCAGACACATAAAAATGACACAATTATTTTTGGACAATTGTCCCTGAAAAAACCAATGTGGGAAAACCGATGCAATAGATGAGGGTTTTATTATTATGCAACAACAGAAATTCTGAGTACAATAAAATGGATCCTGAACTGATAATCCTCTCTAAGAGAAATATCGTCAATAATATTTGAGGGAAATTACCCTACTCGACAAGCAGTATCGGCTCAATCTCATAACTCAGAGTCAGTCATCCAAACCCCTTGCACAAACTTTTGTGTCACCCATGCACAACCTGTAACTCATACTGCCCATATCTTCTGTTACTCAAGTCATTTTTCCTACTACTACTCTGGAAAATACCCTCCTGACCTCTAGCAAGTGAATCCACCTCCAACTCAACTAAATTGAACGACCTCATTGAGGCTTTGCGCATCCAACTGGAGAAATAATACAACCACCTCTCTTGACTCTTCTTCAACTGGAAAATCCTCTGGAAATCTGCTACATTTCCCCTCCTCCACCCATTACTCGAGCACTGGCTCGATCTCACTACTGAATCACTTGCTACTGGAAATTGAAAGTGCCTTGATCAATGAGTACCTGCATTGGTGTAACTCCATCTACCCATCAACCTCTTCTTATAATCTCCAACTGAGACTTCAATGGCCACTATTAAAACTTAATTAATTTTTGAGATCATCTCCAAGTCGATCAATGTGAGTTTATAGAGAATTCTCACATTTCTCAATTAAACACTATTAATTAACCAATTTTCTTAAGTTGGACTTAGGAAAAATTTAAATGATGGTTAATTAATTTAATTGAGTTATCTCTAGGTGGAGTTTCCATAAACGATTTATGGGTTTGAATATCTCTTGTGTTTTAGCCTCTCCACAAAGTTTGAGACTTGAAAATCATCTAATGCTAAAAAAACTAACACTCCCTCTTAGCAAGGAAGGTGTTCTCTAACGTTGCACTTATACAACACCATGTCTCTGCATCATCCTCCATACACACTCATGATGTTTGATAACTATATTTGTCTGCCATTGTAAATCAACCACTGTGCTAACTCTGATTCATATTCCAATGACTGTAGTTGAACCATGTTGCATCTTTGTTGCTACTGTCACTGCTCTTTATAACCTATATTGTTTCCAACTCTGCATATGCACTGCAACCCAACTAACACTCCCTATCACTGTTGTTGCTGCTACTGCAACTGAGAAGCATCAAAAATACTAAATCAACTGTGGCCACATGCTGCAACTGTCTCCCAGGTCTCTGATTTATACTAGCCTTTGCACTTTCCACTGGGAAATTTGCAATGTTGTTGACTCTTCATTGTGCCTCATGCATTTCTATCAACACTTCTCTACGCTCCTCGACATCTAATTGCAACTAGTTTGCAACTATATAGTGAGTAGTTATTGTCATCACAATAACTTGGGATAAGAAATGGATTAAAAAAATGTAATTTTCATGTAATTTGGGTCTTATGGATGTGTTTCCATACAAAGGAAATGTCATCCTCATTTCGGAGTTGGATTTGTGGACCCATATAGTATCATCCTTCTAGAATATTTTATTTGTCAAATTATTTCAAAATTTTATCTGACTCATTTGTTTCTTGTCACCTTTCCTCTAATATGAAGTCCATATTGTTTCAGGTACTTGCTGAAAAGATGGAAGAGCTATTAGACTTTGACAGGGATCTTGTTCACCTTGAAACAACTTCCAATGTAATATCATTTGAATCCTCTTTTCAATTTAATTTTTTGGAAAAAATATAACTGCTTTTTTATTACATTGAATTTCTGTAAATATTACATCAAAATCTATGTGAGATTGTTTATAGGCCTACAAATGAAACACAAAATTTATAGTCAATCCTATTTTTTCAGATGGATTGAATTCTTCTAAAGCATCTGCATTCAAACTCTTGTAGTGCCGACCTTGTGATGAGTTTATTTGCATTATGAAATGTTAGTCTCACCTTTTTATAAGTCTTCAACTTTAAAACTAGAGGGCCATTTCAAATTTCTAAATTATTTTTAAAATACCTAATATGATATAACACATTCATAGTTTAGAAAACAATTTATCAAATTTAATTTAATTTAATTATAATTTTATATATTTAAATTGTAAATTTATATATTATAAAGGGAACAAATAAATAAAATAGGGCTTTCGGAATTTATCAATAATTATTAAGTAGATGGTAGGGATTTAACATATAATATATTTAGTAGTATACAATGTGGAAACTAGATCACTACTGAGGAGGTGGGGTGGGAGGAGGGGGGGGGGATGAATCAGTAGTGTGACACTTTTAAACTTTTTCTCCAATTAATTAAACTTTAAGCATGCATAAACCGAAACACATAAATATAGATTAGTGCAACAAAGATAAATTGGAAACCATGAAACAATCACACAATAGACACAAGTATTTCTATTGGAAAACCCTCCTCCAAGGTCAAAAACCACCCTTGTTGTTGCGGCACTGCTTAACATATTTTATTATTTGTTGAAAAAATATACATGGATCAACTTACAACCATAAGTCGAAAGACTCGACCTCCTACACATTATGCTGACATATATCATACTAGAAATTATTTCTTTCTTAGATCTACAGACTACCGTACACTAAAGGATCCCACGATCACCGATCCTCACCCAACTTCCATTGGACTATCCAATTCCTATTGGATCGAGAAATTTTTTCCTTTTACCGACTCTTTCAAATCACTATATACTCGGAAACCTTTGTGCCTTCACTTCCTCCATGTTAGCCTCATTTCAGAATATTTCACACTAGCCTCCCAATTCGCTCAACATTGAACATCACATCAACACCATCGTTCTCAACAAAATCTGGAGAATAAAATAAGAGACCACAATCTTCAAATGCTCCACTATCTGCCACACAATCTCATCAATCAGTTCTTCAATCCACACTTCATCTTCTACTCACTTCACAAAGATAATGGTTGAAACATTTTTTATCTATTTGCTGATACAATTGCAAACTTCTTCAAAAATTCTGCATAATGTAACTCACACAGTTTGCAAACTCTTCTCCAAGCTCACTCTCACTACACACAACTAGACAATCAACAATACTAGCATTGAGCTTCCTCCTATATGTAGATGAACTCAAAAATTACCAAGAATTACTGGGCATCACAACTTTTTTCATACGCTTGATTTGATCCAGATTCAGCTCGTTGACTCAATCAACCACGAACTCCACTTTCCCTTTCAATATTTTCAACTTTTATCAGCTTCTATAAGCCCCACGAACTTTTCCAACCATAAACCGAAAGTTTCGACCAAGAAAGTCGCCACAACATAAAAATTAGCTGATCATCACAAGGAATGTGGAGAAAAAAATCACAAAAAGGCTTGGTTGCACGTATAGGCCTGCTAGAAATTGACTGGAACTCGTTGTCACTCCCTTGGGCATGTCTGCCAGCGACTATAGATTTTCAGTCACACTAATGACCCATCCTCCATGCGACTAGGGCATAATATAAGGAAAAACACAACCAAATCAACTTTGATCGCTTCCAATCTCCTTGGACATCTTCTTCAGCTCCTGAACACTCCCCCAAGCTTCTGTGTTAACTCTGAAATTGATGAAATAGGCTAAGAACAAGTTAGTGACATGCAAGACCTATTATTCCAACTTTAGCACCAAGACCAACACCTCTAGCTTGTCAAGCAACAACCACAACATCTCTAAACACATATTTTACATGTAGCAACATCTCCAACTCCTGCAGCAACAACCTCAACACCTGCAGCTACATCATTAAGTCATCCAACTTCCTCCATCATTGATGGAGGCATCTCCAACACTAGCAGCCACAACTCAACACATGTAGCAACATATCTAATGTCTCTAAGACATGTAGAGACATATGCTAAACCAAGAGCAACACTCCAAACACCTGTAGTAACAACATCTTCAAACACAACATGCCAACCTAAATCCAAGCACACATGTGGAATCCATCTCTAATCAACAACCAAAACATCATCAAATCATCTCCACTAGGTCTAGTCATAAGTATGTTGACATCAATGGTTGATGAACCCCATGGATGCTTTGTGATGATGAGGATATATTTGTTGCTGCTACTATGCTATATTGTTATGATGATAATATCAGTTGATTTTGATCCACATGTGGAACATGGTGGTTGTTAGTGGCTTTTATGATATTGTTGCATGATCTTTGTTGTTGAGATGGTGAAGGCCAAGATGTTGAGTGGCCACACAGTAGCAGATGATGTTGCTAGTTCTTCTATTGTTGATGTTTCACGTTGAGAGCTTATTCTATTTCTCATGGAGGTCTTATGTTTTGATGCACATGTCGTGTATTGCAGTGTATTGTTGTTTCCATATGGAGCATATGTTATTGCCATGTATTCATGTTATTCCATATTTTGGGCATCTATAGATGAGAGCACATGTATGTGCAAATGTAAAATCCATGTATTATCATTGTATTATCATTGTATTATCTTTTTGGCACATTTCTCATGGAGAGACTCATGGTGTCTAGTATGACTTGTCTTGAGTTATGTATGGATCAATGGATGTCCAAGTCATGTTTTATTTTGTATATCATTGATGTGGCCCGACTTCATTGGATGCATGATGTAAACTTGGGTCCATAGAGTCATGGTTAGTGATAGGAGAGTTTATAGAGGATTCATATATCAGTCATATGTATTGTCTTAGCCACGTACTTGCTCCATGAAGCATTATATGTATTGTACTTCATTCTATATCTTGTCCAAAGTCAGTTCAATTCATGGTCATGAGGAGTAGTCCCTTGCATTTTGCAAGGTATTGCAGTAGACAGAGTATATGATTGTAGCTTCATTACATGCTTAGGGGGAGCATGTTTAGTTCAAATATGGAATGGCATTGGTAGAGAGATGTATGACAACTGGTTTCCTTATTCTACATGCTTTTCTTGCAGGAGATACCTCATGGGTTGCATCAGTATGGTTTTGAATATGACAGTGGGAGTCCTTCTCTCACCTAACACATTATTGGCATTATACTTCAGTGTTTGTATGACCGTTTTCCATTGATGTCAAAGGGGGAGAGATTTTGGATTGTTGAGTCAACCTCACATGTTGTATTGAGGTTGACATCAATGCCAAAGGGGGAGTTTGTTGACATTATTATGTTGACATCAATGCCAACTAACAAGACCATCAAGTCAAACATCCACCACAACACTCATTACACATGCATATAACCAAGAACACCATGAACCTGTTGACATCAATCCCAACACAACAATGCCAACAAACTCCTCTTTGGCATTGATGTGAACCTCAATACAACATGCGAGGCTGACTCAACAATCCAAAATCTCTCTCCCTTTGACATCAATGGAAAATGGCCATAACATTGTAGTACAATGCCAATAATGTGAGGGACCTAGCCCCACTTAACTGCTTAGTCTCTTAGTTGGTTTATGTGCTTCTCTGATTTGTTTAGGGTTGATGACTCTGCAAAATATTTTGTTTTGCTGAAAATTTTGTTATTGTTATAATTTTGGACTTGTTACTCAGTTAATAGATGGTTTAAAGAAACCAATTACTCTCAAACAAATATTCTCAATGGATATAATGGAGGAAATAGTATATTATTTTATATATAATAAAAACCCACATTAATTTTTTAAATTAATAAAAAAATTAAAAGAATGAGAAGAAAAAGAGAAATGGTCTTATATAGACTTGTGTGAACAAAATGTATAAGCCATCACACAATCCTTTAAGTTAATATGTGAGTATATTTTAAAAAAATGAATGTTTGTAGTTTATATATATTTTTAATCTCCTTCTATTAAGTACAAAATATATTCATATTACTTTATTTATGAAGAAAAGGTGTTATACCTTAGGAGTGTTGAAAGATTTATCAGCAAAGAGTGTGATGGATTGTCTACTACTGAATGAAAACAACTTGCAGCAAAGGAAAGGGGAACAACTTGGTCTTGTAGAGGACTAGTATCATGAACTTGATGGTCTAGTTGAGTGCCAAAACAGTGATCACTTGCAGAAAATGACATGGAGGAAGCACATAAGGCCAGTTTTGCTTCAAATTGTGTTTCTGAACAAACGAATATAAATTTGACAAAAGTGAGAGAGGTTTTTGTCAATCATAGGTAAAGGAAGAAAAACCTCCTTCAAATTTTACAAAAGTATCATGGTTTGGGAGAAATGTTAAATTTACAAGTGCTACAAGAGGTTTGTTGCACTTCTGGAGTGACCTTGGAAAAATCAAGTTTTCTCATAGCTGGAGTGTCTAAATTACTTGCTTAATGAGTCAAATGACAACTAGACTAGAAGAGATTTCCAATGAGCTACCATGAGCTCAATTTGGAGTTGAGGAAGGCCTCCAAAAGCTTCCTACACCAGCACTCTGCATTTCTGCACCATCACTCAGCTCTTTTTGACCAGTCTTGGGAGAATCAACTTTTGACAGGTCAAAACAACTCCAATCAACAAACAGAAGGTATATTTGGAAATTAGACTTCAAGAGCTTTCCAACGAGCTATCCTGCAGCCAATTTGGACATCGGGAAGACCTCCAAAAGTGTTCTGCAAAACAGTGTTGCGTTTTGTCATCCTGGCGTTGCGCATTCAACACTTGGCACTGCACGTTTGCACTAGCGCTGCACGCCTGGAACTTGGCACTGCGCCCTTTCCAAATAAGTTTTCTGAGCTTTCCAACCACTCAAATCACATCAAATTTCCTTCAAATATTTGCCAAGGTCATCCAAGCAACCTCAAGTGGTAAGTACATGATATAAACCCTATTTTTATGCCATTTGGTGAATTCTTAATCAATGAAAATGAAACCCTAAAAGGAATCCCTAAGTTTTAAGCTTGAAATCACTATTTCATTCCTATTTCATCCTCCTTGAAGAAAATAAGTCATAAGCAGGGGTCATTACATTGGTTGAGGGTTGTCATTGAGTTAGTTTTCACCTCACTCATTCCCTTCATTTGCAAAGTTGCCATTTCATTCCTTCCCCTCATTCATTTCACCTTCAACCCTAGGGTTTCCAAAACAGAGTTTAACATGTCTGAGGAAGAAGACAGTGGTATGGAGGCACAAATGCCAAAGAAGACCTTCATCATGAGCAAGAGACAGAGAGTTTAACAGATGGACTTGGATGACCAAGATGATCATGAGGCCTCAAAGCTGGTCATCAAAGAGAAGGATGCCATGACCAAAGAACTACAGGACAACATGGCAAAAGCCCAATTTGTCATATCATTCTTAGAACAAGAGAACAAGAAGCTAAAGGACAAGCAAGTTCTCATGGAGTTAGAGCCGCTAAAGGCAAAAAGACAAGACATCAAGGGTAAGGAAATGATGGTACCTGATGACTCTGACCATTTTGATACTCAAACCATCAAGTCAAGACCAAAAAGAAGAGGTCTTAAGAGAGGTTTAGAACAGGAAAAACATGAGGCAAAGAAACTTAGTTTTGAGGAAGAGGTTTCTAAGGAAGTTGAAGATGACAAAGAGGTATGGATAGACATAGTTAACCTACACCTTGAGAAGCTCCTCCAAAAGGCAAACAAAGACAATGAGATGCTCGGACACATGTCTAACAAGTACATCACTAGAAACAAGGTCTGCAACATCAAGCTCAAGCAGTTGAAGAACAAATTGAAGGAAACCCTAGCCAAGCAAAAGGAGAAGGAGAAGCTAAATATTCTTGCTGAGGTGTCCCTCCAAGCCTCCCAAACATGATCAGCAAAGCAATTTCCAATTTTGGCACCTTTGTACACATTTTTTATTTTTGACATTTTGGCTTGCAAAAAATAGGGACAAACGCGCAGTGCCACTGGCGCTGCACTCTTTTTTGGGGCACTCAAATGCAAACAACTCAACATATTCATGTTCCTCATGCCAAGGACATCATCCTCAAAAAATTTCGGACCATTTGGAGCAAAATTGGTCCCTCAAAAGGGTCAAAAACCACCAAAAAATCACCTTTTTGCCCTCTTTTCAACACCAGCACTGCACGTTTAGCAGTCTTGGGAGAATTGATTTTTGACAGGGCAAATGGGCACCATTCTAAAAAGTAAAGGCAGATTTGGAAACTAGATAGGACAGGATTTCCAATGAGCTATCATGGAGCTCATTTGGACACTGGGAAGGCCTCCAAAAGTCAGCTGCAAAACAGGCAATTTTCCCAGTCTTGGCGCTGCGTGTTTGCACTGGCACTGCGCCCTCAGCCAGTGGCGTTGTGCCCTTGCCAGAAAGTCAACAAAAGACACTAGGAGTTATTGTAAAAGTTATTGAGCGGCCTTAAGGTCAAATGCTTCCAAAATTAGCTCAGTCGATATGTTAGAAGTTATTATTGCAATGAATGAGTTTTAGATATTTTTGCCTTGGGCCTTGCATGGTCTCATAGGTCAAAATGCCTTAAATATGTAATGACTTCTAAAACCCTAGCTAGGGTTTCACCTCCTCATTTGGAAAATAAATACTACATGTATGCCTCATGTTGGTTGTTGGTTGATTGTTGAGATAAAAACCTCATAGACTTTGGGTTGTGGAGAGCTTTTGGCTTTGGAGCTTTGTAACTGTTTTGGACTGAATATCAATGAAGCAAGCACATTCACAAGATTCATGGACTTTGTTGAATGGTGATGTTGTCATAAATTTTTAATTGTCTTCCTATGTTTTTCATATTGTTCATCTTTTCCCTTATGACAAAGTAGAAAATTTAGATTAAGATATGTTGTTGAGAGGCACCTTAATTCTGTATACTTTCTGTTGTTTAGATGTTTTCCTCTGCTAGGTCTGATTAGAGAATTCTTAGTTGCTCTCTAATTCCACTTAGCTCAAGCCAAAGAAGTTTATGGTATGCCCTGTCCTTTGGTGTAGCTTAAAAAATTGTTTTTAAGGCCTTTTCTTTGAAGTTAATTGATTAGGGTTTGGCTAAAGAAGTTTATGGTTTGCCCTGTTCTTTAATCCATCTTGAAGAGTCACTTTGAAGGTCTTTTATAATCTGATTGAAGAATTTAGGAGTTCCCTGCTCTTTAATCATCACTTATGTGTTATCTTAAATGTTTTCTTCTCTGAAGGTAAATAGCTAGAGAATTTAGGAGTTCTCTGCTCTCTAGGGTTTGCTGGATTGTTGTCTTGAAGTTTACTTGGTAAAGCTAGGTCAAAGAAGTTTATGGTGTGCCATGTCCTTTGATTCTTTCTCAAACATAGTGCTCTTAAAGACTCTTCTTGTTATAGTATATGTTAAAAGATTCTTAATTGCCCTTTAAACCTACTAAATTCACAACTTAATGTTCATTTCACACCCACCTAAGCTATTAAGATCCATTTGGCTTTGTTAACTTTCCCTATGAAACACCCTTGATTTATTGTTGTACTTTTCAAGCCTTTCACAGACCCCATAGCCCAATGGTTTGAATTTCTCTTACTCTATTTGTTCTTCTTGACAAGCAACCCAACCAAACAAAACAAAACAAACAACCCTATCATTTTAACTAGCCTAAAATCAGCATCCTAGATCAAACAAGTTATATCTTTCATACAAATATAGAGAGAGCCATCTCTGAGTCTAGGAAGGCTAGGTCCTAGGACTCCAAAGTTGGTTTGATGTTACCCTTGTCTATTTGGTCTTGCCAATCTGACAAATTACAGGGAGCTAACATGTTCCACCGCAGTCTCAATTAATTCACAAAATTCTTGGTTGATATGAATGGATTACTAGGTTTAATTTTAGTATTAAGATAAAATCCTTGTTGATAACACAGTATACACTCAGATGCAACCTAAACTTTGTTGAGTAAAATACCAAGTTGCCTACACAAATGCAAGAGTTCACAACAAACAATAGAAGATGCCATATTGTTAACAGTCAATAGGTATTACTTATCTTTCTCATGCTGATATTAGAAGTCATACATAATTGAAATACAATATAGTGCAAATCATTCAATTATTCAAAGTAACAATGTAATCCAAATTCAATTGTTCAGGTAAACCAGGTCTGTTCCACTACAGTCTCAATTAATCCACAAAATTCTTCATTGATATGAATGGATTACTAGGTTTAGTTTTGGCATTAAAATAAAATCCTTACTGATAACACAATATACACTCAGATGCAACCTAAAATCTGTTGAGTAAAATACCAGGTTGCCTACACAAATGCAAGAGTTCACAACAAACAACAGAAGATGCCATGTTGTTAATAGTCAATACGTATTACTTATCTTTCTCGTGTTGATATTAGAAGTCATACATAAATACAATTTACTCTATACAATTGTGATGTAATACTTATCAAATTTCTTATTCATGTTGTACTCTACTACAACTTTGATATGGTTATTAATTCTATACTTATTTGCAAGAGTTATGTACATGTAATTCCAGTTCATGAATGATTGGTGAACTATTGAGCAAAATCAACAATTTTTTTTAAATCAAAATTTTGTGGTAAATCTGTAAGTTGTTGCAGCCATGCCAAGAGTTTCTATTGCAGATCGAACAAGGAATAGGAGGAGGCGAGGGACGAAGGGGGCTCAGCTGCAGAGCAGTTCATCAGATGAGGATAATGGGGGTGATGTGAATGCTCCCAATGCTCCCACCAATGTCGTTGAAAAGGACTGTGTGGTAGCAGATCATCGCAGCCCACCATCAACCACAGAGCCACCTTCAACCACAGTGCAAGGTGCAAGTTCAACAAAGAAAATCAGTGCCATTAGAGGTTGGACAAAGCATGACATGCTCGTTGCAATTGATGACATCGAGTTTAAGGGATATTCAATCCGTGCATCTGCAAAAAAGCATGGTATTGTTGCCTCTAACATACATTGTTGGATAAACTGGTTGACTAAAGCGCAGAGGGCATGTTACAATTATGATTGAAGAGGAGGACGAGGTGCTCGAGTGGTGTAAGGATATGGCCCAACTGGGACATGGGTTAGAGCTTATACAACTTAAATCCATAGTAGCTCAAATCTGTCAAGAAAGGCCAAACCCCTTCAAAGATGGTTTTCCCGGTAAATCATGGTGGAGTGGGTTTAAAAAGAGGCATCCAGACCTTCTGTTACATACAGACGAGGGCCTTGGCAGAGACAGGGCTTTAAATCTACACCCTGCAATTGTGTTCAATTTTTATAACACTCTTTCTGCTACATATGAGCAACACTCATATGCCCCAGACCATATATGGAATGGTGATAAAACAGGCTTACAGGTAGGAAGGAATTGTGGTATGTGGGTAATTGTCAAGAGGAGTAGAAATGTGCCTAAGCTATTGCCTAAGAGCAGGAAGTGGATCATAATTCTTTGTTCTGTCAATGCAATTGGTTCATCAATGCGAGGATTTTATCTATTTAAAGGTAAAACTCAACTAAAAATATATACAGAATTGTGAGCCAAGTGCATGCATGGATGCACATCCACATACATGAATGACAAATGAACTATTCCAGAATTGGCTTTGCCACTTTGTTGCATCTGTACCAGGTGGTGTCTCACCTGAAAATAGACACCTACTTATTTTAGATGGTCATGGAAGCCACATGGTTGTGCACACAATCGAGGAGGCCAATAATTTGGGCATTGACTTGTTAACATGGTCGGCGCATACCACTCAGAGATTGCAACCCCTTGATGTTAGTTTGTTTGGGCCTTTCAATAACTATTTCAGTTTCGAGCGAGCTTCATGGATGGCAAAGAATCCACGGGTGGAAATAAAGAGGTTTGAGCTAGCTGAGCTTGCAAGTAAAGCATTTAAAATAGCTCTCACACCTTCTAATATTAAGGTTGGATTTAGGAGGTCTAGTATATGGCCACTAAATGTTGATGCTCTTATGCATGATACAGGTTGTAGCCAAGCATTTGATGTGGAAGGTCAAGAAGCAGAGCACTGACAAGACCATGTCAGTGCCCAAGAAGATGTAACTGTTGCTGAAGGTATAATGTACCTTTTTGAAGGGTTGTTCTATGGTGATGATGATGAATATGTCAGTGAGACATAGTTCAGTCATGAACCAACTATCAATATCATTGAGGCTGTCACACGCACTAAACCACCTGCCAATTATGCATGTGATATTCCATGTGATGCAGTTGATCAAGGGAATGAAAATGCAACAGAATTAAACAATGAGCAATTGAGCAAAATGGTTAAAAGAAATTGGTTTCCAACTCTGAGATAAATAATCTCAATGGATATAATGGGCGAAATGGTATATTATTCTTCTTTCTTATAATAAAAGAAACACACATTAGCTTAAATAAAAGAAAAAAAAACAAAGAGATTAAAAGAATAAGAAGAGAGATGGCCTTATAGACTTGTGTGTGAACAAAATGTACATAAAGAACCATCACACAATCCTTTAAGTTAAGTGTATATGTGAGTATATTAAAAAAAATGTAGTTTATATTTTTTTAATCTCCTTCCATACTTAACATAATTGAGTTCAAAATATATTCATATTATTTTATTTATGAAGAAAAGGTGTTAATCTTTTGTAAATATAAAATTTAATTTAATTTTTATTATCAAGAAAAGGTGTTAATCTTTTGTAAATATAAAATTTTATTTTATTTTTATTAAATTTTTATTTTTATTTTAAAACTAGTTAAAGAACATAAAGAAGAAAAAGTAGATTGATGTAAATATGTGAAATATATAAAAAGTGTATTTTAATTAATAAAAAAATTTATTATTTTAATAATACTTTAATGTAATTTAAAATAAAATTGTGATTTTTTATTATTTAAAATGTACTTTTAAATATATAAATAAATTCAATTTCTTAAAAAAAATATTTAAATTTTATAAATTATACAACTCATTTTTAAAGACTTTTTTCTAAAATTAAAAAACAAAATGAACTAAATTATTTTTAATTAGAATGAGGTTAGGGTTCTCGAAATATTGAAACAGTGAATTTTTATTTTCTTTCTTTTTCTTTTTTTTTTTTTTAGCTGAAGGGTTCTCGCAAAATTGAAATAAAATAGTGAATTTTTATGTTCTTTTCTTTTTTAATTAGAATGCGCATGCAAAATTGAAATAGTGAATTTTTTTTTCCTTTTGAAAAGAAAAATTATTTTATAATTTAAAACAAAATAAAAATCAATCGTAAAATTAAAAAACTTAATGAATTGAATTTTTTTTTAATTAGAATGAGGTTAGGGGTCTCGGAAAATTGAAATAGTGATTTTTTTTACTTTGAAAAGAAATTTAGTATCACGTGTGAGAAAAGTTGAGAGAAGTTGTCGGTAATAAGAAATGAGGCGATGGGCAATTGAACATAAATTCCACTCCTGCTTTACAGTTTTTACGTACACGATGGATCTTTCTTGTTTGCTTCAATGAAAGAGAAGCTCACATGTCAATGTCAAAATAGGAAAAAATAGGTTCGTGTGTGACCGGTGGAAATTTGATACAATAAGCTATTTGATATTACAATAAGCTATTTGATATTAAATGTGGTGATGCAGTATATGTCCATTATTAAATTTAATTTTGTTTAAATTTAAGGATGTCTCACCGAAATTTGAAACAACTAATAAATTGTAAGCTACCGTTAAAATTTAATTTCGTTTAACTCTAAAAATGAACATATACTACTCCACTACATTTAATATCGTATCACTTACCATTTATTGCTTTCCCAAATTTAAAGCCTCGTTAAACTACGGCCTTTCAATTTTTCTAACCCCTGGCCGTAGTGTGACGAGGCTTCAAAATTGAAATTCAATATTCATTTTAATTTTGAGAAGAAATTTGATGGAATTGACGGCGGCGGTCACGTGTAAAGCAAATTTTTCCCACGCGATCCGTTGAACCATCTCACTCTGTGTCCACATGTGGTTGGTTGTAGAGTTTTGCTCTAACTACACCATTTACCCTTTCTTTGCATGCGTGGCAGTGTTGGATGGCAGTGTTGCAGAGGATATGTAACGCAGAAAAATTGAAGGGTTCGACAAAATTCTCTGCGCTTTGTATCCATCTCCTCTGCCCTTTGGAAACTCTTTTACGAAGGCCCTCCTTGGCAAATTTGTATCCATCTCATCCACCATCCGAGACCTTCCAATCTCTGTTTCTATTTTTCATACGACAATGGCTGCTTCCACTTCCACCTCCACCGCTGCTCATTCCAACAACAATAGCTGCTCCGACGTATCCTACTGGCTTGGAAGAGAAATTGAAAGATTTTGAAACGAAAACATTATTGCAGCAGCAAAGCGGAAGAGTTCAGGTGGTACGCATCACTGGCTTAGGTTGAGTTGGGAAGACAACGCTAGCTATAGAACTCTTCAACAGGAAGAGCTCAAATTACACTAAATTTTACTTTTTATTTGATGTAGGAGAAAATGTTAAAAAATCATTGCATTCCTTACTGAGCCAACGTCTTAAGGGCTTCCTTCAATTGGAATTGCATATTATAGACAACAGGCATCAAGGTATTGAGATTCTCAGGAAACATCTATCATCTTATCAAGTTTTAGTAGTTTTAGATGATGTAGATCACGAGTATCAAGTATATGCACTTTTACCCAAGGATGTCTACACCATAATAGCTTAATTTTGATCACATCCCGTGACAAGAATGTTCTCACAAGGTCAGGGGTAGAACAGTCATCAATTTATAAGTTGATTGGCCTCAATACAGAACGCTCCTGAGAGCTCTTCTGCCCGCATGTTTTCTGCCGTCCCCATCCAATGCCGAGATTTGAATACCTGGTTAATCAATTTTTAAAGGCTTGCAACGGATTGCCTTTATCTTTAAAAGTCTTTGGGGGTCTTCTTTATGGAAACCCTGATAAATCTTACTGGAAAGATGAATGGGAGAGACTTGAACAAATACTACCCGATGAGATACAAAAGGGGCTCCAGATTAGTTACGATGCACTTCAGACAGACGAAAAACAGATTTTCTTAGACATTGCCTGCTTTTTCATAGGAGAAAACAGGGAAACCGCCATAACAGCATATGGGACGGGTCAGGTTGGAAAGGTTCGTGGGGGTTTCAAAGCCTAATGAACAAATGTCTTGTGGAGGTAGACAATGGGAAGAAGATAAAGAATGCATGATCATTTGAGAGATCTCGGTAGGATCTTTCTAAGGATTTCAAGTGGCCATGTCGTATTTGGAGTGGCACCGAAAGCATTGATGATTTTCTGCAGCAATTATCTCTAAGTAGTCAATCAATCAGTTTTCTATAAATTATTAGATGAAAATCTGTTTGTTTTGCCCCTTTCTCTCATTCCGACCAGATTTATTGAGATTGGGACCCGGAGGGAGACATGAGCAAGCGACTACATGCATTCTTCTCGCGTGGCCTAGAGGCCATGACATACTAACAGTGAACAAAAAAGGAAACACGACAAACTGCAACATATTATGGAGGGGTGTTGAGGGGAATTACAGGGGGAGCTGCGAAATGACGAACAAGTTCATGCATATGAAAATCAATATGCTCCATCCTCACTTCTAGGCTGCGAAGGTGGCCATTGGTGCGTCGGTGCTGACGTCTCAGGTTGCCAAGCTGCTCCATGATTTCACTCTGACTGAATTGAATGTCATTAATATAAGCAACCAACTTGTTACAGTCTTCGTACCTTTGATCTCGGAGAACATCTATGTTCAACTGGATGTTCTGCACTTGGGTCGCAATGGACTCCATTGTAGCTAGTGCAACCACGCATCCTGGAGAGCCGACAATTGCCTCCTCTGTCTCTCGACTCCCTAAAGAGCCTGACGAATCTCCCTCCTCCCGCGTTGGTTGCTCGACCTGCCTCAAGCTGCCCCCTCCTTGGCGTGGCCTTCCTCTTTAACGAGGCATCCCGGTAGCCCCCCCTCTCCAATCTTGGCTTTGGCAATTGAGCACACTCCTGCTCAAACACATGACAACAATAAACACAAACTGCACTACCACCCTCAGGACGAGCGGTGGTCGAGAACACACCACCCGCAAGTAAAATTTATTTCCCGCACCCCGGCAAAAATCGACGAAGGAACTCTGTCTTGGCGCCCCATGGGTAGCCTCAAACAGTGAACCGCCACCTTAGTGAAAACCTCCGCGTACTATCGTTGGCTACCAGTACCCTTAGTGGCCACTAGGTCGTCAGGAAGATTGGGGTTCTAGAGGCCTTACCTCAAATTTGCAATTGTCCAATGCCACCGAATGCTCAACAGGATTCCCCACCCGACACGACTCAAATCCACGGTTGATCGGTGCCCCCGAATGCTCAACTGAAATCTCCACCCTTCGTGAGCCAAGAGAAAGCAATTCGCCTTCGAATTGTCGAGATCAGCTCTCACTGCCTCCTCGCCTCCTACTTGCACTCCACCACAAGGTCGAAATGGCCCAACGCGTATGCAAATCCCTTATGTTTTCGTAGGTGTCCCAGGATCTCAAGGGTTGGCCAGTGCCAACACCATCCACCACTTTGCGCTGCCAGAAATACCTTCTCCACTTCTCCCCCAAGGCCGAGACCTCCGAGAGGTATGCAAAAGCTCGGGAACCTTCTCCTCTCCACAAACCAAACTCATCTCCCACCACAGCGAATTGATACCAGACGAGTGCCAAAAGCCAAACTTAATAACGGGCTCCTACGGGGACAACGACCTACACTGTCCCTTCCCATCACTGTGCATTAATATTCGTAGGGTGCGCACGTGGAGGTCGGACAAGTACCGTTGTCACCTCCCTCTCCATCTGTCCTACATTGATGCCACCCCATCGGGGACAATTATCAGCAACTGTTATTCCTGGTTAGACAGAGAGATTATCTTTTGGTTACAGGAATATCTTGTGATGGCTTCATGAGATTATCTTGTGATTGAACTTTATCCATGTGCAAATTCAGAAGGACCTTGACTGCCTACGGTAGAAGCTGCCATGGACGACAAGGAGAAACACCATGGTTCGCCTTCCACTGCCTGTGAACTGGTCGAACAGTAGAAATCTCCCGAACAGGCACGCTATGGTCCGAATGGTGGATATAGAGGAATAACATGTGCTCTTGTCGATGCCTTTGTTTTCTGGGCCTTGTCCGAGTGGCTTGGTCAATATCTTCTCGCATATATGTTCCATGCTCTCATATTTGGCACCTCGCTCTTGTTTCGTTGGGTCCATCTTGTGTGGAGAACGGTAAGTGGGAGCTCAAGGTATATTTGGTGTTGGATCGTTCAAGGTCTACTATCTAGTTTCTTTTCAGGTTTTGCTTATTTTCCAGTGCAATTTGGGAGGTCTATGTAGTTCATTTACTATCGGGCTCTGTAGGTTCTATTCTGGTTTAGTTGCAGGGATCGTTCGAGCTGCTCCATTTGGTATTATAGTTGGTATCACTTAAGTCATGGATATTTGGTTAGGTTCCACTGACTGTTAATTTGGGAGCCTGGTCCCTGGTGCTAGCAGTTCGGGTGGGCATATACTTCCCTAAATACTCTGTTGATTAGGATCTCGGTCTTCGGCGCTGGTTCTGCATGATAATGCACCTACCTGTCTCTATGGTGGAAAGTCGAGCAAAACGTTGAGTCTTCGGGACTGGATCACGTAAGGCGAGGAGGTCGTGGTTGGAGGGGCTGGCATAGCTGGCTTTCTCCCTAGGTGGTGATAGTGGGGGTACGTTAACCTTGAAGGGTCATTGTCGTCGTAGTATTTAGGACATCCATTCGTAGGATCCAAGCAACATTGAGATGATGGGGTAGGTGATCGGTGGGTCACGATCTGGCGGTAGTGGGTGGGTGACTTATTGGTGGGCTGACCTACCACACCTACAGTGACGATTCTATTCACGAGACCACTACTCCACACACCTAACAACATGTAGGCACATTCCCCCATGGACGAGGCTCTCATACGAGCGGCCATTCGAGCAGGTCGCGGAGCGGGTAAAGACGCTTTGGAAGTTAACAATTTTGGCCTTTTCCCTCTGTTATCGGCTTTGAACCAGGTTGACTGCTCTGAGCGCGTTGGGGAAGTTGAGGGATCTCTTGGGCAAGACGAACAGGGCTCGTTACCTACCTCGGGGGAAAAATCCTCTCAGGGATGTGGTGGTGCGGGTTTGGGTCGTAAGAAACACAAACCTCTGCTCTCAGTTTCAGGGGCTCCGCCTCTTGAGTTGGCCGAGAAAGCATATTGACCGCCTGTTGAAAGACTTAGGGAGAAGGCCCTCGTAGGGCGCTGGCAACACTGTAGGATGTCTGGTGCACAGGTTAAGGTGTGGGTGGAGGAGGTATGGCTACCCATACTACAGTACAAGCAAAAGGTTAGCTTACTCCGCAACAATTGGCTATGCTTCCATTTTTTAAGCCAGGAGTGTGCTAAGCGAATATTATTTGAGTCTTGGGTAAAAGGGCGGGGCATCTTGCTCTTGCAGAGGTGGCAGGTGGTGTTTGACCCTCTGGCTAACAATCTGAGACGTAGATTATTCTGGGTTAAGCTGTCAGGATTACCTTTAGAGTTATGAAATGAGGAAGCAGTTCGTGCCATTGCCAACCACATCGGTAACTTCTTCGTTTGGGATGCTGGGAGCTTCGAATAGTTGGAAAAGAGAATTGCGTGGGTCATCGTGGATCTGAATTTGGGGAGAGGGTTGCTTGAAGAGCTAACGGTCAAATGGGACATCTTCATAGTCACTCTCTCAATAGATTACTGGGGCCTTTCCTTTTAGGTGCCTTAAGTGCCACCAAACCAGACATTACACGCATCATGTCATTCTTCTGGGTTTGGTTGGGGGGCTTGGGGTCGTCAGGGCCTCCATGTTAATCAAGGGAGCGGCACCAGGTCGCCTACTACGAAGGGAGAGGGGTCACGGTCGGCTTTAGCCCTAGTCGATTCACACCTGCAAGCCGATTCTCCAGGTAATCCGGACATCTCCTTGGATCCGTTAAATAATTATAATAAGAATTTTTCGGATTTCATTCTCTGTGCAGTGAATGGTAATCATGGGTTGGGGGAGTTGACAAATTTGGGGGTTAAACCTAGGATGGCCACCCCGACTATTTGTGCCTTGTCCATCTCTGGGTAGGATTGTGCAGATTCTACTTCCTCTATGTTGGGGCTTTCGGTTGGGGGATCCGAGAATTTTGCCCACATACATATTACAGAGGGTAGTGCTCCCAAAGCGCAGCCTTTACCACTTTTGGGGGTGATTTATCCTTAGGCGACCACTTGGGCCTCTCGCAGTTGAACCATCCACTGCCGAAGGTCGATGTCGGGGTATTGGTGTGCTCGGGCTTGGCAATTCCTCCTGAAGGTAACCTTCCACTTTTTATTATTTTCCCTGATGTTGTGTCTCCCTTTATTGATCCGGGGCAGCCGAATGGGGGGTTCGGCACCTCTGCTCATTCCTCAGTAGCAGAGGACTATGTCCGAGGATTGGGCACACTCACAGGTGGGGCCTATGTTAACTTGTCGAGACCGATTGAAATTTTTTGTGTCCAACACCCCATTTCCCTCGTTACTTTTGAGTCGATGGCGACCTCGGGACGGACCGCCTCCCTTCCTAGACATTTCCATAATGTCGCAGATGACAACTTCGTGAGCCATGTGGGCCATGTGGATCGGATCCCTGGTGGAAGGGCTACGGTCCGCGAACTGCCCCTCATCCTCTGTCATCCGCCCCAAACCATTTGTCGTGTCTGTGTCTGCTTTATCTCCTTCTAAGTTGTTGACTTTTCATAACTCAAACCAAGCCTGCTTGCAATCTGTCTCCCTGGATGGTGAACTGGAAGCCATTCTGCGAGCTTCGGAGGATTTGAATCCGTTGGTGATCAAGTGGTCCTTTTTTGAGCCTGATGCTTCTGTGTTCATAAAGACACAATCACCCTCTGTTTCACAGCGTAAGAAACAGATGCCCAGGGACAAAAAAATTACAGATGTTGGTCATGATCAGGTCTTAGATAAGGAGTTCTATCTCAGAGGCTTTGGTGTTCATCAAGTGCTTTCGAGGTCTAACTCAAGGAAAATTTGGGCTCTTAGAGGGAACAAGCTTGCTCCTAGTGTTCCCCCATGATTATCATTTCCCTCAATGTAAGGGGTTTGGGTGTTGAACCTAAAATCAACACAATCTGGAGGTTGGTTTCGCATGTTTCAACCAGCCATGTTTTTCTTTCAAGAAACTATGTTGGAGGCGGAGAAAGCGTGGAAATCTATGCTCCGTTTGTGTCTTGACTGGCATGTTTGTGCTTCTGATGCATGTGGCATGTCGGGCGGGTTGGGGGTTATGTGGAACCCCAAATTGCTGGATTTAATTGCCTTTAAAATGTTCGCAGGTATTATCCTTTCCGGTTATGTTAGGGGCACCAGACACATGATCAGATTCCTAAACATTTATGCACCATGTGTTGGTCGCAGAAAAGAGTTTTGGGAAAGGTTGACTTCTTCTGGCATGCTGGGGCTCAACTCTCTCCTTTTGGCAAGGGACACGAACTTTTCTCTGGGGTAGAATGAGGTTTGGGGCGCAAAGGAAAGGATAGATCCCCTCACAGCCTTCAATACCCAGTGGATGGAAGCTTATGCAATGATTGATGTCGCCCCACATACCTTGGGGACTTATTGGACAGATTGTTGGAGGTTAACTCTAGCATCATTCCCTAGCTTATGTTGCATCATCACATGATTTTATTATTTTGGCAGGGGTTGGGGGCTCGGAGGGTACACCCATTCAAGTTTAACCCACGGTGGCTTAAAGTGGAAGAGTTCTGTGGCTTAGTTAATAGGATTTGGATCAAACATAATTATCATAATTCTTGCTCCCCTATGATAGCATTTCAACAGAATTTACAAAAGCTTAACGTTGAGACCAGAAAATGGATTACGGATAAGAAAAAGGCGGAATTAATTCAGCTATTTCAGATTGATAGTATGATTGAGAAGTTAAGTGATACAACAAATCCGTTATACTTTTCAGTGGCATACCGGGATAGTATCATAGCTCTAGAGGGGAGAAGAAGGGAGATCTTAAACAGCCAGGAGAAAGACATCAGGCAAAAGATCAGGGCTTTATGGATTGAGGCTGGTGACAAGAACACCAAGGATTTTCACAGGCAGTTTAATCTCAGAAATAACCAAAAATACATAAATCGTATCAGTGATGAGGATGGGAACTCTTTTTCCACTCAAGAGGCCCTAGAGGAGGCGGCTGAGAGACACTTGCCAAACTTTTCGCTGCCAGATCTCACAAGTATGCAGATCAAGCACCTTTTATTGAGTTGGTTCCTCCATTAATGTCCCTTGAGGACAATGCTAACTTGGGTAGGGATATTTCCAGCGAGGAGCTGGTGGGCACATTAATGGAATGTGCGAAGGACAAAAGTCCTAGGCCGGATGGCTGGGGTGTAGAATGCTTTCTCTCATTTAAGGATCTTATGTTACAGGACTTTCTAAAGTGGCTGAGGAAATATGCTCCAGGGGTTTCATCTCAAGGGCAATTAACGCAACCTTCATTATTCTGATACCAAAGACCAGGAATCCGGTAACATTTGTTGATTTTAGACCCATAGCACTGTGAAATTCCGTTTATAAGGAGATTAAAGCCTATGTTGACAAACTACATTACAGGGGAACAATTTGGATTTCTGCAAGGAATGCAGATTCAAGAAGCAATTGGAATCGCACAAGAGATGGCACACTCTATCTATTCTCAGACCCAACAATCCTGTCTCCTGAAGGTGGACTTATGCAAAGCGTATGACTGCATAGACTAGGAGTTCCTCATAATAATATTAATTAAAATGGGCCTGAATGCTGTCAACTATAGATGGATCATGGCGTGTGTCAAGACAACTAACTTTGTTGTCATTATCAATGGCCTGTCGTCTAAATTATTCTCGGCATATAGAGGACAGAGGCAGTGGTGTGCGTTGTCACCTCTTTTGTTCCTAATGGTGATTGACACACTTAGCAGGAAAGTGAATTATATTAAGGAGAGAGGTATAATCAAGGGGGTAAAAGTCTATAGACAACAATGGGTGACGTACCTCATGTTTGCAGATGATTTATTATTTGGAGGTCAGGCTAGTATGGAAGAATGGACAACCATCCACGGGACCATCAAGGAGTTTGGGTTTGCTTTTGGGTCATAAGGGAGAGAAGGATAATAGTATACAAGAACTCAACGTCCTATTAGGCATGTCCATTAGGACCTTAGCTGAGGGTTTTACTTATTTGGGGTTCGTGTTAAAACCCTCAGGTTACAAAAATAAGAACTAAACTTGGTTAGTTGATAAATTCAAAAAGAAATTAGACTGTTGGACACATAAGTGGATGACCATGGGCGTATCCAAACAATCATGAGCAGGTGCAAGATTGGGTTCTACTGCTGAGCGTAAAATACATTCGGTTCGGTGGTCCATCATCCCCAGACCTTTTGAGTTGGGTGGATGGGGTATTATTGAATTGTGCAACTTCAAAAAAGCATTTCTTATTAAAAATATGTGGCGTGTCGTTGAGGGCGACGGTCTTTGGTCTTGCATTATACAATCCAAATATCTTTATGGGCTTTCCTTCACCAACTGGATTACTAGTGGTGCCAAAAGGAAAACACAGAGCTCCTACACATGGATTTGTATGCATCAGGTTGTACAACTACTTATAGGTTTTGTGAGATGGGATATAGGGGATGGCGCTAGAGTACATGTAGGCCTGGATGCCATTGCTGGAATGAACATCTGTCACGCATTATCTATGCAGAGTCCAGACCTTACACCATTTGCACAACAATCAGATTTCACTACTGAATCAGGTTTCACATCCGGGAGCACAAAATTTAGGCAGTTTGCTTTGGAGGTCGGCGGAGGAGCTGCTGCTTGTCCTACATAAGGAATGGGAGATATATAGCAGCAGTTTGAAGCATGCGGGGATAACCTTTTCGAACAAAGAAGATAAGATATGTTGGGCTGGAAAATTAAAGAAAGGAAGGCCATTGGTCAAGGACATATACCTACAGCTACCATTTTTTGACAGGGGGACAGTGTTAGCAACAAATATCCAAAACATCTGGAAATGGCAGGCTCCAATCAAGCTTAAATGCTTTGGATGGCTTGCTTACCATAACCAGATTTTGACTTGGCATAACCTGAAAAAAAGGAGTACAGGGATCAAGTGTATGTGCAAGAGGAGAAGTGATGAGATTAATCACATGTTTGTTAACTGTCCATACGCTACAGCCATTTGGGAGGGTGCCTGGGCTATTGTAATATTTCATCTAAAGGATCCTATACTAAACTCACTTTACTGCTACAGGCATGGTCGAAGGATAGGAAATTCAGGGCTTTATCGCTTTTTGTGGTATGGATCATCTGGAGAAGACGCAATGCCATCATATTTGAACAGAAGAAAATTGATGCACATGAGGACATCAATAAGACGATTGCATATTTCAACGAAGTCGGAGCTGTTCAGACTATCAAAAGATACAGAGCTTTTAGACCCAAGGAAATCTGGCAAACGTTCCCTATGGGCTTCTTTGATGGAGCCAGCGCAAAAAGGTCGTGTGGGCATGGTGCAGTCATTTATTTGGAAAAGGAGGTTTGTTATCAGTTCCCGGGGGGGTAGAGGAACGAACAATAGAACATAAATTATCGCCTTGTGGGGGTGCTGAGCGCTGTCGGATGGTTGGGTATAGACCAGATAAAAATCTATGGAGATGCACAAGGCATCATTGAATGGGTGAAGGGCTATAATGATTTCAACCCACCTATTCTAAGCAACTGGATGGCGCACATCAAAGCATTGATAAGGACTTTCACAAATGTCAGCTTTGAGCATTTGTACAGGGAACAGAATGGAACAGCCGATCTACTCTCAAAAAGAGGTATAGGTAAGGAAACTGGTAAATGCAGGTACCTTCAGCTATTCATAAAACAGAGCAGCTGAATGAAGCATTTGAAGCAGGAGGCTGAGGATCAGATAGAACTTTTTTTGCGATGTAAACTGTAGTGAACTAGTATGGGATTTTCCTGCTGGATAACAGAGGAAAGAGCTGACTGCATAAGGATGATAAGTCTCAAGTCTGTTGTACTACCTTTTATTTAATATAAGTAGCATTTTTTTCGTCTGGAAAAAAAAGGTATTTCTTTCATCGACCTTGGAGAAAGATACAAACACCCTGCGATGAGATTGGTGAAGGTGAAACAAGATGGCACAAGACCAGAAAAACAAGACCGGTGTTGGTCAATGGCATGAAGAAAGGCTACAAGAAAACCTTAGTTCTGTACACCGACCACTTTGGGAAACACAGGAAACCAGAGAAAACAAACTGGGCGATGCATCAGTATACTTTGGGTTCACAGGAAGAAGAGAAAGAAGGGGAGCTCGTGGTATGCAAGGTCTTCTACTGATCCCAACCAAGGCAATGCAATTGAGAAAAGGCTGTAGATGTTGGCATTGCCCGCAAGGCAAGTAGAACAGAAGGAACTCAAGTTTCAGAGAGATGCACATCTGAAGAAACTGTTAGTAAGCCCGAGAGGCATATTTATAGTTCTTATGATCCCTTGGAACAGCAAGTGATAGTCACTCACACTTCCCGCAATTCATTTATTGCCCAGTCCAGATCAGAAAGTAGTGATCAGGTAAGCAATTCTGAATAACTTAACCATGCATACCACAAAACGCACCTGAGGAGGCTTTTTTTGATAGAAACCCATGCTGAAATTTTGAAGTATACCATCTCCATTTCTGCACATGTAAGAAAAAAGAAATTCAACTCTTTTATGCATACACGCAGAAAAGAAGAAGTAACTAAGATTTGGTGCATTCTCATTGAAATCTTGATCTTCAATCGCAAACTTTGTTGAAACCCTAAGATGTGGGACTATGGTGGCCACACAAACTACTTTGTTAGAACACTTAGATAAGAACAACAAAGTACTTGGTTAGAGCACTTAGATAAGAACAGCAAACTACTTTGTTGGACCACTCAGATATGAGACAATGGTGGCCAAACTACTTTGTTGGATTATTAAGATGTGAGATCATGCTGGCATATATGACGAGCTTGCTTTCTAGCTATTGCACAACAAACCAAAAAAGGAAAATTGCATAGAAATCAACACTAAATGTTAAAGGCACTGTGGCCGTTGATGAAGATCAATCAAAATGCTTTTAATTAAAATTTCACAGCTGATTTAAAAATTTAAAAATTCTTTAGAAAATGGTGGAGACTAAGATATATAACTGGAAAAGGGGTGAGGTTATGTATATTGCATTTTAGAATAGTAGTTTGGAGATCTAATGTGTCTGTAGAAAGTCAGATAGTCAATTTTGTTTATTTCCTTTCAATTTCTAGCATATTCTGGAATTTGCAATCGACATAAGATAAGAATAACCCTACACAGAAATATTTTTGAGTTCACTTTTATCTTATATTTATATCAAAAGATAAGTCATAACACAACTGATCTGACATTAAAAAGTGCAGTCATAAAACCACTGATCTGATCAAAGCAATGTTTTTGGATCTTTCATTAAAAACAGCCAAAGAATGAACTGATCTTATCAAAGTTGTCTTTATCTTTTACTCGAAAAATCCTACTCATAACACTAATCTGATTAAAGTAATGTCTGGATCATTCATTCAGAAGAGCCCAAGAATGAAATAATATGTTTCTCGATTTTTCACTGACACAAGCAAAAGATATTTCTGAGCTGAGAAAATAATGAACATTTTGATATGTAACCTAGTTTTTATCATGAATATGAATAATTTATAAAAGATTGAAATGTATATTAGTTTGGTTGTGAATGAAATTATCATTTCCAAGCTAAATATATGATGAGCATTTTAATTTTTGATATTTGCATTGTTGGAAAACTTGATGTAACCTAGCTTTCATATGAATATGAATAATCTGCAAATGTTTGAGTGTTCAGTTAAGAGTGAAACTTTGATATTCTATATAAACTTTCCAACATATACATGTTGTAATTTAACGCTAAGGCCTTGTAATTTTTTTAATATCAAAGTTTTGTTTGGCAGGGAATCGATAGTAGGAGCCCTGAAAGCGCACTCATTGCACTTCTAGTTTTGGTGATGGAATAGTTGATTTGCATCTCAATAAGATACCCATCTTGTGAAATGTTGTAATCACTGCAACAACATTATGATCAGATAGATGGCGTGTCTCAACAAGAGCAGGGAGATCACCAACCAATTTACTCTTCCGTCATGAAACACTCAAAGCGGGTGCTCTTAATTCCAGTGCAAAAGTTCAACGTTATGGGAGCGTAGACTTAGACGACCTAGCAGCAGAATTGGGCGTGCCCCTTGGTGAAAAAGCTTATGCTGAAATCTTCGTGGGTACGGCTTCCTTGAAAAAAGAGGTATGATACTTGAAGGCCGCTTTGCCACACAACAGTTATCGATGGCAGTACAATTGGCACCCACTCAAATCCTGGACTCGACAATTTCCAGGAAGCGGTGCTACCACAGACTCACGGGCCATATCTCACGCCTATTTATTTCGTTCATGGAACCCTATTGTGCCCTCATCACAAGAATTTTGGAATAGCGAAAAAGGTCATTGAAGTTCCAGCAATACAGAAAAAGTCATTGAAAGTTCAGTAGGTTAATTTTATGTTGTGGGATAATAGCAGAGGCGTCTATTTTTCATTGTGTCTAAAAATGAAGGTATACTATAATTATCACTTAATCTCTTCCAGTTTTGCTGTTAGGATCCAGTTTTGCTGTCGGGTTAATGATTTGATGATTAAAATATCATATTCTTCAATAACAATTATTTGGACGTGCAGAAAGTAGTGTTGAAACCGATTCAGCTATACCAGAAAAACATGATAAGGGCCAGGAAGGTTGCAGAAGTACGTAGGAGACATGAATCTCTAGTCCCTGCTTCCTCCACAATATTTATCACCATTCACAATATATTATATATATGATTTAGGTTTATTCATGCCCCAATGCTCTGTTTCAGTGGATTCTATTGGGATGGACATCAATGAGGGAAAGTTCATTGTGATCGGAGAAGCAGATCCTATGTGGCTCACGACAAACTTAAGCAAAATAGCAAAGTAGAGTTAGTGAGCGTTCGCCCTGCCAAAGAAGAGAAGGAAGAGAAAAAGAACGCAGGAGGATGAGAAGGACGCCGAGAAGAAAAAGGTTGCAGAGCCAGAGGCAACTTGCAAAGTTAGTGCCACTAACTATACTTGTAAATTGTCTTAAATATGGCACTTAAGTTGATGTTTCAAATCACTGTTCTAAAAACTTGTTTTTATAAAAACAATATAGAAGATAAGTATTTAATATTAGTCTAGTATTAGTCTTTTTAATGCCAAGAGACTATACGGTCTCTATAGACATAATATGTTTTGAATTTTTTTGTTTTTTAGTGATTAATTCATATTAGAGCATGATGGAATCAAACCATCAGACCTTTTGCTTACAAGGCAAACACTCTTCCATTGCACCTTTTAAAGAAATGTATTATCTCAATTAGAAAATTAAAAATCAACTAGCCAAAATGGACCATCATACTAATGAAAAAAAATTATGTAAAGTGTTATTGCATGACTAATTTTAGCCAAAATGGACCATCATACTAATGAAAAATAATTATGTTAAGTGTTATTGCATGACTAATTTTAAACAAAAGGAAAAAATTATACAAAGAAAAAAAAACAATAAATTTGATACCATAGGCGGCCTCTATATTGTGTTTTACCAACCATTACAGCTGCTAATGTGTAAAATTACTCCAACAACCAAAGGAATATAAATTGCACAAATAAAAACAAGCAACACTTTGCTCAATGGCCACGTTTCTCAACACTCCAATGACAAGGAACAAACAAACTTCTCTCTCCAACATTGCCAAAGGATAGAAATGGTTGATAGAATGGTTTACCGTTTTCTTATTGTGGTCTTTACCTAGCATTGATATATCATTATAAAATTGCAACCAACAATAAAGCGGTACTCTGCTCTCAGTTGTTACATAAAGGAGAAACGTTTCAATTCTCACAAGGTTAATTAAAAAAAAAAAGTTTTAATTCCATCTCTGTCTCACCTCACTCTGGCATTCACAAAAGAGACAAAAGCTTACTTGGAAGTCCACGTTAGCTCAACATTGACATAATTTCCAGCTAGCAATGTGGAGTGAAGTATTATGTGTCAAAATATAAACCCTGCCAAGGAAGTTGTAGAACACAAAAAGGCTAGACTTTAGATACTTTGGCACGACAAAAATCAAGGGCACTAAAATAAGGCCAATATTGAGAAATATTTGTCAATCAAACTTTTAATTCTATCAGTAATTTGACCACAAATTCTGCAAACCTGCTCTTGAGATGCATCATACTTGGGCATAATTGCATTGCTTAAAGCACTGCTAAGTCAGCTAGAGGAGTCATAAACATACAAGTCGTGCTAAAAGGGAAAACAAATCCTTCACACTATAAAGGTGAATGAATGGAACTACTTGACACAATTCATGAAGAATGTTGAATGGTTAAAATGAGGCACATCCAACATAATATTGTGATTGAACTTGATTCTGGAGCTTGGAGCAAAATCCATGGTGTTGTTGGATCTATCAATTCTTTGTCTTCCTTGGATACCATGAATTATTCATGTCAATTCCCTTATGGGCCAATGTCAAATGGATAAAGTGATTCAGCTATAATTCCTGCAAATACACAATTTCTAATTACATTCAAAAATATTGTTAACATGTTGAAAAAGAAGAAAAAGATGCCAAAGACATCCCGTGTGATTTTTTTTTTTAAATAAAAATTAAACTAGAACACTCCAACCCTCACAAACTAACAAATTCTCATCACCTCCCAGAATGATACAGCTTTAACAACACCTAAAAAGAGGACAATGCAGCGTAAATCTTGCAAGAATCTACTGGGCATAGCTAAGGTGTGTATGTAAATTTAGATTGGTAAAGCATGTTTGTTTTTGTTAAAAGACATAAATAAAAGGAAAATAACTGAGAATAGAAAAAAAAAATTCTACTTTACCAGCAATGATAAGGTACAAGGATGGAAGAATGAGTAAAATGCCCAATCTGTAGAAATTTATAGTTTCCCACCCCGGTTTTCAGTTTTCACCTTATTACTCCAAAATAATTAAATGCCCTTTCCCATATCCATACATTTAATAAACTGGAAAATAAATTTGCTGAAAACACAAATTCTGGAAATTTTTTCAGAATGCTGAAAATGCAGAAATAAAATAACAGCGGTAACAAACAGTCATTCAACACATCATAACTCAGTATTTTTGGTCAAGGTGACCCTGGAAAAACCCCCTACAACTCTTGGGGAAAACCAGTTCGAAAGCTCCTCCTTATTTCTGGAAAAATGCTTTTTATAGTGATAGAAATATTCAGCAAAATAAATAATCAGCAAACAGACTTTTACAACTTATCTCTTTTTCGTGCTTAACCACCGCCTCGGAAAACGTGCAAACAGCAAAATAGGAACAGCAATAAATGTTGTACAGATTTCTCGATTTTCGTGCCAAATAACAGCCTTAAATGCTGTTGTACGGCTACCTAGAAAAGCGTGCAAGCTGTCCAAAAATCTGTTGTACGATTTCTGCCTTGAAATGCGTGCCAAAAGATGCAGCCACTTTAACATGCCGGCCTCTAAATCCGCTCATAGAAATGCCTGTCACGGTGCAAATCTATTTATCCATTCATATAGCCTCATTATGTGACATGTATACTCAAAATCGTGCACCAAGAATTTGCCTTGTTGTGTGCTAAAGGCTATTTGAAGGCTTGTCTTGCTGAAAATGTCTTCTTTAAAAATCTTTGCTGTGATACATTGAACATATATCCTACTCTTCTTGAGAAATCTCTTTGTCTCTTCTCCTTTACTGACTAACTCTTGAAAAGATGAACCATTTTCTCTGCATATCTCTGTAACCTAGCCTAAGTGACTTCCAGAGAATCCCTAAATCCAATGGGCAGAATAGATTGAGATGCAGAAATTTTGAGATTAAATGCTCATTTAAATCTCACTTTCCATTTTTTAATTCACCCCACTTTAATAAAGACCCACTTAGTCTCTTTTATTTCCAGAATCACTTTTTCCTTTCTAATTTTATATTGACTTTAGTTAAAGTCACTTTAAATTAGACTTTAATATTTTTTTCCTCACTTAAGTCCTTTAAAATTAGATTTGACTTTATAACAAATTATAAAGTTACTTTGGGAAAAAAGTCATTCTTTTGGACACTTTTCTTATAATTTAAAGTCAAAGCCTTAGAGACCCTGTCTTTGGTACCAAATTTCAACACTCCCTCTTACTTAGGGAAGGTGTTCTCACCACTCCCATCTTGTCTCTGGAAATCAGGCCTGTGCTGCCAAATTGGTAAGGCTTTGGTAAGAATGTCACAACTGCTCATGGTGAAATCTCATAAACTTCAAGCTCCTTTGCGAACATAGTCTCTTTGATGAAGTGATATTTGATCTGGAAATATGCTTTGACCTGTGCGTCTGAGTTATAAGTACATTTAATAAACTCAGTTATCTGAGTAAATCATGAAGGTCTCTATGACCAAACCAAATAAGCCAAACAGCATCTTGCGAAGCAGGGTAACAAAAATAACTGAAAGTACATTGCACATGCACTCTCTGCTTGGTAGCCTCAATACTCTTGAAAATTTCTTACTTTAATTGGAATAAAACTGTGCAGAATTGGCCAACAACTACAAAGTGCTCTTCTATGACTTTAACACCAGTAAATTGAACATTAACCTTTTAATCTCACTCCTTACATAGTACGATTATAATCATATACACAGTATAGAAATGTAACAGTACCCAGTGGAACCTTACCAGGCTACTGTTGACTCATTGTGTTGGTACAAAACAAATATATGGTCTAGTGTTGACCAAATACATAAAAGAACCAATCGGTATCACCGTGATATGAGATCCTAATAAAGATAAAACATGGCTTCTGGGTTGGTGATGTGAGTCTTGACCATGGTCTACAATCCTCCATGTAAGTCTGTGAGATGTCCACAATATGTCCCACATCCCCGGAAAAATGCCCCCTCCTCACCTTACACACCTCCAAACCCAAAGTAGCGCCGACGAAATGTCACTTCATCTCAAACTACGCCGCAAGATCTCTCCACGGTGGTGCTCTATCAGTCTCTTGCACACATGTTGTCAGTCAGCTCCTGTTTTGAAACAGAAGCCTACTCTGTCCTGCGCTTGGGGCCCGGATCATGCCTCACTCTTTGTGAAACACATCTTCTGAAAGTAAGTATCTATCTGCGGGGTACCGACACGGAGCTTGCTTCGAGGCCATAGGGGCCTTCTTCGGTCGCACACATGGGACTCCTTCCCGCCACCTCAAAAAGCCACGTGGCTTCTCAATGTACACCTCCTCTTTGTATGGAGGGAAACCATTGAGAAATGCGGTCTGCATCCATACGGTGGATCTTCCAACCATCTCTGCTTTCACTTGTCGATATAATGGGCGGATGGGGGTATGTCGAGCCACGGAAGCGAAAGGTCTCCACCCTCATAATCAACTCCCTCTGCAGAGGAGAAGACCCTCTGTACAAACCTCACTTTGAATTTCTCAATGCGCACGTACGCGACGTAGCACACCTTGTAAGAAGACATGCGGGAATGTGGATTTGCCTGGAGGCTGGCACCTCTGGCCTCGTCTTCCGCGATGAAAAGACGCTATCACCCCGCATGGCCTCTCTCCGGACACTGGCGGCTGGGCGCCTCCTCATGGCTAGATGCTCGAGTCGAGGATGCCGTGGCCAGCACCGCCTCTTCTAAAACCTCTCGGTGTCTGCTCTCGTGAGCCTCTTAGGCTACGACGCGGATGGCATCTCAAGGTGTCCTACAAAACCGCAGGCCCCCTCTTCCTGCATTTTTCTCATGAGAGAATAAAACTCCTCCTCCTCAGCAAGGAGCACGAATATGGTAATACAATACTATTTCATCCTCCTGCTGAGCTTCTCGATGCGAGATGCTACGTGTGAGCTGTCCGCAGGGTGAACTCCCGATGGCCCGCTGCGGCACGGGCCGCCTGCGTACCTTATGGCTCACCCCTCTGTTCACGTGCTCCCCTGCGGTTGACCTTGTCTGTGGACCGCCTCGGATCCTCCCCCGATCCCGCCGCGGTCCTGAAAAGGCGGCTCCGCTATAGCGAGGTCTGGCGGTCAGATCCTCTCATCACCGTGACCTCCCCCTCGGCCACACCGAAAATACTCCTCCCCGAACACATCACTTTGAACAACAACTTTCTCTGTGGCGAGAATGTAAATGCGAGCCTTGGAGGTCTCCACGTGACCCACAAAGAATGCCCTTCTGTGAGTGCAGCTACAATTTCGATTCTTCTCCTTGGGTATGTGGGGGTATGTAATGCACTCAAAGATAAGATGACCGCGCGGGCTTCTTCCGGAAAAAGCCTCCTCAGGTGTCTCCTTTGAGCACGATGCGGACACTCTACGTTGCCGCAAGTAGCAATTTGTGTTGCGAGGCCTGCGCACAAAAAACAATGGCAGCCCTACGATCATGTAACATGACTTTAGCGGCCCTGCGATGGTGTTCTTTGTCTCTCATAACCGTTCTGTTTTGGGGGTTGTAAGGAAACAGTGAGCTCCCCTCTAATGCCGCCTCGCACAATAGTCAACAAGCTCTCCAAGGGTGTACTCTCCTCCATTGTCTGAGCCTAGGGGACTTGATCTTGAACTTCATCTGTGTCTCCACAAGAGCTGCGAACTCTAGAAAGCAGCGAAGACCTCACTCTTGGTCTTCGAAAATAAATCCGAGTCCTCTTTAGATGATCATCAATGAATAACATAGTACTCATATCCTCCGAAAACATGGAATATCAGAGCGCTCACATCGGAATGAATCAAATCAAGTATCCCGGTCGCTTTCTGTATACATCCCTTCTTTGAGAAAAGTTGGCAAACTTGCCCATCGCATCCTCTGCCAAGTATGCAAAGTGATGATGTGAATAAGCACACCTGTGGTGATGTAACAAAAGTCTCAGCTCATGATACATGTGCCTGCATCACTAGTGCAAATCTCACATGCCAGGAAACACCGCTCAGCATCGGTACTACGCTCGATGCCAAAAGGCTGAGAAATGCAAACTTGTACACCTTTGCATGGCGTACACCTATCCTCCTAGGCCAGACTCAGGCATTTTGGACATCAACTTACTGTCCCTCCTGTGAATAGTATCTTATCCTCGTCACTCCAAAGGCCGAGACGGATATGAGGTTCTTCCTCATCCACTGGCACATAAAGAACATCGGCTTACCTTCGAGGAGGTTTGGACTCCCTGCGAAATGTCGATGTTCCCTGCCATGCTCTAACAACTACTGTCATCACCCAAGGAAGTACTACCTCTACATCGATGCCACTCTCACAGCCTAGAAGTACTAAGGCTAAATGCGCCTTGACGTGAAGCCTTTGTCCACATACCGGATACTAGTACCCACAGCTCGTAGAAATGCATGCTCCCCTCTCTGAACACACATGTGGCGAGGTACTCCTACACGAAGGCTGCACTGACAATGAACCCAAACTCTCGGTGAAAGCGATGCAAGATATACCCTTCTCTAACATGGCTTTGTGCTCACAGTTCTTCCTTCTTCTTCCCTTCTTCTTCTCAGGACACACAAGCACATAGTGTCCCATCTTCGACAATTCCAACACTTCACTTTGAATAGTCCTTCTGTGAGTTATCTGTTTACCTTTACCTTTGCCTTTGCCCCCACCATTGCTTGTTGAAGCACTGCTTCTTCCCTTTGCCTTTCTTGCGTCACCGCGCGGTGCTACATCCTCATCTTGCTCAGCTGGCTTGGCTGCTAGTAAGCCTTTCGATCTGCATGCAGATACGATAATAAACCTCTCCCATGTGGGGAAAAGGGTCTGCGATGCCTGCAGACCCCCTGTTGAGGCCCAGTGGGAGAGACGGTGGTTCCCTAAGGCACGATCTTTGGCCTAGGGAAAAAGGTCAAGAATTTAATTTTCTCTAAAGTAACTTTATAAGTTTTATGAGATTAAATCTAATTTAAAGTGACTTAAGTGATAAAGTTACCAGGCATTTCTCTATGAAGATTATAATCAGATCTAATTTTAAAATGACTTCATTGATAAAATTATAAATTAGAAACTGATAAAGTATTAGCTGAAAAGAAACTGAAATAAAAAACAAGTAGGCCTTGTAATGGTGATAAAATGAATGTGATTTAAATGGCATTTATTCTGACCTGGTCTCATCCTCTGCCTTCGTGATTTCAGTTCCCAAGTCATGGTGGCCAAGAAGAAAGGAGAAAGGTCATTGTTCTGCAGTAGAGAAAGGAGGGGCCAGTATTCTGATGTGGTGGAGCAGTGACAGCACCGCCGTCGCCTGACAGGGCTACCTGGTGAGAAAGTAAGCCAGTGATTTATTGCTTATTATGGTGAAAATGTCTGGCCTTGCCTGTTTTTAGAAGTGATATACACCGGCATGGAAACAGCCAGCAGGAAAAACTTCCTGATTTTCAAAGCGGGGAATTTTACAGGCACGAAAATCGAAAGAAAGCTGTTTGTCCCATCGTACGAATACGTACGATCCGTAGGTCAGCCCTGCAACACGTTTTTAGGGCGGCTAAGGCATTTAATCTTGTAATTTCTACGAAATATTTACTGTTTCTTTGTTTAGCTTTGTTTTTCGAGGTGGAGGGTGGCACGAGAAGTCAAGATAAGTGATTTTTGTTGCTGTAATTTCATGCTCTGCTCCTTTGTCATTTTGAAAGCAATAAAAGCTTCTAGGGCCAAGTTTCTAGTTGGGGAGTTTTCCCGGGGTCTGTATTAAAATGCGGGTGTGTATGAATGAACTTTTATTATTTCTTTATTATTTTATTTACGCATTTACGACGTCGAAAAATTTCCGAGTTGTGTTTTACGGCAAATTTATTTTTTCAGTTGTTGAATGTGGTTGCAGGAAAGGCATTTAACTATTTTGGAGTAATAGTAGCCGAAAACCGGGGTGGGGAAAACGAAATTTTCTACATGGTATCGAACTTAGTCTTCCAGAAAAAACGGTTGGGGCCGTGAGAGAAAATTACGACTGCTGATTTTTCACTCGGAAAATTCAGCAAAATTTTGAATTTTTCTAATAATAGATTTTACCTTCCCACTCTGATCATTATTTTTACCGAGTTTAGGACGGCGAGGATGTCATTGGGGCCGAAGGTGGGGAATGATTGATGGGCATTCACTTCTGACATTGGAAAGGAAAGATACAGAAGATATCTTTAAAAGGAAAACGAAATGCAGGACATTATGGTATACCACACAAAACCTGACGAATGTGCCTACGATGCTACTCGATTGGCAGTGACATATAATAAAAAGAACAACAAGGGTAAGAGGTGATTCTAGACGGAATCAAAGACCATTGCATTCCTCATGTGAGAGGAAGAAATGCTCATGAGATGGTGACATTGTCCAATCTCTCTGAAATGCCAAATGAGCAGATGGTCACTGAAGGAGAAGATGAAGACCATTAGATGGGCAATGATAGTGCGGTGGATATCTCACAAAAGATACCATGTGAAGATGGGGAACTGTGGGCGGTGGAAGGCCATTCACACCATGAGTTGGTGCAGTTACGATGGAATGGTCTCCCCGTTCATGGATGAACTTCTGATGGGTTGTGCACGTGGAGGCCCTTCCCACATGGGAGAGGGTGCAGGATGATTGCATTCGGACGGAAGATGGAAAAGGTCGACTTGGAAGCGACGAGCCGGTTGAGCGAGGATAGGGATGCTTGTTAGCGGAGACCTTGAAAGGCAAAAGAATGACTTCCTTGATAGTGAGGCAAAGGCAAAAATTGGTAACAGGATAAACTCACAGTTCTTTCAGTAAAATTGTTGGAGCCCTCGAGGAGATGGTTCTTATGCAGTTGTGTGTCGGAGAAGAAGAAGAACCAGGAGGCCATGGCAAATGCCCGTGAGGTGGAGCTGCCCAGTCATACTGGCAGAAGTTGGAGGTTCATTGCGTGTAAGTCTTCTAGTGCGAGGAATTACTGCCACGGGTTCGGAGGGGCATGCATTTCCCTCGATTAAGCGGAGCATCTTGAATTATGCAATGCATCCAATATGGTAAGTTAGAACACGTCATGACGAATCGTGAAATTACTTCTCGGAAAACTGATGGCAACGATGTAAATTAGTACTCGAGTGATATGAGTTATTAGAGCGGTCGGTGTGGGAACAGCATTTGGAAATTGACTCACCCGAGTCTCTGAATCTTCTTTACTCTCTGAGATGGGGAAAATTCTGTCAGCTTACAGAGTAGAGAGATGCGATACAACCAGGGAAATGAGTGTTGATGTATCCCGGGGGCCTCAGTCGGTCAAGTAGAGTGATAGATTATGCGCCATGCGAAGATTAGCCACAAGTTTGCATTCCGATCCCCTTTTGGCATTAGGCGGTAGATGCAAACTGAGCGGGGCTAGCGGTTAAATGATCTGAAGATTTGGCCGCCGCAGAGATAAGTCCTCAATCATGGAGCCTTGAACTTGCGGAGATCCTCTGAGTGATGCCAGAGTTGATCTTGTCCTTTGATACTTGCGAAGGAGATGTAAATGAACAAGTTTGCCAATCCAAATTTTCCAACCGATGACAATGACGACAGGATACTGATTTGATTCTGCATTCGATGTGACGATGGGGTCTTCATGTTTCCTTGAGTGAATGTAATTACTATGTATTCGTGATGATCGCTCGGGAGGACTGGATTTATTTCTTGAGACCAGGTCTTGGTCTCAACATTTCGGGGTCAATTCTTGTGGTGCTGGTGCGATTCGGAGATCGTCTGATGCAATGAATTGCCCTTGGAGATTTGTTGATATTATCTTATTTTGGCGGCATTAGGGCTCAATTCGCCTGGCCCCGGTAAATAAAGGCGACAAATCATCGGCTGCAACCATGTTGTCATTGCCATTGTTTTGTGGTAGTATACGCCGCATTGTTCACTGGGGCGAGTCGCATGCTGTACGGCTTTTGGGAAGAGCTTTGACATGGGTCATCTTGTATCTTTGGGTGCATGACAATATACGCATACCCAGAGGACAAATTTGACCCGCAGCGGGCGATATCTTTGTGAATACGTGGGTCTCAAGACGGCAATTTACATTCTCTTGAGAAGTTGTATAGGCAATGTAAAGAAGTGGGGCAGTACTGGGAAGGTCGCGGGGCCATTATGCCGGTGTGACCCTCGTATAGCGGTCGTCATTAAGGATCGTCGAAGATCAGTCGAAATTATCCTGAAGGCGATGATCGTCGTGGTGAAACCGGCGATGAGTAGTGACTATGGGCGTTTGCGGCGATCCGCGGCGATTCGAATGTGATGAGCGATTCTATGACACACCGACATCTCTGATTCAGTGCTGGCGGCGGCAGGCTTGTCGAGTTATTACGTATTGTGAGGAGAAGAGTTACATTCAGTGATGCAGGAAGTAAGTGACTGAGACACGCTGAGGATGCCCATCTGATGCTGACCTAGGCCGGTCGGAGGAAGCGACCCTTTGGAGATTTTGTATATGGCTGTGTGACGTCCGCCTGCAGGCCCCAACCCATGGGGGCGACCTTTGACATTGGAGGAGACCATGCGGTGTCTTCCAATGTGAGTGTTTGGGAGATGATGTAGGGCTGAAAGTGACCACTGGGATGAAGCACAGATTAGAGCATCTTTGCTGTGCGTATTGAAGATTCAAATGAAGGTTTGTGAGCTAGAGTTCTCAGTGAAGGTGTTCTGAGGGGGACACTCAGTGCAGTGACTCATTATACACGTCACTCCATTCTCATGGATAGCGGCAGATGGAGTTGGGAAGATCCCTTGATGAACTATTGAAGACACGCTCTGTAATCACTCTGAGCTGCTTGATGGCGTGCGGGCTGAGACATGGAAGGGTCCCCATGTATCTTGGGCGAGACACTTATGCAGTAACTCCCAGGAGCTGCTTCTCAGGATAATTCTGCCCCTGCGAAGATGGAGTTCACAAAGATGAGGCGATCAGACTACTATATATTATGATAGTGAAGTACTCAAATTCTGATATATGGATGATGATCAATAGGAATGCCGGAGAACTCATTAGAACAACTGAAAATCTTCAACATTTTGCAGTTGAATGAAGGACATAAATACTGACTCCATACACGAGGTTACAGAGGTATGGCAGGCATTTCTTGCTGAGACGAGAAGTATATTAATGGACATCCTAGCGATTCCATGGAAGATTATGGAGGAAATATCCTCATTGCGATGATCCTGGACGAAGGCTATGTCGGTCAGGTCGTGGATCCCGCAGTATCCGCAGGCGTTGATGTCGATTTCTCGATCGCCTGATCGCTGGACGATCTTCAACACGGTCGGCGATGATCGGGTTTATCCTCATTCATTTCAGGAAGGATGCGGTCGCTGCATTTCCCGTGGTACTGCGCCATCCTCGCGGTGATGATGGACTGCGGTGAAGATGGAGTGAGATTGGCGGTGGCGTTGTGATTGATTGGCGGTATATGCGATGGAGAACGCTGATGTACTGGTACCTGCCGGTTCAGTTAACGTGGTCTCGTGGTGCCGACGGCGACGTCGATAACGTGAGTTGTTGGCGAGTATGGCGGTGATCTAACAGTTGTGGGCCATCGGCTTATGGATATGGTCTGTTTGGCTAACTGGTCGGTAAAGATTGAGGACACTGGTGAACTAAGCGTAATCAGGTGCAGCCAGAACAAATCTGATCGCTCATCAGCGGTGAAACATCTTATGGGATTCTCTCATCGAACTATCGGCAGAGGAGCATATGGAAAAAACCGATATTCTCGAATACAGTAGGTCCACAGTGTCCCACTAGAACGCTGCTGTAGTGCAAACCATTATTTTCAGTGGAATGTAATGATGAGGAACATATCTCGACTGAAGAGACAATTGAAATTTGTCTTAGAGGCGGTGGTTCCCTGGGCTTTGATCTTTGACTGAAGAAATTGATACGAAAATTTCGACCTCTCTAAGTAACTGTCAGTTACTATAAAGTTAGTCTGTTAAAAACGACTTGAAATCGTCAGATTACTAAAATGAACTTATAAATTTTTTTTTTGGTGGGTCCAATTTCGAGTGGGCTTTAGGTATTAGAGTTGCTGGAGTTAGTGACTTTGATGAGTCCATTACTTAGGGTGAGAGGAAGAGTGACGAATGAGACAAATGAATCTTCCAATAAAGTGAGTGAATAAAAATGAAAAGTAGTTTAAATGACATTTCTTCTTGACCTAGATTCTTCAGTATCTCGACCATTGGGTAGGGATTCCCAAAAAAAATTAAAACTAAGTTGAACAAAAGGAGAAAAAGAAAAATCAATCATCCTCATCAATAATGATAAAAGAAGGAGAAACTGAAAAAATAATTACAAAGCGGAGAAACGTAAGCAATATAATGATACTGGTAATAAGAAGAACACACTAGTGGAAAAATAAAATACAATGAAGTTATTGGCATTAACCGTGAAAATCGTCTGACATTTGCACGATTTTGAGAGAGGGCGACCTTACATTTTGAGGAAATTTGAGCTTAGTAGTAAGGCACGATTTTCAGAAAATTTCACATTTGCAGCTAGAAAAGCTCTGTCCATCATCTAAGATCATCCCAGTCAAATATGATCATTCTGGCATTTGACGGCTAAGACGACATTGTCTGTGTTCCTAAATATTTATTTTAACATGGCAGTTTTTGAGTGGTGGCACGAAAGTCAAAGATAAGTGATTTTTGTGTTTATATATTCTGTGTATTCTTTTGCTCTTTCATAGCTTATTTTAAATGTGTGGCTTTAATTTGGTTTTCCCAAAGGGATTGTGAGGAGTTTCCCGGTCACCTTGACCAAAAATGCGAGTTATTATGTGTTGAATAGTATTTTATTCTTCTTGTTATTTTATTTGCATTTACGACGTGCAATTTCTAAATTCTTTGTGTTTTTAAATAAATTTATTTTCAGTTCTTCTAGATATGGTTGTAGGAAAAGAGGCATTATTATTTTAGATGGCAAGCTGACGCGGCAGTGGAAACGGAAAATTTTCTACAACCCCATCGGCAAAGTTCATGTAGGCAGGGAGGCCATTCAACTGCCAATCCACGCTGGTGGGGAGGAACACATTGCTCTCCAGTGCCTATAACCTCTCCTCTGTATTAGTAAATACTGTGAGATATCCATTCACTATCAATCACCCATGCATCTTAATGTTCTTCGGCTTCTCCTTCGGGACCATTTTAGGTTCTCATTGGTACCTCTGTGCTGAGGTTGGTCAGTCTTGCAGCCCATCTTATGGGCATTTTCTCTTTCCTCTCACGCAGGAATGGGTAGTCCTTGATTAGTCTAGATCGATCTCTTATATTATTCTTACCCCATTTCTCTCTTTTAAATGGAGCAGGATGGTGGCATTTTGTCATGAAATTTCTTATCATGGTACAAACCATGATATCTAGGACAGCCTCACTAAGTCTATCACACATTTCTCTCTTCCAAACCTTTATGAATTTGTATGCTTATCTGAAATATACCTAATTAAGAATCTTCTTCTAAAGCTAAAATATATATGTATTTAAGATAAAAAACCTGTTGCTGAAAAATAAACTATTTGAGATTTTAATTGAAAAATGGCAAAACATAGTTTCCTCTTCTTTAGCTCCCAAAGCTGCCTACATTTCTTCTCACATTCTATGCACTGAAATTTACTGTTTTCCCCGGTTCAGTTTTCTGCATATTACTCCAAATATTCAGAAAACACTGTATCCATTGTTATCCATGGAGAAATCTGATTCTTGAAAACAGATTAAAATTTTGAGAATCTTGAAAATGAGGCTCAAATATAGTGATAACAAAGCAGTCCTATTCTTGTCTCAGCCTAGATATTTTTATTCTAGTAATTGGAAAAAATTATACAACTCTTGGGGAAAATGGTTCAGCTGTCATATTTGAGAAAATGATTTTCTGGGCAGTGAAATCTTAATTAAATCAAATATTATTAACAGACTTTTCTGACTTATCTCTTTTACATTGTAACCTTTTTCCTGGAAAAGCGTTGCAAAGCAGCCAAATAGAATAGCAATAAATCTTGTGATTTCAATTTTAGTGCCAAATCATGACCTTAAATCATATACATTTTAAGCGTCTGTTTCTCTAAAAATACTGGCCTCGATTTATGCCTTGAATATTCACAAAATTTAAATATACATATATAGTATCTCAATCAGCTCCATAAATATTACCGTCTGCGGTCTACCGTCTGGCACAATACACGACTGTTATGCGGCCTAATATCGTATGCCTCAAAAATCGTGCAAAAATCGCCTTCTTTATTATTATCCATTGTGGTATATTATAGCATATGTAAATCTTTTGAGTCTGTATTACATTCACTCATATCTATCATATGATATATACCATCTCTTCTCTCCTTCTTGTAATATGTAAAAATGAGCATTGACATACTGCATCATACTATCTTCTTCTTCTAGTAGCTTTAGAATCCTAATCAATGGTAGAATGAATTGAATCTAGAGGTACAGATTAAATGCTCTATTAATCTCACTTTCATTTTTAATTCACCTTTTAATAGAATTATGATACTATTCTGCAGTGTTTACTCACCTGTTTATAACAACCTGTTAAATTATACAAAATCCTGACATAATATTTCTCTATGATACTTTCAAAATGATTGTTTCTATAAATTATAAAATTACTTTAGGCATCCCAATTCTGCGGTAGCATACCTATTAGGAGAATAAACCTTAGGAACCACATCATATGATACCAAATTTCTTTAATCACATTGTTGAGTTTGTAGTTGCTAAACGTCCGCTATACAACACACAAACAATTTCAAAGTGTATCCTGGTTTTAATCTTACATATACCGATTAAAGAGAGAAACGAATGATCATGCATAATTACCTTTAATCATAATCCGAAGGAATAACATTTATGTTAATCACCCTTGATATTTTACTTGACACAAACAAAAATCTTGATTCACAGTACAAATGGCGTCCATTAACTAGGAGCTAAAATGATATTACTACTGAGAAGATATGAATATTGTAGCCTCTAATATCATGGGAATTATATTAATCAATAAAATATTTAATCCATTATTACAGTTGTGATTGCCTAAAAGCGTCTGCTTCTTTAATAATTTCAGGTATATCTCTTGGTTTAATCTTATGTCTTCAATTAAGAGAGAGAATAATAAAATTAATACATACAGACTACATGCAATCCATAATCGAGAAGAATACCCATTTCCTATTGTCTTCACTTAAATGTACCTTAAACCACAAGCAAAATCTTGTTCACAATTTAGGTAATTATTAACTAGGAGCATTAGATATACACTAGAAGGCATGATATTCTGGCCTCATCATGAGTGCATATTTGATACTACGTTTTTAAATTATGATTTTATGCTCAAAGCTTGGAGTTCAAAGGCAACTGTATTTATCACACATCCTTTACTCTCACTATGTCCTATGATCCAAATTTGTTGAACACCTAATCCTACATTTGGTGGTGTGGAAATGATAAAAGAATCACAAGGTCCAAGTGACATGGAAAGATGAAAAAGATCAAATTATATTCACATTCTATGTCTTTAAAAAACAGATAATTGAAAACAGTAGGAAGTAATGACTCGGTAATGACTCGGTCATTTCTGATTTTTGTAAAAAATACATTAAGTAATTTTTTGTACAAAACATAATTTAAATTTTATTCTGTTTTGACAAAAACACTACAATATGAATACAATGCAAAAGCACAACAAATGATCAAAAAGTAGGCTCATGAATATACCAAAACTATATTAAAATTGCCTGATGCCTTTGTCCCCGATACGGGATGATGATATAGAGATCAAAACAAAACATAGCTAGTATAAGGTGACTCTACTTTAAAGTCTAAACAGAACATCTAATATCTAGAAGGCATGGTAATTCAAAGCATACCAGGCAAGCTGATTAAACCTACGGTGTTAAAGTTCGTGACTGGAGTTGAAGGGTTTCATTGTGTTTTTCTTCAAATAAGAAAGCTTCTTCATTCTTCTGTCCTTTTGATGCAGTTCTATTCAGTTCTATGGTATAGAAGACTTAGCATTGGATCAGTTCACGGCATCTTTGTACATTACTTCAGAGGAAGCTTGATTCTAAGTATAAACGAGTATTTACACTTCCCCTCGTTTTGAAGCAATTATGGAGGACTTCTTTGCTCAGAAGTAGAATTGAAGGGTATTTTTCTGCATTTTCTTAACGATTGCATCCTTGTTATGAATTTATTCAACCTATCCATTAGTGAAGAAAGTTAAATCCCCTAATCTAAAGAAAAATTCGGCATTTGACATTGTGGTCTGGACATAGGGACTTAAAGGTGACTTCATTTACAGCTAGAGGGTGGTATATAGTAGATAGTGAGAAGACTGTCTTAGAATTAGAGGCACATCATTACCAAGGGCAGTTCTAAGGCCCTCCATAATTTAAGGAAAGAAATGAGATCTGTATACATCATTTACCAGAGTATGAATTGTAGCCTTAAAAAGACAATTAGTGGGCATCCTTGTCATCTATATCAGTAAAATCAAGGAACCCTATTTTGTGTATAGAAGAAGAGGCTGAGTCCCTTATCAACACATTTAATCTCTCTCTCTCACACACACAAGTATTATAAGTAACAGTCCTTCAAAGTAAACTTGTAAATCAATAATTAATACCATTGTGTCTTTGAAGCATTCATAAAAGGTGCCTTGAAGTCAATGAAAATGCAAAATGCGGTTATGAAGAGGATGGTCTCTTGGAGCATCAATTTGAAAATGATTTTGAAGAATAGTAAAAGCCCTCCATGATGTCATATTGTTGACTAAAAATTTGCTCATTATCTATGGTGGTGAACTACTGTGATTTTAAAAGTTGGTAATGACACACTTCATGTGATTATATTTTTGTCTAGCGGTGGAAGCGAAGGACCTTCTAAAGCGCCTGTGATAGTGCCTGAAAGTCGACAAACGGAAAGGGTACAAGGCACTTTGAAGCAAATCCACGTAGCAACTTGTATGAGCCTTGGTATGAGTATAGTCCCTCTCTCATAGTATGTATGTGCATTTATTTATTTTATTTTGTTTTAAGGCTCTTTTGATGGAGAGTTTAATTTGAATAAAACCTAGATAGCTCATAGAGAAACCTAGCTCACATATGAAACCCTAATTTTTAGGGTTTGTGGATGAGGTATTTAGATGAGATGATATTTTGAATTCATCCTCATTACATTAATAAAACCCTATATTGTATATAACCTTTATGATCTTTATATTGTTCTGGGTGTTGTCACTAACATCATGTCATCCAAAGTGCATAAGTTATTGTTTTCTTAAGTTAATCTAAAGTTCCATACTGTATGACAAGTCGATGGAAACATTGCAATAACCCAATCTGAAATCTGAAAAGCGATGAAGTCTGCTTTAGTTTGGATAGGATCTAAAATTCTACTTTCTCCATATAAATCCAATGAGGTTGGAACCACTCTCAAACATCTGGTCATTTCATGGTAATGTTAAAAATTTAAGTAAAAGGATGAAAATGAAGATTAAGGAGAATGTCTTTTACTCAGAAGGTTATAAAAACCAGAAAATAAACTCTTGGAAAACCTCAGCTTGAGCACACAGTAGAATTAAATTAGGTTTCAAGTCCATAAAAATCAGTTTTTGGGCCAACAAGTAAATGAGAATTGATTTAAAAATTTAAAAAATTAACTCAATTTTTTAAATTTTAGTTAATGCAGTTTGTCAAAGTAGTGGCAGAAATTAAAAAAACAGTAAAACTCGTGTTAACAAACTAGGCCAACTAAACTATTTCATACCTGGGTCAGACCATTTGATACCTATTATTCAGTTTGTTGAGAACTTCAGTCATCCAAACTTATTGGAATTTTTAAAGCTATTAATTATAAATACATCTATGGTGAATAATATATACAGATGCCCTAATATATTTGTGTGTTTATCTTCTCTTACAGCAACGCTGTAGCAACTTGTGGTATCGAGAAGTCGATAAGTTCATAGCAAACTCAATCTTGTGTGAACCACTTGTTTTTGTAACCTATGTATATGCGAAAATTCCGTGCATTTTTGCGGCATTAAATCATTTTGCGGCGTTCATAAATTATTTTGCGAACGGCAATGTTGTGTGCGCCATATTCTGAATTTGAAAGTACGTGCATTTTAAAGTCTACGGAGTTTTCTCCTTGTTCCTTCTTTGCACATTGATTTTTCTTGCTCTTTGTTCAGCATTCTAGTCCCAGGTTTTAACACTACAATTCACAATTGCTATAATTACGCTACTTTTATTTACGCATTAACATGCACAATCTCTTATACATTTCTACCTACTTTTAAATTTATATAATTTTTGTCTTTCACTCGCTCACCCCCCGCCACGCACGGTAATCTCGCCCCTGCCTCTAGTATACCCCGCCTCTTTCCGTCCCCATCCCTGCCTGACCGCCCACTCCTTCGCTCACCCCGGCTCATCGCACGCTCCCGCCCTCCCCCTCCGACCCTCCCTCTCTCTCTCCACCCCCTCGGCCTTCCACTCCCCCTCGCCCCCTCACGTAGCTCACCCCTCCACAACTCACGACCCTCCCTCCCCTCTCCCTCTCCATGAGCTCACCCTCTGCTCGAAGCCTCCCAACTCTCTCTCTCCACCTCCGTGCCTCCCTCCCCTTGCCACAGCCTCACCTTCCCCTCACGGCCCCAAGCCACTCCCCTCCTGGGTGCCACTGCCCCCCTGCCCGTGCCTGCCGCCCCTCGCACGGCTCCCCATCATACAACTCACGCCCTCCCCTCTCCTCACACGATCCTCGCCCCTCACACACTCCTGTCATGCCGCCCCACCAACACTCGCCTCCCTCCCCTCCCATGGGTCTGCGTTTTTCATTTACCTTCGCAATACCAATTTAATTTTTTTATAGTTTCACCTACTCAGGATAATACCCTCACATTTTTCCTTGTTTATAAAAAAAAAAAAAAGAAAGAGAGATATATGAATAATCAGATCTCTGGATTTGTCTATAGTGAAAATTTGGTAAGTTTTGTTTGTATGTTTTACCTCTATAAAACGTGTGAATTTTTTTTTATGTGCCTGTGAAGGTGACTCTCTAAAGATATTGACATGTGAAGGCAAATGTTGGTGGGTATGTTTTTCCAAAATAGCAATTTTATCCCAAATTATCTTGGTTTCATGAAGAATTTTTGGAATTTTCCTTCGTCTTTATTGTGAGGTAATATGTAAGTTCAAAAGACCATCTTGCTCATCGATGGTGAAGCATAAACTTATGGAGAATAACTTTTGAATTTGAGTTGTTGAGAAAAATGGCTAAAATCAATGATGCTAGGTTGTTGCACAACTGTCACTTTCATTCCATTGTTCATGATATGGTAAAATGACGAAGGCTCTTTTAATATTCAAACTTGCTTGCAAGATGCACAAGACAAGTTGAGTTTTTACCGGAGTTGGAGCCTCGGCTTGACAAGATGAACTTGACAAAGAGTCATCATTCGGAACTTTGTTACAATTGGAGAAAATTGAGAAGGACTCTCATCGGCGGCAAGAATATAAAGTTGCATTGGATACATTTAGTTCCTTGTACAAGAGCAGATTTACATGCGAGATAACAAAACAGTGCCCTTCTCATTGTCATGGAATATGGAAAACACTCACAGCAAGCTGGCTGAGTCTTGATCATGAAGGTTATGCCTATACTAGAACTATGACTGCCTGGAATTTAGGTATGGGTTCCACATTGCGGTCCTACTGCGGTTGTTCTGGTCTGCTCCTCTTCCACGGCAACAACAACAGCACTGCTGTAAAATGCCAACACTGCATTGGGTGTGCAAAGAATCCTTCGTGCAGTCTTCACCCATGCAAGCATTGTGGTCGGCACCACATTCTTCACGGATGCTTGAAGGCTGAAACCTCTGCCAAAACAAAGATTCATCTTGGATGGATCGCCCCTGCCAACGTGGGCATCGACGACCCAGAAGATGTTTAAGTCACATGTCGAGAACTTGTTCTCGAATATTGAACAATCTTAGGTTGAAGTTTAGCCATCATCTCACCTTATGCACGATAGGGGAAAATGGTCGTCATCACAAACAAGTCATAACGAGCCTGATACAAACTCTCATTGATTGAGTTGTAGCGAGAGACACGACAATTCAGCGAGCCCCGAATACAATTCGTCATTCGGTCGGACTTGTGGCCAGGAGACACGACGGATTCCCAGCGGCACGAGCCTGATTTTTGATTCGATTCAAAGTTGTGAGAGAAATAGATGCCAATGAGCATGCCTTTGATTGGTGGACGACCTTAAGAGCCATCTGTGTGAGGTTTGTTAGGTCTACGTAATTTGCGAAGATTGGCAAATACAAGCATAAACTACATGAACCATATGATTCTCCCAAGATTAGCCTCTGATGGGAGAGGGATCTCTTTACTGAAACAAAGACAGTTTATATTTCTGAAACATTATGATAGTAGGCTAGTTATGAAGAACGAGTTTTTGTTTGTTTTGGTTGGGCAAAGATATAATGAAGGTGAAGGAAGTCTAAATGAAGGGGTGAGTGTATGAAAAGTGAAGGAATGATTCGGCTACTAAGATAGGCAAAGGGCTGACTTCCAATCCATTGGGCTATGGAGTCATAAGAGGTTTAATTAAGCCAGGCAAAGTTCAAAGTGGTCCATGGGAGCAAGTCATCACATATGGATCTCTTTAAGTTGATTTTGGAATGAAACAATGAAAGGAAATCAAACGATTCTGCAGAAAAATTCAAAGAAATGACCTAAGATCAAGTAAGTAATTTGAAACTATCCCCTACTTTGTGTATATGAGGCAACAAGTAATCTAAAATTAGGTAAGTACTTTTAAACTACTAGCACGATATATACAAGAAAAGCATTTAAAACCCATAAGACAAGCTTAGAATCAAATGAAACTTTTAACTTAACACCTTTTAAAGCTGTTCAAAGAAGCGTCGCAGTATTTAGTAGCCTAAGATCGAGGTAAGTACTTTTGAAACACTATCTACTTTCATGCCTGTGAAACTTTCGGACAACACAGAATAAATTTAGAAGACGAACGAGCCATAAACTTTCTAGTTTTAACTCTACTTAGCATGAAATGAAAATATAATTCAGAACTATAGATTTGTCTTTCAGGACATGGACTATTCATAGCTATGATAATGTTTACATGAAAGTTGGATATTAAATACAGTGGAGAAAACATAAAGATAAAGCTTATAGGTGTGAAGTGAAATTTTCACTGAAGTGAAGTCCTAGCTCTATGTTGTTGTGGGAAAATTGTGGTGACAAAAAATAACACCATTACAATAAAAACACATCTACATTGACATAAATAGGATCACTAAATCGAAGCTTGTATTTGATGTTCAGAACGATTACAATCATCAAGTCCGGTGGGTCTCTCTGACTTCAAACTTTTATCCTTCTGTATTTTCAGTTACAAACATAGCTGCAGCGACTTGAGAAAACTGACACATGCAACGGATATTCGAGAAACCAACCTTTTGCAATGTGCTCCTCAAAGAGATACTACAAAAATGAGAGATGGAAGAGTTTCTAGGGTTCAAGTATCATTAATTCTACACTTAATGCAATTCCTAGCCTTGAAAACCATGCAGGCATAAGGCGAGAATGCATTCTATCTATTACTGCAATGCTCACCCTTTCATTTCAGTTTTTAGGCTTAGTGGATGAGAAGATTGACTTTAAGGTTCTTTCTTATCCTTTCAATGTATTGTGAGTTTAGAAATAGTTCTTTTTGTTTGAAATAATACATTCAGGAAACATGCTGGTAATATCTTGAATAGACAATAGCTATGCTTTTATTTTGTTGATTTTGGAAAAAAACAGTAATCTTTTAGTGAAAGCTGAGAAGAGGATTCAATTAGCCTCTGATGTGGCGATTAGGCCTTCTTTGTTGATACTTCTCTATTTTACCTTAAAACATCTTCATTCTTGTACAGTCTGTGTTTTTAGACTCATTGGCATAATCTCTTTCTCTATTGGTCATTATCTTTATCTTCACTCTTATGATTCATCCTTTGATTTACATTTGCACTTACGTCACTAATGTAGCAAAACCTTCCCAATCTTAAGTTTATGCTTTGATCTCTTGTCTTCAATGTTGATATTCTTCAATAAATGGATTATAGTACCTTAACATTATGTTTGGTCTTGTGAAGGTTTCATGAGATCACCGATACTCTACATGAGACGAGAGTGGATGTAATGAACACTACGGATGCTACCTTCCATGGATAGTGGCACAGAGATCGTCATCACAGCCTTTCATTTCTTTTTAAAGCATGGGAAAAACATATATATACACACAAAAACAAATACAAATTAAGAAAAACGTGAAGAATAGGCTAAAGAAGGTAGCACGGGGGTTGGGTATGGGGTCAATAATGACAAATCAGTTAATCATGATGAGGATGCCTCTAGTCGGATTCGTCTGGGAGGCGGTTGGGTGTAGTGTTGTCTCATGCAATCTGAATTCAGCGTGTATTAGGACGATGAATAGCGAGAGATTGCATGATGAAAGCTTTGGGAGTAAATCAAATGAAGAAAGTGAATGGGACGGGATTAAAACGAGGCAACATGATTCAAAATGATGAATGGTGAAATCAAGCTTGATGGAAGTTCTTTCGGAGGATAGATGAATGGAAATGGCACAAGTCAGCAGAGTGATACGGGCGAAATCGAGATTTAAATGATGGACGGTTAAGATCTGCAGTCGAAACCTTTTGGAAACAGACGAAGGGCAAGTGAGTTGTGATCGGGATATAATCGAGCGTTGGAATTATTACGATGGGCAAACAAATATCAAATGAGAAAATACATTGCGGAGGAGTAGTGGTTTAGCGAGAAGAACGAATGGTTTCGCGCGGCAATGATTCGAAATTTTTGCCCAAAACGCATATTATAGTACGCTTGTTGACAACGTCCTTAAGAAAACCTTCCATTAACGTTTTTTTTGGCATTCGCTCCCGCATACGCCAACAAAACAAAACAAAACAAAAAAGCGGCTTGATTTTTGGCCGTCGGATGAATGGGTGTAGATAACGGTCACGGATCACTGCCCAGCGACGGGGAAAATTTTGAAAGTTGGGGGAGATATTGACATAACATGCCTGGTGGTCAAAGTTTTACGAGGCGGTAGGTCTTAAAGAGTTAGACGTGATTTAATCTAGGCAGAAGCAGGATCTTTGAATGGATAAACGTTGTCAGGAGGAAGATTATTTTCCAAATGCAAAGTTTTTGAGGTTATCGGATTAGATCACGATCGTGGGATCTAAAGAATGAGCAGTCGCGATTTGATGAGAGGGCGGGAATATACATGAGGATGGGGAAAGAGATAAACAGACGGAATAAAGAATATGAAAGGGCCATTGATGCAAAATCATGATGATAGTTTAAAATTAGTATGAGGTTTTATGAAAATACGAGAAGTGGGTTTTCGCGTAGGTTTAAGAGGAGCTTTTAGCGCTTGATTTATGGGCGCCAGGTCATGTATGTGAGAGGAGTTTGCAAGGGTTTAATATAAATGGCTCACTTCATATATGCAGAAAGGGTGTTTTTAGGCCTCTGTTGATTTTTAGAAGTTGATGAGAGGTTGAAGTAGAGGAAACAAAGAAGTTTAAAACCAAACAGAGGAGAGCAATGGAGTTTTTAAAGGGATTTTGGAGTGATTTTTTAAGGTTAAATGAGACTTGTGGAGGGATTTTTATGGAAGAAAAAAGGAATGAAAATGGGGTTATTTATGAAAGGAGGTGAAAATGATGGAAAAATGGGGTTTTCGCGATCTTTCTCTTGTAAACATTGATTCTTGGGATAAAGAAGTAGCAGGTGAAGATTAATTCAAGTTCAGCCGTCCATCTAAGACTTCCAAAAAGATGATAGGTTTTCCAAAAGCCATCTCTTGAGCTTAAAAAAATCAACCACACATTTGATGTAATAAATTTTTATGGTGCATCAGGTAAAAACCACTGGGATCATGGCTCCGTAAGTGTGAACCACAAAAGAATTGTCTCTAGATTACGATTAGTGCCTTGCACTTTGATAATCTTTTATGTTGCTAACAAAGAGTAATTCAGACATGGCCTCTGATGGCATTCTTCAATCAACCACCTGCACACAACCCACTTCCTAACATTCTTTCTTCTTAAGAAGGTGCATTTGGACTTATGATTTAAATATCCAGCATTTTATTCTTTGAAAACAGAAACTGGTGAATTTTTTTTTTTTTTTTTTATACTTTGAACTCCAGAGTGGTTGGGGGTGCAAGTTCTCTCTCTTATATATAGGAGATTAGGCATGCGACAAACTTTATTCTCTAATTTCTAAGATAGCATTCTGTGTCAACTGTAGAATTGAGCAGTCTAACTTGTTCAGGGATCTATGTATAATAAAAATTTACACATGTTGTTTTCTTTAGGAAAAATTAAAAACAAAATAGTGAAGGCAAGATGCGAAATTTTAAGGACATCCTTCACATTTTTCTTCGGCTCTGTAGATTTGATTTTGTTTGAGTTGTCTTCTTTTTCTTCACGGATTTTCAAGTTTGTTTATCATAGAACAGTTTACTTTCTAGAGCAAGTTTTAATCTAATTAGAGCCATTTTAACACTGAGATTCATGGTTCATTTTGAGCACCTTTGTTTTCTTTCTATCTCAATCTACCTTCTTGATAAGCCAAGATAATGCTATTTGGGTGATCTAATTCAACTGACCTATCGGCAAAATATTGAAAAGCTAATTACTCATGATTAAGTTTGTATGACTAACTAAGTGTGTTTTTAAGTGTCATTTTGAGCTTGCACACTTTGATTTGTTTCTCTTTGTTGGTATGGGGCTATGCCTTTCTTGTTTTAATCTGCTTACTCTTTTCTCTTTCTATTGTTTTTGTCTTTTTCTCATTTTATTCTTCAAAGCAAAAATCAGCTCCTTCTTTAAATGCTCGAAATTTGAGCTTTGTTGACATTCTATCTAACCTATTCTAACTTGGAATATTTATTTTATATGATACAAAAGTGCCAATGTAGCCGGTTAGTGGTAATGAGGCCAGGCAGCTTTACGTGAGAGGTAACACGATTACCTGGTGAATTTTAATCTTTGAAATCAAAGGAAATTTGTCACAAAGAGGTGACAACATTTCATGTCTTTGGCTCCACCTGAGATCCATGCTGAGAATTTAAACCAATTGGGACCTCCCCTATCTTCATGGAATCAACAAAAGACAGGTCTCTTCTTTGGCTGTCTAGTGTGATGGGTATACCTTCTCTAAGATCTCTGTTTGAGGACTACACCTTGATGTGCTTCCTTGGAAGCATCATCATATTTATATCTTTGTGATGAAATTTATCCTTTACCTAAATCTGCTACACTTTAAGTGTGATTCTGGATTCTCTTTGGATGGCTGATTGATATCAGCAATGGAGAAAAGTTTCTCTCTTGAAAAGATGGTATCTCCTTAGTAGGACAGATCTTATTTTATTTTCTTTACAAAGACTTTGGTGTTTTGGACTTACAAGAGCAGCTCGTCATTTTCTGGAGCATATATTTTCCTTTCCCAAGGTCTCGAGACATGTACTAGCAACAAGGAGCTAATCATGACAAAAGCTGACTTTGGGTCTTCAGGAACAAGCATAAGTTGTAATTCTTTAAAAGATTTTAACAAATCCATGGCATCATCCTTATGAAACCTAAGTGGATGTTAACCATTGTTCTTCATTCCTGCCTAATTACTAATTACGCATTTCATGTGAAACTTAGTATCCTCTGGGCTCTCATTTAACAATAAATGGAACCCTAAATATCTATCCTCTATTATTTTGTACATTCAAAATTAAGTTCTATGAATCAAACTTCAGGATAATTGTTTCGTAAAAGCCATATTCCTGCACACTAGTTTTACTACACAGCCCATCAAGTTCATACTCAAGATAGTTTCTGGTTGTATCATTAATTTCCTTCCTATCCTCTTTGTCTTGAGTGTCATGAGTTGTACTCTTATGGAATGACACTACGTTGATGATTGTCTTGTTTCAAATAAGGTTTGAGTAGCTAGTTGTTTATTATTTGATCAATTTCTTCATACATCAAAGGAGAGATTTCTCTTTCAGTATAGACAGAAGTACAACAAACTTCTAACTACATTCTGCTGGTTTTGAGGCTAGATATCTTCTTGAGCCTCTTCTAGTGAATCAAGACTTGTACACGAATGGAAACCTTGAGATTTATCTACTTGACTGACAATTCTCATGATTGTTATGATGATCAATTTGAATACAAGGTTCATGAGTTGTTTCTTCTACATTATACGGATATACTCTATCTTAGAAATAAAATGATTATAACATAGAGGAAAGTTTCCATGTCTCTTGGTTTTCTCTATTTGAGGTGCATGTTTCCAAGTGGCTTATTGTTTTGCCAAAAAGGTTTAGGAGATTGGTTGTTTGTGTATGTGCTATCTCTTTTTTTACACATCAAAGGGAAAGATGTTTCCATGTTCCCTTTGAAGCAGAGTAAAGCAATTCTTTGTCTCTTGTGAAGACTGATTTGGTGGATATTTCTGTAATTTTCAGTACATGAGGTAATTGAATCATTGTTTCATGATTCCCAGAATATCTTGAGGTACAATTTCCTTGGTTGATTTCTTCCTCGACTGATTCATCTATGTTCCTATAATTTTTCAATAAGATATTAAACTCATGAATGGTTGTTAAAAGATCTTTGGAGATGTATTTTTCAAATCCCTCATCATTGTCTATAATGTGTTGGGTGATGTTTGTAATGAATGTAATGTATTTCACCCCATGATAATGATGTAAATTAATTTCCATATATAATTCTCCCATAAACACATATTCAAGGTCCTTTAAAGAAAACAAACTACTGAATATTAACCATTCATACCAATCCTAAGCTTTCCTTTTCAATATTAACATGAACATTTTCATTGAAAGCGATCTTCATGCCATTCAACCTTTAAACACCCATACATGCATGTGAGGGTGATAAGATGTAACCTGTGGATTATCCAAACTTTTCACCTAAAAACAGGGAAGGTTATCATCCCAATTCACAGAGGGCATCTTATGTGGAAATCCCAGGATGTAGTCTCTGCTCATTGGGGCATATTTTCGTTTGTATCCTTGGGAATATTCTTTGTAAATCTGAAATAGGTCACTATGTCTGTTCAATAGTTTGAGTCTTCTGGAGTGGAGTCATTTGGTCTTTTGGGAGTTGTGGGTGTGAGTCGCCTTGGGAGTGGATGATTTAAATTTTCATCCACCAACGATGTGATTGGGTTTGTAATGCATTCAGAGGTACAAAATTTGGATGGGTAATAGGCCCTCTTGGGGCAGGTGGAGTCACCCGGAGTGGGGTACCCGCTCTTTTGGAGATAAAATGTTTTATGGTCCACCACCATTTATTGGCTTGAATACCAATCTGAAATATTTTGATTTCGGGATTTTCCTTCGGTCCTATGGGTTGTAAGTGTCTGTCTGTTTCAACACTTAGCTAAGGTGATGGGAACCAGCAGTTGCTCACTCTTTCCTGGCTTATTATTGTGGGTACTTCAAGGTTTGATAAAAGACTGTACACAAAGTGGAAGTTAACGTTGGTTGTCTTGATTCAAATAAGTCCTACCATGATTACCATTGTGATGACTGTGAGCTATACCTCTTTTCAATGCTTGGTGTTTTATTTTTAAGGATTTTACTCCAAAAGTCCCCAGCCAGAGAGTAAAACGAATGTTAGGTCTGCAGCAATTTGCAAGATTAGCAAATACAAATACCAGCTATGAACCACTTTGGGATGGATCTAGCCTACTTAATCGAGAGAGGATCTCTCTATAAGTCCACAGGGTGATTTATCTTTTTAGGCTTTTAGTATGATATTAGGCTGAATTATGAAAAACAGGTTACATTTTATTTTGGATGAGCAAAAAGATATAATGTGAAAGGTGAAGAAGTCTAAATGAAGGGTGATAGGCAAGGAGTAGCTTCAATCCATTAGGCTATGAAGTGCCAGAGGACATTGAAACAACAAGGTTCCAAAGAGTGGTCCATGACACAGTGTGTCTCTGTCAAAGATCTAACAAGTTGTGATTTTATGGAATGAAACAATAGAAAGGAAATCAAGCTTGAATGAAAGACAAAAGCCTAGTCAAATATAAGTATAAACTATCCTACTTTGTATGCCTCTAAGAAAAAAGTATAAAAATAAATACAGAATCAGGTAAATACTTTTAAATAACACCTTTTGATATACTTTCCAAGAGAAAACATTTAAAACACATAGAATAGCTTAAGATCAAGTAAAGACTTTCAACTTAACTGCTTTGACATATTCAAAGGAAACATTTATGATAAACACAAAAAGTAGCCTAAGATCGAGTAAATGTACTTTGAAACTATCACTTTCAACATATCTGAGGAAACTTTGGTCATAACCTTTGAGTAGAACTAGAAGACAAAGACAAACCATAAACTTTCTTGAATTTTAACTCTCTTGAGCATGAGCTAGTCTATATTTCAAGAACTTCTTCAGTTTTACTGCCTCAGGTATGGACTAACCAACATTCCTTGATAATGTTTACACTTAATTTAAGTCATTCTTAAATACACAGTGGAGAGCTTATAAAGATAAAGCTTATCAGTGAGAGTAGTACTACTGAAGTATTGTCCTAGCTCTATATTTGTTGTTCTTTATCGGAGAAAGTGAACGGGAGAAATGGAAACAAAAAGAAAATAACAATTTACAATAAAAAACACATCACCATTGACATAGACTAGAATCCATAAATCAACGTATTTGATGTTCAAACCAATTACAATCATCCAAGTCAGTGTCTACAAACTTCAGCTTCTCATCACAAACATGTATCTTCAGTACAAGAAACATGACTACGTGACTTGAGAAAAATGGCCCATGCAACACGTATTGAGATTAATACCTTTTGTGTATCCTGTTGAGGATTTTATAAAGAAAATGAGGAGGTGGAAGAGTTTCTAGGGTTCAAGTATCATTTTAATTTCTACACTTAATGCATTCTGTGCAAACCATTACAAGGCATAAGGCGGGGAATGCATTCTATCTGTCACTCTCTCTCATAACTCCTTTTTTTCAGTTTTTAAAGCCAAGTGGATGAGAAGATTGACTTAATGTTCTCTTATATAGCTGTTGGGTTGAAATAGCTGTCTGACTGTCTTTAGGCAAATATCTTGAATAGGCAATAACTGCTGCACATACATTGATTTATGGAAACGACGGTGGCTCTTTGGTAGCTGAAGAGGATTCAATTAGCCTCTAATGTGGCGATAGAGAGCCTTCACACCTTGTCTTTCTCTGTTTTATAAAACATCTTTAATTTACCTTTAGTACGTGTTTTAGGCCTAATTGGCCTTACATCCTTTTGTATGCATTTTGCCTATCTTTGTCAGCTGGATTAGGCCTTTGATTTCGAGCTTTACTGCCTTAATCCCTTTAAACTACTGCTTAAAACCTTTAATCTTCGATTATGCTTTGATCTCTTGTCTTCAATGTTGATATTCCTTGTCATTGATTCTGCATTGCTAATTTTGTTGTATACATTTCTAAGTGTATGAGAAGGTTTCATGAATACGATACTCCTTGAGCAGGGTGGAATCATAATCGGAACCTATGAGATCACTATTTGGATAGTACATGGGAATTGTCTGTCCACAGCCTTTCATTTCTTTGCCAGTGGCAAGGAAAAACTTTACTTTTGAACAAAAACAAATAAAATTAAGAAAAACATGTGAAGAAATAGACAAAGCTGCTGGAGGTTTCGAATGTAAAGATTAAATGACATGGGTCAGTTAATGCTTGATAAATTAACGATGGGTTCAATTGACATTTGAGTTGGGTGAATGGTGGTAATATTTCAAAGTAAGACCGTTCGATTAGGACAATGAATGACGGTGCATTGTGAAAGCTTTGGGAGTAAATCAAATGAAAAGTGAATGGGGACGGGATTAGCAGGCAGTAGTTAAAGTGATAAACGGTGGAGATCAACCAAATGAGTTCTTTCGGAGGAATGAATGAATGGAAATGGCTTTGGGTCGCAGTGATACAGGCAGCAATTTAATATTAGTGATTCTGAATCTAAATGATGGCTGCTGGAAGGGGAAACGGACGAGAAGGCAGAACAGGTTGTGATCGGGATATGATGCAAGGCCGTTGGATTAAAGCATTAGATGAGGGGTCAGCTGAGGAAAATGCATTTAACGGAGGGTGGTGGTTATAGGAGAAAATAAAATGGACCGCGCGGCCTTTGAGGCGGTTTCGAAATTTTGCCCAAAAAACGCGATATGCGTACACTTCTTGACACGCGTCCCCTGGGCGTGCCCAGTACCACGTTTCGGCGCCCAAACCACATACGCTAACGTGATTTTGTGGCAGTCGGATGAATGGGTGCAAATCCGACGGTGCGGATCGCACGCGGCGGGGAAAAGCTACCGAGGGTTGGGAGATAGGCTGGGATACATTGTCTGTGTTGGTGATGAAAGAGTTCAAGGCGGTGGTCCCAAAGGAGTTGGGCCTATCGGATTTAATCTAGTAGTAGGATCTCTTTTGAATGGACGGCTTAGATTTAATCCTGAAGTGATTATTTTCCAAATGCAAAGGATTTTGGGGTTATCGGATTAGATCACGATGTAGGATCTAAAGAATGGCAGTGGAAGATTTTGATAAAGGAGGTTATATGAGAACGAGGGATGGGAGGAAGAATGAAAATGTTGAATAAGAGTGCCAGGGGCCGTTGATACGCAAAGATCAGTGAGTATTGATTTAAGAATTGAAGCATGGGTTTTATGAAAATACGGAAGTCAGTTTCGTGGTTACAGAGAGCTTTTAGCATGCAGTTTAAAGGAAACATGATCATATATGAGAGAAGTTCTGGGAGCCAGCCTGGGAAGCAAAGAAAAACATTATATACGAAAGGGTGTTTTAGGCCTAAGCAGAGAGGTTTTGAGCAATTAGAGGTTCAATAGGGAAACAGGGGATTTAAAACCAAGCGGGAAACATTAGTTTTAAAGGTTTGGGTAATTTGAAGGTCAGCAGACTTATGGAGAGTACACATGGAGAAAAAGGAATGAAATGAGGTGTTTATAGATGAAAGGAAGGGGGTGAAAATGGTGAAAAATTAGTTCTAGGTCACCCTGCAGCAGCAGTAGTTCTTTGGGGACAAAGAAAGCAATGATGAAGATTAATTCAATTCAAAGATCATCATAAGACTTCAAAGATGATAGGTTTCAAAGGAAACTATCTCTGAAGGCCCAAAAGACTAGCCACCATTTGATATGACAGGAGCACAGGTGGCTAGCAAGGTTGATATTCTTTCTCTTTGAATACTTCTCTATGAGGAAGACTTCCAAACTACACCCGACTTTGAAGTTCAAAGGCTACAATAAAGTTACATTAGGTATGGTGGTCATCACTAGGTATCCATGAGGTTGTGAACTTCCTTCTTTTTGGTTAGTCTACCTCTTGTCCCAGGGGACACCCTCCAGCACAATATAAACCTGCTTACAATTTTGGAAAAGTTAAAGGGTAAAATAAACGTTATATTCAAATGCTGGTGAGTGTCACCAGCCTCTTTGCTGTTCGGAGAGTTGATTCGGCCTAAGACGTCTGCCTTGTATTTTGGATTTGTTAGCTCTCTTTTGGATACACTTCCTTAGGATTAAGGGGAGATATTCAGACACCTAATCCTCTATAGGTAGGTGTGGAAGGCGAAAAGTCACAAGGAGTGTGTTATTGGAAGACAGTCAAGGTACTGTTACTATTATAAATGTACATCTGTAATTGAATAGTATATTACAAATGCCTATCTTTTCTACTGTGTTTTATACCTCCTTCCCCATGTATATGCTTAATAAATTCAATTGCTTCTGATAATTAAATATTAAACATGGTTTCACTCATTACTGAAATACAATGCAGTTCAGGCTCCATGAATCACACTACAAAGGATCAATTAAAAAGTTTGTAAATGTGATGGGATTTTCCCCTCTCTGTACATTTGTGGGATGTGTAAAATATTATTTTATCTAGTGCAATAAATGCCTGTGTATCATACTAAGCTAGTTTACAACATAGAATCAGCAGTTCATGATGTTCATGAAAATAAACTGAACAACACAGCTTCACCATTAGGCGGAAGGGTCCTTTAAAAGATGGGGTATTAAAATGTCAGAAAATACGATTAACTAAAGATGGCTATGGAATGGATCCTTAATCCAAATGCTAATTAGACTGGGATGTAAATGCCACCATGAATACAAAAATCAACCCACAAAATTGTATGTGGAGTTCATGGAACCATATACCAACCTAGCCTTCTCACTTCTCAGTTGGATAAACATGGAAACGTATGTATGAAATCATGCTATCAAACATTTCATCATATATAATACCTACCTTTCATTTGGAAAGGCATTATCTCCAATGAAATCTAAAAAGCTTCTAATCCTGTGTTCAAAAACTTCACAATCCTTAACTAATTTGCATCCTACATTCATAGTCTCTGATTCAGAAGATATGAGGAGATTTGATACCACTTATCCCCAATCTACAAGAAGAAGACCTTTCAAAACACCATTGACAAATTCAAGCACACAACAAAGCAAAGAGAATTCTGGGTGTGGGATCTACAAATAACCACAAAATGTTGAAGAATGGCCAGGCTGCTCATGGGAAGAATGCTGCTGAATCCCGGTCCATACATAAAAGGTTAAAACAACCATTATTTAACTGCTTGTTAAATTCAAACCATAGTTAAAGGAATACTTACATCCAAATCATTAGCAGTAACAACGAATACAACCATTATTTAGTTATGTTAATTAAACTATTAGTCATTATGTTCATTCAACCTTATTTGCAGCCTCTTGTGGCTATAGAAGAACCTAGGAGCATGAAAACATATGGTATACAACACAAAAAGTATACCAAATATTGGTTATGAACATACCTTCATAAATAGACGAACACCTGAGCTATTAAAATAAGTAGTTGTGACATGACCAAACACTTCAAGGATCGTTCACTATCAATGCTTTGGAATGGCAACAGATATATTTCCAAGGAGAACGTGGGAAGTGCACTCGGATCAAAGCACAGCTACCATTCTCCCTAACCTCGGTCATTTGCATAAGTAAAATATGTGGCTACCTTACATGAGAAGAATCTCTACAATTTCTAATGCAAAGACATGAGTTTGCTTACCATGTGAGAATAGTTGCTTGAGGAACCACGGGCTTGTGTTTTGTTATTTTAAACGAAAACATTTCTGACTTAATAATCGGATATTAGCAGCATATTCTTTATGACAAATGCCTCAGTATTGCTTGTATGGATCAAATGGGTTATCGTTTTTTTAGTAAAATGATAATCGAGATCAAAATCAATCAAAACACCTAGGTACAAGTTAATAAAGGTAAGTCCAAGTTAATATAAGAGGGGCACGATCCAAATTGGATGATGGGGGGCGTACCATTTGAATGAGATGTTTGAAGTTTCCTGGAGTCAGTACCCATCACCTTCCTCTTTGAATGTCTCTCTCGGCTTTCTTTACTTACCACACACTTGGCGTTTCTTGCATGTAAAAATAAAATTCCTAGCATACGCAATAGTTAATGAAAAATATTGCCCTAGAATCCCTCAATTAGCATAAAATATACATACAAAACCCTGTAGATTTGCTTCAAGCCTATTCATATATCACGAGCGGAAAGGTAAGCACATTCTTGTTTATTTTTATTTAAATGTATTTAAAATATATTAAATATTTGAGACAAAATAATAAATTTTAAATTCAGTAATGTTTTCTCAAATGAATGTCTTAAAACCCTTACACTGTATTAGGGCGAGTAATTCTTAGCTACTTAATAAATTAATTATTGTTGAAATGCATCTAAGAATATGAAACAATAGTGAGAATATGATATTTAAATTAAAATAACAACGTATTTTATCTAATGAATTCCTGATTAATAAAAATGCACCCGAAGCAGTGAGAAACGTGAGACAGAAAGCTCACTCGACACAATGAATTCAATTACTCAGTTACATCTTGCATATATGAGGCTGCACTCCTAATCTATCATGAGAAACAAGCACGAATAATAATGCCTGACCAATTTCTAATTACACCCTCCAGTTCAATACTCACAACTAATTCTATTTACGCATTATTCTCACATCACTCCTTAATGTGGAAAATGGTTACCTCATTTCAACATAACTAAACTTCGTTTGATTTTACCAGGCTTAGTAATGTATCAATACATTATCCTTGGTGTTACAAAATGTCGATTCAATTTCATTTAGCTCAATTTTCTCCGCGATACAAAGTGATCTTTATTAATGGCGTGTTTTGTTCTAGCATGGTAACTGGATTGTGTACAATTTGATAATGCCTACGATTACAAATGACCTGTTCGATAACCTGCATCGCTAAGTCCATAAATTATCACTTAACCAAATACGCTTCACGGTGGCATTGGTCAGCTTTGTACCTGATTACGTGCAGTAAAGCTTGATTCATTGTTCTTACTACTCCAAGATCCAGCTGCAGTCAATATGAAATGCATAGCGGTAGATGAAGCCATCATCTAGTTTCCATGATCTAAGATCAGAAGAAACACAGCCGATTGCAACATCGGATTCATCAGTATACATAATACCAAGATTCATTGTTCCCTTTAAGTACCATAATTTGTTGGAGGCACCTTTCTTTACGTATTCAATTGATTTCTGAAGGCTTAGCCATGAATTGACAAATCTTGTTGATATATGCAATCTTTCTTGTCTGTCGTCGATAGGAATAGTTCAAACTTCCCACTAGCTTGACGATATAATGTTCCATCTGCCTCTTCGATCCATCTTCTTTGTACAGCAAGTACATTCTAAGGAGTTGACATAGCTTTGCAATCATCATATTGAACTTTTTAAGAATCTCCTTTGTATATTTACTTTGATAGTCAAAGTTTTACAGTATCTCTGCCACCTCAATTCTAAGCAGGTAATGCAATTCACCCAAATCTTTCATTTCAAATTCACAGCGATATTGAACTTTAATTTCTTCAATTAACTTGTGAGCACTACGTGCAATGAGATCATCCACATCTGAAGATATTAAAAACAGCATTTCTTTGCAACCTTCTTTTATGTAGTCGGATATTTTGCTTTCCACGATATTGAAGAAAGAATATAATCTCTACATATACGTTAATTTTATTCAAACTATACAGTATTTCTGCCTGCAAAACTGGGTATCATCTGTTTAATAATATAAGTTAAACCAAATAAAAACTTCTCTATTTAAATCACCATTTTTAAATAAGTTGACTTTATCAATTGATATTATTCAATTATTCATATTTGTGTTAAGGCAATCGATAATCTAATTGTATTCAACAACTCTTGGTGCAAAGTGTCTTCATAATCAATTCCTCGCTTTGAGCATATCCTTTTACTCTTAATCTTGCCTTAAATTTATCGATATACTTATCACTTCATTCAATTTACAATACAACCATTGCGCCAATTTGTTGAGCTTGCTGAAATTATAATTTATCATTTGTTTGCCACCAGAAAACCTCTCATCATTTCTTGTATTAATCCATGGTTCATGTTGTTTAGCACGCTCATAATCAATTAGTTCTTTAACATTCACTTTATATTTGAACAACTTAAACATAATCTCTACCTTCGCAGGAAAATTTACGATGTGAATGATCTATACAGTACTTCAAATATATGAGTGTTCCATCCATGATTGATAAACTTTGAGGTGAATCACCCCTTGTGATGACCTTTGCTGCTAGATGTGCTCATCTTGCTGCTATCATCACGATCACAGCTACTGTCCACCTTTTTTTGTTCATTCACGCCCTTGAAAGTATCCAAGTTTGACATGAGCATCATTAGATATATGTGCTCAATGCTTTGTATTACTTTTATCGGCCTGCTCATGAAACAACACATCATTTTGCAGAAATGATTTACTGAACTTGGATCAAACCATTATATGAACTTTGAAAATTATTCCTTCTTGATAGCTTACTTGATTGACTTATCAAAGTTGCTATACAACCTTAGGAATATGAGCTCACATGATACATCCGAACTTTGAAATGACTCTGTCAGGTTTCCTCAGCCATGAAAGAACCTCCAAAGAAAGGAGTTTAAACTATTCTTGTGGATATGAATTAACCACATGGCAATGATATTAAGTAATACCGAGAAACATGATGAGATGTTCTTATATGACATGCCTCTGGCGAGATTCTACCAAGGTTCTATTCCATCGCTCAATAACCATATTTCTGGCCCATGAAATTGTAATCTTGTAAATGATGATTCCATTAATTCCTGATAGGTGTTAAATGCTTTTGACTTATATTCACCCCCTTGATCGGATAAAATTATTTAATGCACTTTCACATTTTGTTTTTCAGCACGTTGAAACTCATAAAATACTCAAATATGTCACTTTTCCCTTCTAATAGAAATGAACCCAGGTATACCTAGATCTATCTGGCAAGTAAATACATTAAATGTGAAGCACCACCAAGAGCCTGGTTGCTGGTCCACATACATCAATTACATAAGTCATTAAGTATATATACTTTTCCCAGTTTTCTAATATTGTGAGCGAAGCTCTTCTCTGTCTTTCCCTTTTTCAGGTGCACAGAAGCACATGGTAAATGTTCACACTTCATATGAGGAAGACCTTCAGCCATTAATTTCCTTTGCAACAACGATAAATCATTGCAATTTTAAAATTTTCTACATAGCATTCTTATGGTCTATCGATGTCTCTTTGGATGTCAACATACAACATAGCTACATATGTCAGTATATAAACCTATTCTTATTTTTCTGTAAAAATGTATTTTGTAGTACAATCACATTCTTTTATTTTTAGTTTACAAATTCAGCACCCAAATGATTATCGATAGTGGAAAGGATATCAAATTCTTTTTTGAGAGCAAGTACATACATCCTTATGAATCTGTCGCATTGTCCATTAGTCAAGTACTACATTTATTATGCCATAGCCTTGAACTTTAAGTGACTTTGTCATCTCCTAGGTAAATGTGTGTACCATCGATTTCTCATAATATTTATCCTTTTATTATTAGTCATGTGTGCCGATGCACCGAATCGATGAACCATGCATTCTCATCATCGGTTGTGGAACAATGCGGCATGGAAAAATATGAGTTTTTAAATCATCATTCATGAGGTGTCTCTTGTTTATGTAATTTCATTATACATATATGTTTGATTTGATTCATTATTCTTTCTCCTATAGCAATCTTTAGCAGGATGTCAGGTTTTCCCAATAATCACATTCATGTTTCTCTTAACATAAAATGGGAGACACCTACCTTTACACTTTGTAAGCAGCCTCATTTCTGTATAATTCTGGGCCAGTCTTTTGCCTCTTGGAGTCAGCCAAATCAGAACCATTTGACTCAGTTCAGAATTTTTCATTCGCTCTTCTTCTTGAAGAAGATTAAATAATTCTTCAAATGTAGGAGGAAGTCGGTCTAGGCAGAAGTGAAATAAAGACTTTATAGTCGGGACTAACCCCTTTAAACCAACAGTTACCAAGTACGTAACTAAAGGCACTGCCAATATCACCAAGCTTATCACTCCAGTCTTTGTTCAGGACACAGATACTCATTATCTCAACTTTACAGCTTCTAGCTTTAATAAATCATGGAAACTGTTTTAAAAATAAAATACGGTTTGCATTAGTAGTTTCATACAAACCTTTGAGGTGTCCCATGTCGCCTTTGAAGTTTCAGGTCCAGAATGTGAGGAATAATGTGTCCTTCAGCACAGTAGCATTAACGTATGGCATGCCCTTGCTTTCATTTTCCATTTCTGAGTCTTGAGCAGCAGGAGATTACAGGCTTGGGCACCATCTTGTTAATTAAAGATTTCTTCTCTAATCTGTTATAAACTTCATTCCGGTTTACATTTTCTATCAAATTTGGCTCATTTTAAATATGAATCACACAAAAAGAGGTTATGTACTTCCTCACACAATGACCAAATTCAAAAAAATTACCAAACTTTCTTACACACTCTATTTAGTTTGATTTTTTTTTTAAAAAAAAAATTCAAACAAAGCACAACTGTCCTTTTTTGTTACAAAAAAAACAAAATAATAAGAACAAATATGAATTTGTTCAACTCTGGCAATCAATAAACGCCTTTAAAAATTTGTATGCTCCAATCCAATGCACAACAAGTATGAAGATTCACCTCTTTAGCCCATTCATGCCTTTTACATTGTTTTGAATGTAAATAAACAACAATGCACATGGTACGTTGCCAAAAAAACACGACCCTTTTTCATGTTAAACTAATCCACACAAGAAAGCAGTCTGCCTGCTCGATCCCACAACAACAAATTCAAAATTTATTTATGATCACTTTCCAACAGATATAGGGTTGGTATCGCTGTCATCTCTGATTGGAGCGAGCTTATGCGCGCACAGGCAATGATATATGAGCTTCAAAAAGAAAATCTCACCGCACATTCATTGCGCACAGCACAGCAGAGAAACACGACCTTCAACAAAAATATATACATGCTCTTCTGTGTGAATATAAATACACAAAGAAAGCGTTACTTTAGAATGGGTAATGAATGGACACGATCGTGTTGTATCAGCAAATGTGATGCTTCTGCCTTTCATCTGCACTTTGCTCTAATAGCGAGAGTACGTAAACGCTCATGAAGAGGAGCGTGAATAACTAGCTTTGATACCAAATTAATAAAAATGCACACCTAAACGAGCGGCATTAAGACAATCACTCCTTTATTAAATTCAATTACTCAATTACATCACACTTATATAGAAAATTTGCACTCACCTAATCCTCACAGCGAGAAACAAACCTGAATATGTGCAACCAATTCTAATTACACCCTCTCGTTCAACCCTCCTGACTAATTCTATTCTGCATTATTCTCACATTCACATTGCATGTATAACTTTTAATGTATACTTTGGCATTTCAGTCATAGTATAAATATATAAATTTCCTTTAACTAAAATTAAAAATGCATATATAGCAATTTATAATTTTTTTAGAAAACATTTATAGTTTCATACATATATAAAAGAATGACTTAAATGAAAAGTTAAATTTATGCAAATTTGTTTTTTTTTCTCTATTGGCGTTTTTGTAAAAAAATTCAAAAATCATTCTTTGGTGATAATACATTTTAGGTTTTCAAAGAATTTGATTTCCTAGTCTCATTTTATTCAATGATTCAAATAGGCAAGTGCATTTTGTCATGCCTACAGTTGGCCAGAAATTAAGGGAATGAGTAAAGGGTACTAGACAAAAAATAGAAAAGTGACAATATCCAATCGCTTATCTAACAAGATATCTTCCTGCTCCTTCATGTGGGCCTTGACTCCAACTATAAAGAATAATGGGTGGAGAATAATTTTTAGTGAACCACGGGCCTCAAATCAAAATATCCATCTACCATTCTTTTGGTGCCTTGAATCACGTAGGATAATTTTGACTCCTTATGGATTCCAAATCCTCAAATAACCCACTTTAAGAAGAGTCCTCTTCTTGTTTTCAAGTATTTCTTGTCCTCCTTAGCCTTTTCAACACATTTTATTTATTGATAAATATTTCTCTTAATAAGTCTCCTTTGGCTTTGCTTTGATTATTTGAGCTTGTTGTAAGGATAAGCAAGTTACACTATTTCACTATGTCTTCTTTCTTTGTATTACTCACTTTGATACAAAAAATTGTCGATGGATCCTTTAAAATATGCCATAATTAATAAATTTTCCCTTATTTATGGATACCCTTCTCATGTGTGGTGCCTAGATTTTCTACACAGTGTCAGTTAGATGTGAAGGACTAGTTTCTTCTGTACTTACTTTTTGAATATGAACTAAATGTTACTTCTACTTAAAAGTTTTAGCTTTAGATCTGACAGATTACTTGCTTTGTGAATTTCTGGTGGCTTGACATGAATGCATTACTGCCACGGCTAATGCATTCCTTTATAATTTTATTTACACACCCTTTAAAACCACAACTTTAATCGGTTCCCTTTACATCTATCTCTTGTTAGTATTTAATGTAACTTTCCTTTAAACATCAATCCTCATTACACCTATCTCTTGTTGAGTATTTACAATGGCTATATGAAAACATCAATCTATATTTCTAGATGCATCTAATTTAATTCGACATTGTGTTCTCTTCCTACATAATATTTCATTCTACAATACACTAGTGCTACACTCCATATATTCCTTCTTAATTCAATTTCACCTTCATGGTTCTAGATGTGAGATGCCTCATTCCCTTCATGCATTGCTCATCTAAATTTTTTTTAATTATTAGGCAATATTAGAGGATGCATCCTCAAGTTATTGTTCTTTTTATTTTGTTCTCAAATGATATGTAAGTTCACCTTTCTGACAGAGGCGCTACACGTCACTCCCTCATTTTGGCACCTGGAAGCCCATAAGATTCAAATTTTTTGATGAGTTCGTTATTGCTGTTGATATAGTATCATCAATATTATTCAATAATGACTGCATGTATTATTCTAATATAAACAATATTTTTTTAATGTTAAAAATAGTCACATATTTATTATAATTAAAACGTAATATTATTCAAAATTTAGCTGAAATAGTAATGTCCGCATACCATATAATTCAATTTAAAGATTTTTCGTTACGCTCTTTAATGATATTTAAAATAATAATTAAAGAATATTATTTTACTGCGATATATTGATTTAGACTAAAAGTAAGTATGTATATTTATATAAATATATTAATTAAAAATGTTTAGACTATATGATATGAAAAAAGAAAAAAAAATGGTTCAAAGAAGTTATATTCATATTAAATGTTATTTTATATTTTTTAAAATTTAATTTCAATAATTTAATTGATCAATTAATGTATTGGAAAGCAAATAGTAAAGATACTATTTAGATAGCAAAATGATAATTTAAAATTTCAAAGAATTATCTTATATTTAACTGTTCTTATAATCCATTTCATAGTTTAAGATTTTTAATTAAAATGTTATATATGATCCAGCTTATACAACTAGTGAATTTTTTTTTCTTTAATTATACTTTTAATAATTAATATAAATTCATCTTTTCTAAGAACTTTGAAATATAAAATTATATAAATTTAATAACTTAAAATTACAATTTTCTTTATTATAATTATTTTTTTAAATAAAATTAACTTATACATATTTAAAAAATATACATATGATTTTTTATTTATAATATCATTATTATTATGGTTTTTTATAATAAAATTGCAAAAATGTAAATTTAATAATCACCTAACGCAACCTCCCTTCTTAATTTCATTCATCTTTCTTTCTTATCGTTTTATTCATTGTCGATGATGCTTGTTCTTACAACTCTAGACCTGTCTTTTCTTGTGGGATGGAAAACTTTATTTTGCATTTGTTATAAATATATGTAAATAATATATAAATATACTATCATTGTAGACTCTTTGTTAAATCTCTGTTTTGTTTTCAATAAATTTATACGGCAACTTCTTGTTTTGATACAGCAGATGGATTTTACCCTGATGGTGTTTAAATACAAAACCACACGTAACCGTTGAACGCGCAAAAGCATGAGCCTATATTTGTATGTCGACATTGAAGAAGTTTTGAAGTTGCTAGCATTTTCATTTATACTTTCGAGTGGTGTAATGGCTAAAATGACAAGTGAGTTCTGCTCTTTTACGACGATTTTAGAATGTTAAAGTATCATATTATATATGCAAAATTTGGTCTTAAATAAATAAATTTACATTTAATTGGTACAGAATTTCTTTTAATTTTAATTAAAAACTCAAAAAGTAAATAATTAAGGCCTAAACATGATTACTAAATTGGTTCAAATAGAAGGTTTTTAACGGCTGGCGAGCCGATGCTACGTGCGTGAGATAAATGAACGAGCTGAGAGGGCCTTGTGGCTGCCTGACTGTCTATATTTGTCTGGCCTCTCGGCCTTTGAGACCCGTCCAAATGGATGGTTGGGTCCCTCTGAAATACGGATTGGACAACCGGAATGCCGTCTCACCTTCTGGAATCTTGGTTTGCTCCAGATACTGTCTTTGCTGATAATTCTGGCAGTATAAGGCAGTCAGATGTGCGTGAATCATGTGACCATGGAGACTCGGATACTTCTCTGGGTCCCTCTGCCCAGTCTTAACCTGGGATACCTCATTTGCCTTTTCAAGCTTGATACTTTCCTTTACCCAAGAAAGAAAAGTCAGATGCCTCCAAGTTCGGCTGAAAGAAGATCAAAGATGTTACGAGAATGCTTCCCCTTCCTCTAAGGGACCGATCCAAGTACTTTCCATGCTGGATGGCATGCTTTGTTGGGTCAATTCCTGAACCTCCAAAGCCCTCACCTAAATCAACGGGCTTGGGTTGTAAAGGGTGGATTGGATGTGATCAGAAACAAAGTTACTAGGCCTTTCTTGGAAGAGAGCTACTTCATTGAATTCAACTTTCTGAGAAGACAGGCACAGTCTTCGTGGGGAGCAGAACTCACCTTGGAGGACCACAAGATATACTATCATAATAAAACTTAGGACTCCCAGGCCCAGTCTGACATGGATGTGCCATCATTTGTCTGTTTAGTTGACTCTATTCTCATTCTGTGTTTGGACCTCCTTAAACATAACAACAACACATTTGACCAGGTTCATTAATGAAATAATAACAACAGTAATAATGGCTTTGCCTTGGATATACAGTATGAGTTAGAAGGTAGGTCTTCCCGAAACCATCAAATTAAGGTCGCTGGTAGACGCATGTTCAAGTGTTTGGATACAAAACAGCTTTAACACCAATCGCCAATACATCTCGGCCACCCCAACGAGAGATACTGAAACAATGACGAAAAAAGGGAAGGACGAAAGATTGAGCCACGATTCAAGATCAAGAATAAACCATAAAATCAAGTACACAAGAATATTCTTCCGTACTCAAAATGTCCTCGTCAAGAAGTCGGCAGTTCGAGATCCCTAAGCTCGACGGAAGAAACTCCCGGGGGAAGAGAAAGGTATCAGAAAAGCGATCGGCTGTGGGCGGGGCCAGGCCCCAGAAGAGTAACATGGCGAGGACGAGAAGCAAGCAGGCAGGAGGAGGAACGAGGACTCGAGCGTCCCAGGAAGATGGAGAAATCGGAGATACGGGGCAGTACGGTTAGAAAGATGCGCAAAGGGCACGAAAAATGCGAAGAAAAAGAGAAGATCGAGAAACCCTACAAAGACAAGCTTCAAGGTGACGACCTCTGTTGAAAAACTTGTATGTGGAAGTCCAGAAGCGACAAATCATCATGGCTCCAGGAGGAGGGCCCACATCGTCAAGGCGGTGAGGCCATCTCTAAGTTGCAGAAGATGAAGACAGGTGAAAACGATGAAGCACGATTAGAGGGAAACCGGGAGGGTTGTTCTTCGATCTGATGCCAAACAGAAGCAGAATTCTCCAAATGTTGAAGTCTGAAAGAGTGATGAATGCTTGGTACTCTGTCAAGAGAGGCCTGGGGCTGGGCTCTCTTGAACCCCTCAGGATGTTTCAGTCCTGAGCCTTGTGTCGTGGCTGCTGCAAAATTTGTTACTATGGTGGAAAACAAAAATTTCTTGTTCAATGTTATGTTCCTAACACACAGGGAGAAAAAGTCTTTGGGGACTCCATAAGACATTTGGCAGGAAATGAGAATCAGAAAACATTATTGCGAAGGACCTAAATCTCACTCTGCGCTCGGTAAACGGCCACAATCGTAAGGGACCCGGCAAGAGAGTGGAGTGAGCTCTCTGGGGCCCAGGATCCTTGATACCCCCTCCAAGACAACAGTGGCGTGCAGACAGCGAAGCCGGGCCTAGTCACTTCTTTAACGCTAGACTAGATAGATGTTTAGTGCGAGTTCCTTTCTTTGCTAGGACACAGAATCCAGTTGCACATCCTTTCCTTGCGATTATGTATCGGATCATAAGCCCATTTTGCTAGAGATGTCAGGGCCACAAGGATCTCGGTCCCATCCCGACCCGGAGTTCAATGCTCTTTGGGTTAAGGAGCAGGTTCTTGAATGTAGTCCGGAGACAGTGGAAATTGTCGGTGAAGGTTCTCCCTTCTTCATATGGAGGGAAAAACTTAGAAGATTGAAAGCGCCTCAATCATGGGCCCAAGGCCTTCCCCACTCTGCAAAAGCGGAGGCCAGGCCAGCAACACGGCATCAAGCCCATTGTGAAGATTTAGAAATCACTGCGAGGTGCCAAACAAGGAAGTGGGCTTCAACAAACCTTCCACAAAGCACATGCCAGGAAAGTATGAGGAACAAAATCTAAGACTGTGGCCAAGGAGATAGAAGTCTGCCTTTTTTAAAACAAGCCCAAGCAGAAAAGCTTTGCTCCATAGTATGAAGGAAATCCAAAGAAGAGGCATCTTGATCCATAAAGACTTTGAGTATAAAGAAATCAGCCTACAACCACTTTAAAAACGTATAAAAGAGGTGAAGTGATCCAATTAAATTACGGAGGTGATACCTACAAGGATCCCTGTCCTCGTAGCTCGAAGAGAAAGATTTCCATCCGAAAATAAAGATGCTCGACGGTGGAACGACAAAGCCAGAGGCCCGGATGGCTCCTGGTAGGTCATTTCTGACATCTTTGTGGTCATGGAAAATCTCTTCAGAATGATTAATCTCAAAATTGTCAAAAAATAGGAAGCACATGCCTTTCACCTCTCCTTTATCCCCCCAAGGAAAAGGGGCAAAGGACTTCAACTAGGTTCTTAATCTCTCTTTGCAACATTGGATACAAATTAATCACAAAGGTAATTGCAAATAGACTAAGGCATCCTTCCAGTCATGCACGAGAATCGAGCGATTTGTTGATCAGTCTATTGACAATTATCCTGGTTTCAGAGGCGATCCATTCAAGTCAACTTCGCAAAGAAGGTATGGTATTCTAAGTGGAGCCGGCAAATGCCTTCGATCGTGTCGGGCAAAGTTTCCTTTGGGAAGTCACGAAAAGTTTGGCTACAGGTTGGTTTCTGGGTGAATCAGGCGTGAACATGCTGACTGTGATCCTTGTGGTAAATGGAAAACGGTGGATTTTCAAAACCTCAAGGAAGAACAGGACAAGCTGCCCTCTTAGCATATTGATGTCTTCAGTCTCTTCTAAGTTTCTTCCTTGATCGAAATTGTAGTGAAGACGAGAGATCTGTGAGCTAATATGGCAGAGGAGTGAAAAATGTAAATCACACTCTCTTTCTGCAGACGACCTCTTGATGGGGCTGCTACTCAATGAAGATCAACCTCAGATTTAAAGTCTAGACATGATTTGATGAAGCATAGGAAACAGTTTCATCAAGAAATGTAAAACGTCCTGGCAGAATATGCAACTCTCCTCTGTCTGCCATCTCAGTGTCACAGGGTTCTTTGCTACCTCAAATGGTCCTCCTTCATTTACTGGGGCCCTTCATCTTTATGGTGGCTTATAGTAAATTGGGCTCCTTTTGGAAAAATTCAAAGCAAAATTCGGGCACAGAGGCTTTCTTGGTTGAACCTCATGAGCAAGCTCACACTAATCAAATCGATCCTCAACGGCCTTTCTTCAATTTTGTTGCTTCTAAACACACGGTATCATTAAAGTTGAAACCTGAAAATTTTTGGAAAGGCAACCTCAATATAATTCCTACGTGGTCCAGGAAAAGCTAACATAGCTATGTGGAAGAGTCTTAATTTCAAAAGACTGCAAGCATAAAGCCATAGCAATGGGGGCCAAGCTATACGGCGCGTCATTGCTCCTCTCTGTTGCAGCTCAGCAATGTTTGGAGAAATACCTCACGGGGAGGAAAAAGAGAAGGTGGACAACACCTTGACGAGATCACATTTTAAATCAGCCATGATGCAATAATCAATTATATTCATGAAAGGAAACGTTCTTTGGATTAGGCAGCTGGAAGTGGCTAGATTTTGAGACTGACAGTATTATCGTGACCACCATTAGCGTTGAACGGAGCTCTGCTTGCATTCTGAGAATTAATTTAGACAGTATGAGCTCTCTGTGGCCTTGAATCATTTCTGGTATTCTAGATAGTGTTGTGACAATGGTCTGCCTCAGCGCCACCGAACTTGCCTTGCCAGGCAACAATTTGCTCGAGCTCTTAAGTGGAAAGGCGCCATTCCTTGCAGAGTAAGAGAGATGCTTGGAGGTTGAGGCCAACCACGGAGGTGAATATACGGTTAAGCGAGGTACATCCTTTGCAAGAACGTCCTTATGTTGCCCAGACCTGGCATGACTCTCATGGAAATATAAATCATTGCCAAAGGTTGACATATTCTGTTGGGTAGCACCCTGAGGAGATACTAACGATGACAAGTTGAAGAAAAAGGTTTCCAAGGTCATCAAGATGCCACCTTTGTTGCGAAAGCGAAAGAGAGTACCAGCACATTATGTTAGATTGTAAATTTTCAAGAAGAATCACGACGTGAATATTATGATTCAGAAAGTAAAAGTTCCTCTCCTGTGAACATTTCGACATTTTTCCAAGTAGCACACTTGTTATACGAGCCACCCAAAAAATGAAAGATTTAAGAAAAACTGGTTATCACCCTTAAAGTTATGTTTGGCAATCGCTCGGCGAACAGTGCAGGGATGAAAAGGCGAATCCTCGGCTCATCATCGGCCACCAAAAAATCAAAAGGCAACCCCAGAAAAACAGGTAGACAACATCGTCAGCAAATCCAAATGATTGGAGACCGAGAGGCCTACGTTAGGCACTTCGATTCTTCAGCAGCGAATTATGGAGGTCAGAGCATGAAAAGAAGTGGCAATGGAGAAGTGAGCAAGAGGCTGTCGAGTTGCTACTGAACAAAATGAATCTTGTTTATTCTTTGATGAGACTCACCCAAAAGGCAACCCAGGATTGAAGTGGGCGGTACAAAGCAGAAGCACAAGGTGAGAAAAATGTGTGGCGGTCTTAGGCACTCCACAGCCTCCAATGGCTTCCCTTGGCACTCTTTGCGGTCTTAAGCAAGCAAAGGCAACGGTATTTCGAGACATGGTCTAATAGAGATGGATCATCATCCATTTGGTGGAGGATACAATCAATGAGATCTTAGATTGGCTAGAGTAATCTTAAGAATAAAAACATCGCTGAAAATCTTTCGAGTAACAAGTTTCCTCCATGTCTTGACAAATAATAAAGAAGCGGTGGAAGCCAACGGGCGGTGACCCTCTCGGAAGGTTCCCTTTCTGGTAGACGAGAGGCTGGACTCTCCATAATGTTGAAATGTTTTCGCAACATCTTACATCGATTTGTGTCTTTATAAGTTAGGAGAAAAAATAACAAAGATAGACTTTCTAATGATATACTTTGCAATCTGTGAATTTCCAAATTTTGGTCTAATTATGGACTTAATTTGACTAAGGCTGAATCCAGAACAATTTGTAACCGATGAAGGCTTTCGCCACTCTTTAATAGAAACTCATACCCGTTCTTGTAAAAAAAAAAAAAAAATTGGTTCAAATCAAGAAAATTAGCTAATTCAATACAAATACAATTTGATGAAATTTCATTTTGTTTTCAAGATAAGTGGTAAGTGGTTAATTGATGAATGAGATGTTTCAAAATCTTACCGAGACCAAACGGATTCTTAATTCACTAAGAAAAGATGTTAATGGCAGTGAAGATATTGGTGGGATGGCCTATATGAGAAAAAAAGAAAAATCATAATTGAAAGTTTACAAGTTTTCAATTAATTTTTTGCTTTCAAGAATCTACAAAGCTGAGAAAACGGTAAACCAAGAATTTGTGATTTTATAAAGGATTGATATTCTGGTATTTTAGATATTTTTTTCAATATATTTATTATAAAATATTTTAAATAAACAAGTTTTCAAATTAGAAAAAAATTTAGATTTTAGAATAAGAAAAGTTTACAAGTTTTCAATTTAATTTTTGCTTTCAAAGATCTACAAAGTTGAGAAAAGGGTAAACCAAGAATCTGTGATTTTATGAGTGATTAATTTTCTGGGATTTTAGATGTTTTTTTAAATATATCTATTATAAAAAAATTTAAATAAACAAGTTTTCAAATTAAGAAAGAAATTTAGATTTAAGTTTACAAAGAATAGTAATTTTGAAGAGAAGTGGTGAGTGTTGTGTTTTTTTAAGGAAAAGGTTATCAGTTGTATTTTGATTTATTAAATGCATTTTTTTGGCATATTCTCTGTACAGTAACAGTCGAGAATGCTCATAAGAAAACCACTCACACTCGAGATGTTCTCACATTTAACTGAGAATGCACAGAAAAAAATTTCACCAATCTTTACGAAAAAACTAATCACGACAGATGTCCTGACATAAAATACAAAAAATTTCACCAATCTTTACCAACAAAATTAGTCATCGCAGATGTCCAAACATACTAAGAAATCTTTACCAAAAAATTAGTCACGGTTGAGAACATACTGAAAATGGGCAGAAGAAAAATTAGTCAAATTAGTCACGACTGAGAATGCAAATAAGAAATTTCACGGCAGATGTCCTCACATGATGTCCAAACATACTGAGAAATCTTTACCAAAAAATTAGCCACGGTAGATGTCCAAACATACTGAAAATGGGCAGAAGAAAAATTACTCAAATTAGTCACGACTGAGAATGCATATAAGAAATTTCAAGGTAGATGTCCTCACATTTAACTAAGAATGACCATGTGAGAATGCGCATAAGAAATTTCACGATAGATGTCCTCACATACTGAGAATGGGCAAAAGAAAAATTAGTCAAATTAGTCACAGTAGATGTTCTCACATTTAACTGAGAATGCTCATAAGAAAACCAAAAATACACGCATCAGAATTTCTACAAAAGATAGGATGTATCATAGCAAGGCGTTATTACGGTTTAGTTAGTTAGTTAGTTAGTTAGGTTGAAGGAGGCATTGGATCTAATGGTCTAAAACATTTCAATCGTCTAACATGTCATCCAATGGCTCAAACATGAATAGACTGGCAGCTAGGAAAGTTGTTTTCAAATAATAACGCCTTACGACGTAATTAACCTAAAAATAATAATCTAAATTTTAATGGAACATTATTTAATTCAATTTGTACACAATATTTAAATTCTGAAAATTCAAATCACCAATAAGAAAACAAAGAAAAACATTAACATAGTGTATTCAATGTTAGATTCTACCAATGTTATGACCCAAACAAGTGCTTCTAAGGCAAACCCTACAAAAATTCAAAGCCACATGTCAACATGTTGAAATGAAATGGAAACTATGTTGCATAATATTTATCAGTGGAAAATAACTCACAATGAAATGAAATGAATTGAAATCAATCATATTCCAATCATCCATAATTCGGTAAATGTATGCCAAATCTAATATGGTCAATTAATTCAACCATATTTTCCTAATTAATCACTAAAATGATTCCATCACACGAACAAGACCATAATGAGGAAAAGTGACACATAATTAGTTTTCAGCATATGAAGATTCCAAGTGGATGATGGTAAAACTAACTTTTCCAAAACAAAACAATCACAACTTGAATTTACTTTAGATTTGAAATAAATTATTATCTCTACAAAGAAAATTCCCCATTATCATTCTAGGACGTTTTATAACATGAACATAATTATGACCATCGATCCATGGCTTTCGATATCCAAATATTTTTGAAAATTAACTTTAGCCAATGTTCAATCAAGCTAGATTGTGAGTAAGGTTGCCCATTAGATCCACGGAATAACAATTTTCCCTATTCTAACTCCTACATGTGTTAGGATTAAAAAAAAACAAATTGTTGAATTAGACGAGATATACAATTTAAAAGGGCGTATGAAATGGAATACTAGCCTTAAGGAGTAAATTCATCATTCACTTTGCAATTCATATAATTCTAGTTTAAAATTAAGAAATTACATGCATTGCCTTATATATTTTCCACATGATGATTTGTTTTGAATATAATACAATAATATCCACTATAAAAGATTTTTCCCTAAGTTGTCCTAAAAAGAACCAGTCCTTCCAAATGGAATTTTATAAGCCTCGGTTGCCACCAATGTTGGAAAACTTGGGTGGAATATAACTTCAAAAAAATAAAAACCCTTTGTAGAAATTATACAAACAGTATGTATTTCAATCGATTCAATCTGATTAAGCAATGTAATAAAGCAAGATATTGAATCCTTCTGCAAATCAATTGCAGAAAATAAACACGATCGCCAATCACAACAAGTAAAGAAAGAAGAAAATCAAACCACAACACATATGTTTTCTCGAGGAAAGCTTGCTGCTCAAAACCCCTCTATCTTCTATTGTATATTCACCAAAGAATCATGAAACAACTACAATGCACTCTTCTCACAAGAGTCTCATGCACTCTCACAACTGTCTCACACTGATCCGGACAAAATCGACCAACACTTAGCCAATTTTCAGCCTCTGATCAGCCTTCCTTGCTTGCGCAATTCATGTAGAATGCAATCCCTATTCTTTAGGAAATTCAGCCTTCCAAAATTGTGCAATGCTCATGGCCAATCCTGGTTGTTTTACTGCATGCGGGTAGCCTACTAATGATATAACTGATAGTTAACATCCCTTTAACCTTTGTCTCAACCAGGTCTCCACTAGAACTGACATGCATGCAACTATTAATAGTAAATCATCAGTTGCATGACAGTTCACTGCATGTGAATTAAATCTGATTTAATTCACTTGACCTCTCACTAGTGCAACAATCAGTTACAACTAGTTCAACTGATTTTAACTCAATAAATTGAGTTAACTGATTTCTCATGCATTAAACTAATGCACTAACTGCAACTCGAACTCCATAACTAATAGAATCACTCTCCACGCCTCACCAACCACCCTCAACTTGAAATTCATGAGCTAACTAAGTTTATCACACTTAGTTAACTATTACAAGTGATTATGAGATAAGATTACATTTTATTGTCTAATTTAATTAAGGGAAAATTAAATTAGACACACATTTATTGTTGACTTTTCAACACCCTTTAGTGATACAGGTGAATAAAACATGTAAACCACTAATGCCAAATAAAGGTTAAACTTGAGAATGAATTTAGGTGCAATAAAAAATTGTCTAACAGATGAAGACGTTGTTGTAATTGTTGTTAAATAACAAAATTTTCTATAGAGGTAGCTCACCCTGCATGTATGTCCCAAAAAGGCATCTAATGCAAACAACCATTAAAGAACAAACTGGGGCTTTAATAGAAATTAATCTATCAATAGGTTGGTTAGTTTTTTAAATGATTTTTTTTCACAAGGCCAAATATTGTTGTTGTTGTTATTGTTTTAAATAATGACACATCTTTCTTTAAAAGTTCATCTATGGGGAACATTGTATCTGAGTAATGCTTGATGAACTGTTTGTTATGAACAAGAGCTCCCAAAAATATTTTAATTTATTTCTAGTTTACAGGGGGTTTTAAGTCGAGAATCACTTTGATCTTCACCATGTCAAATTTGATTATGTCCTTTGAAACAACATGACCTAGCAGTATCCCAATTGGTATGCAAAGATACATTTTTTAGTATTCAGTGATAAGTAAATCTTAGATATCATTTTTGGGATTTCAACTGTGTTAAGTAAGTCATCCATGTATGACCATTTCCATGTTGAGTCAAGTGACCAAGGGAGGAGCGAGAGCAAAATTCTTTTGGTCAGAATCTCAACAGAAGGCATTCACGGAATTGAAAAATCGCCTATGTTCTTCCCCAATGCTCACATTACCAGACTTGCAACAACCATTTGAGATCGAGACAGATGCCTCTGACTATGCTATTGGGGAAGTTCTTAACACAGTGGACACTAAAGGGTGACATCACAGTTGAGACATCGTTCTATTGCCACGGTAAGTATCCCACTTATGACAAAGAAATTATTCTATTGTGCAAGCTTGTTGACAATGGGAGCAGCTGTATTGGAGAAGGAACCTGTTCATCACATACCACCTACGAAATATACACAGTATATTGGCAGTTGTGAATGATCGCCACATCGGTGTCCACATATCTCAGTTTACTTGAACACAAAGTACAAGAAAGTACACTAATAATGTTGCAGATCATTTCTGTACCACCACCGATCGTGGCGCTTACTCACTGCTTCAACCCTGCACAAGATTTCGGACGTCGCTTCTGCGAGAGCGACCCTGCATTCGGCCACACATACAGCACTTCGCGGCGGTGTTCCAAATTTTCACCTCCAAGATGCACTTTTATGTCACCCGGACACTCTTGTGTTCCTTCAAGCAAGCGTACAAGATGATATGGGAAGCACATCATACGCAGTCACTAGGCATACTTTGCCCAGGAAAACAGATAATGCCAGAAGTATTTAACAACAATCCTTCAAAGGATGCTCAGACATCGATCCGCATCGTTGTGCCATTGCTAAAACCGACCATCAAGAAGCAAGGCCTATATACTCTACTACCTACTCCCGACCACTCTTAATCCATTCCGTGATTACATGTCGCTCCGCTACTAAGCATGGAAATGACTGTATTTTCATGGTCGTCGACAGTATTTCGAAGATGGTCATTATGGCGAGCCTGCAAGAAGAATATCACAGTAGAAGCCACTGCTAAACTCTTCTTTGAACGAGTGTGGGTGCACTTTGGGATCCCACAGTCTATCATATCATATCGAGATAGCAGGTTCCTCGGCACATTTTGGTCCAGCCTCTTGTCAATGCTGGACACCAAGCTCACCAAGTCCACAACTTTCCATCCCCAAACAGATGGCCAGACAGAGGTCGTCAACATAATGATTGTACACATTCTGCACATGTACAATTCAAAGCATCCACGCACATGGGACGAGAGCCTTCCCTATGTACAACATAGTTATAACCAGGCTCTCCACAGCTCAATCGGCCACAGCCCCTTTCAGGTGGGCTTGGGATTCCAACCACTATGTCCCATTGACGTAGCCATGCCATTTGTGGCTACTCAGGCCGATTTGGCTCATGTCCAGTCTGAAGTTGACAAAGAAAATAGCGTCATCAAGCGCATTCAACACATCCACCAACAGGTTCATGACATATTGGACAGAGCCAATGCTAAGTACAAGCAACACCATGATCAACATCGGGTGCCACACAACTTCCAGGTGGGCGACAAAGTGTGGCTACATTTGCAGAAGGAGCGCCTCACTGGACCCCACCAAAAGCTTCGCCCGCTCCAATATGGGTCGTACACCATCACCAAGGATGTAGGGAACAATGCCTTCAAGCTCAGTATTCCACCGTTCCTTGGTCTGCACCCAGTATTCAATGTGGACCACCTTCGTCCTTACTTCCCACCTCTACTGGACACCTCTGACATTGCAGAACAACTCACACCAATAGAGTTAAACCCAGACTGCATGGAACAGGCCACCACAGACTGTATCATCGACATGAAAATCAAGAACACTTGCTAACAGAAGATCCAACTATATCGGGTTGTTAAAGATGGCCAACTCCTGCACCAAGGAAAGTGGTTCACCAGAGACCAAGTTCAGCAGAAGTTTCCTCATCTCATGGAGGAACTTAACGCAATGGGGACCATTGCTTCTTAAGGGGGGAGGAATGATCCAGGTGGATATTGGTGGTCACCCGCCTATTCCACTTGAGGCCCCACCATCGTCTCTTTCAGTTTTTCATTTTCGGCACAACTTACTATTTTTAGCAGTTTTTCGGGTCCTGAACTTCCGGAGCCGTTTTGAGGCCCTAAACGACGTTTTTTGGGAAAACAGGGAGCAACATTTGTCCATAACCATGTTGCTCACTCAAAATTTTTATTCCTCGAATAGATCTTTCTAACGAGGTATGGTTTGCGTCAAACGGAGATCGTATGCCAAAGTTACGTCCCCGGGAAGTTGAAATACCAATTTACCCAAATGGGGCCCATAGTTTTGGCACTTCATCTCCTAGGGTTAGGGTTTTGGATGTTTAGGGTTTTCCATTGTTTCTAAATAATAAATAGGCCCTTGAGCCTCATTGTAACTCAGTTCAGAGGCCTGTAGCCGCCACGTCTCTTCTGAGAGATAATTACCAGCGCCCTAGCTAGTTTATTTCCATTCTGTCTATAAGCAAATTTCAGTTCTTTGATATTAATGAAATGAAGTGTTATTTCCGCTGCATCTTTGTATTTATGGTTATATGGTTATATGTTTATTCTGTTGCATTCCTGCATAAATACGGATCACTTTTGGCTCATGAAATGAAGTACAGTTTGTTGTTGTAGCTTGGATTGATGGCTATGTGTTTTTAACAAGTCCTATGAGTTTATTTGACACTTCATATCCATTAATGTGTTTATATATTGCTGCAGTGCCTCACTGGGCATTTATCAAGCCATACTAGGTGTGGGAGGCCTATTTGCCCCACCTAGAAAGATTTGTTTTTGATATCCTCTTGGATTTAGGACTTAGATACTCAGATATAAGGGATCCAAGTGCTGGTTTCAAATATTGTAGCAACCATTCCTGGAAAATGTGTTTTCCAGTCACGCCTTGCTGACACTTCCCATTTTGGGATATTACAGTTGTATTGAAGATCCAAAATCCAATGTACTTGATTTATCTAAAGAGCCTACAAAGATAGTTTTGAGACCATCAATGCTTGAGGAACTTGGGGAACATGGGAGTGAGTAGGCTATAGGAAACCCTAGAGGGAAAGTGAAGTTTATTTAACAGGGGAAAATGAGGCAATGAGGTCATAAGTAGGGAAAGAGGCTGAAAATGATACGTAAAAGCCCATAAGGAGTTTGTAGAAGTGACAAGGTGACCATGGAATGGAATACTGATGGAATAGTGAAAATTTTTCTATAAGGATAATGAAGGCAGTTAGATTTCTGAAACTCACAATATTTCAAGGAATGTTGTTTTCAGAAATCAAGAACCAATCTATAGTCATCTACAAATAGTGAAAAATACTGATGACTAACAGAAGGTTCATCAACCCAAGACCTTTAGGGTAACATTTCCCAAAACAGAAATGGCGACTCTAAAGGTCTTGGGTTGATGAACCTTCACAGATCAAGGGCATGTCGTTACAAGAAGGACTCACTTAACCAAATTTTATGCTAATATAAGTTACTTCCATATTTGATGGTCGCTACAGTATCAATTGTGTCGCCCTTGAAAAAAGCACAAAAAAGCTAAGTCTTTTCTCCATTTGGGATGGTTTTAGTTTTTTACTTAGGAGAAGCCATAACCTTGTTTCATGAGTCAGTACTTCCCCGGTTGGCTATCTCTTCCAATCATATAGAGGGGTTTTTTTATGCCTCCTGTATGGAAAACTTATACAAAGTTATCATTTGCTTCCATAGTCAAAACATGAGTCGTGATTTTGTTCAAGGGAAGTTAACCTGAGTCGGCCTTTCTGCTGTCTCTCTTAACTCATTTTTCAGTCGGCCTTCCTGGTCTTGTCAGTATCTTCTTCTATCACATCAGATATTTGGTCCTTTTCTCGTGCTGGTTTGAGAAGTTCTCCACTGACTTCTTGCCGGCAATTTTGTCTCTTATCGACTACGACATATTTCTCTGAGAGTAAACCTAGAGCTGCACCCTGGCCCTATTTACATCATTGATAAGTGACCTTGTACTCAGAATTTGATCATTATCATGGGTCTTTGACTGATTGGTTTCCCTTGTGTTCGACATCAGCTTACATTATCACACCTGGGATTCTATGCAGTACCTTGATTTCCATTTGACCCTATCGGTGGATATCTCGCCTCTTTGTCAACTTTCATTCTTGGTTGGTTTAGAGGGTTTCTATTTTGCGCTAGCTTCATCTTGTGCATGCCAGAAATGTACTTTGGGTTGGTTAATTCACTCTACTTGTCTGATTCCTTCCAAATCTTGGCCTGCGGGTTACACTCGCTCTAGACTGATGTGGGATGCCTTAATTCCTTCCTTCCAGCAGATCTTTTCCCATCGACTCCGACTCATTGCTTTGGGAATAAGGTCTAGAGAATTTTTTTCAGTACCTTAGGGTTTGCAATCATCAGTGGTAGACTCTTCGCTATCGACAATGAGGATACATCATTGCCTCCTGATTGATAGATTCTTTCAAATGTTCGACTTCAACTCATTCATTTGCACTTGCTAGATTGTATTGGGGCACCTTGACACTCATTATCATTATCGGTGGGTTGTCTCACATTTGTTAATGGTATACATCAATGATCGGTAATCAAACGATTTCTCACATGTTGAATTCAACTCATTTATTCCCATTGTGTAGAATTATGCCATGGTGATCAGTGAAGACCTCAGGTTTGCATCAGCATGCTTTGGTTCACTTTGACATCTCCTTCAGTTTTCTACCAGTGACACCATCCACCCTTATATGTTGCAGTTTCATCACAGTAACATCTTATATGTTGGCTCCCGAGTTGCGTGTTGTACCATTTGTTCCACCACTTATGATTTGGTACTTGGAGATTTAGTTGTGACTTTTGTGATCAGATATCTGTTGCAGCATCATTGATTAGTCTTCTATATGTGATACTTGGACTTGATTTTGACTTGTACTTCAAGGCAGTGATCAGATGATTCACTATGTACTTTACATTTAAGCTATACTTGTATACATATTGGATCCTCTCTATAATTCATATGCGGACATGCTTTTCTTTCACTGAGCATCGGTATGCCCTCCTCAAACATGAGCTATCTTTCTAATCTCTCTCATTGGTTTTTTGGCAGGCTGAAATCTAGTGAAGTCCTCTCTAGTCCTTGCAAGGTTCTTTCTATGCACATAATACATTTCAGCCATCATGTACCCCTTCTGACCTCATATATTAGGGGGCATATGTTATAGCATCATTTATCACCATCATATACTTGATGACTTATGCATTGGCCTTGGGCAACCCTTCCCTTAAGACTTGGACATATTTCTCAAAAAACAGTGTCTTAAAACCCATACGTGACTCTACCCAGAATTTTCCGCGTATATACGTGAGTCCACATAGAGAATCACATATGCCATTTTAAACATTAAAAAAAAAATATATATATATATATTTTTTTTTTCTAAATTACTCTATTTCTATTATAAACATTAAAGTACAAAACTGCCTCGGTTCAGCTGAGGAAGCCTGATACCAGGCTTGAAATCCACTGTCTGTCTAGCTATGGAGCTGCCCATTAACGGGAAACCAACTTTTTTGTCAAAGTTGCCACCGCCCAGGAACTGGGAAACCGGTGCAAAGTCACTTATATCACTTACATACAAATTATCAAAACTTAAAAGTGCCAAAAAATACATGCAGCTTTGTCTGCTGTGAGTGACTATTGAAAACAAAAATTTATCAAAAATTCTAGCACAGAAATCATACTGAGAATCGATCCTGGAGCAATTAGTCGGATTCCGGATTCTCTTCCTCGATTCGGCAGCCATAGTGATCTTCCGCATCCTCTTCATCGTTCTTATCAGCATCTTCACCAGACGGGCCAACTTCCATCAGCAAGTGCGCCTGTCCTGGATGAGCAGTTGCAGAGACAGGCGGAAATCCGAGGGGGTGCGAGCTAGGACCGGGAGCAGGGCCAGAGGGGGGCTCAAAGCTAGGCTTAGAAGGGGAGTGCACAGGGTTAAGCGGTTGAACAGGAGGGAGAGTGGTTTCTTCCCGTAGTGAAATCGTAATGAGGGCAGTAATGGAGGGCCGGTCGTAGGCACAGTCGAAACGCAGCTCCACTTGTTGCGTTGAGTGCTTTGTAAAATGACTGCCAGGGCGTAGAGGGGGGGCGGAAGCCTGAAGCGGGGGAGGCGACTGAAAATTCAGAGCAGGAACACGAGGCGGGTGCGAGGGCTGAGGAGGCGCCGGGGCAACGCTGTCATGGAGACGACCAGCAAGATCAACATACAGAGGAATGTGATGCCCTTCAGCTTGGTCCATGGAGTAACCTGCATTAGAATTGGAGGGTCGCTCGCTCATGGACCTGCCTCGAGAGGCACTTTTCCTGCAAGACATTCTTTGCCTGAGCCTGGGCATACTGAAATTCCGGGAGGACTCCGACCAGTTGCCAGAAGGAGCTGCAGGAATGGAGTTAACTTGACCAATATTAACAGGAGAAGAATGAGAATTGAACAGAACAGGGCAGAAGTTACTATAAGCAAACCGATGGCCTGGAAGCGCGTCCAAACAACAATGCAAAGAGCGTCTGCGACCTGAACCAATGCAAGCCTCACTGAATGCACAGCCTCCCGGGCAATGCGAGCGCAGAGGTGACAAAGGTCGGCGAGCAGAGCCGAAGCAATCCGAGGAATGCGAGCAATGGTGCTCCATTTGAAGATTGGTGCGGCGAGCAGGACAATTCGAATGACGGCGAGGAGGAGTAATTAACAAGTGCTTGGGATTAATGAGCTTGCCATTAATAACACCATGGGGGGCCATGTGGCCACCCCAGGTGAACCTCCTTGGTGTGTGCGCCAGGCCTGGAGGCCTCTTAACCCATGTTGTCATCCGCATCCGGAAATATATATATATATATATATATATTCCCTATTTTAGAGGCGGTCTTTACGGTTGTTCCAGTAACTTAACCACCCAAGCCCGTGGCCTAACTGTTCCCAACTGCAAAAACTAATTTGAGGGAGTATGAAAGTCCCTCAAGGGAATGACCTAAGGAAGGGAGAGATAAATATAGATATTATATGTTTTTGGAGCCCTATCCAAGTTTGATATATTCCCATGCCTCCTGCACTTCCCAGATATTTATAGAAAACCCTTGTTTCCTTGAGATGTTCACCACCCTCTGTGACATCCATTGTGCACTATTCTTGGAAGAAATCTTGAGAGGCTAGGGCTGGGCGTGTTAAGTCCCTATATTAATAGTGTAGTCCCTTATTATGTTAGTGTAGCCCCCCTTATTGTTATTTTTGTACCCCTGTAACCCCCATATTGTTATTATTGTGCCCTTACATTATTATTGTTAGGTCGGCTAGGATTACATTGTGGCCCCACTAGGATTACATTGTGGCCCCATGGACTCCTATATATAGAAAGGAGGTTTTGTCATTTGTATCATCCAAGAATTGTTCATTCATGTAATGTATTGGAGGTTTCCCCCTCGAAGTGGCTTATTTATAAGGAATTTATATCTCTTTTCTTCTATTTTTGGAGCTGGTTTCACAACATTTGGTATCAGAGCTTTGGATTCTAGGGTTTAAGTGCTCCATATAGGTCATCGTGGCATTTTCGCTATAATTTTTTTTCTACGAAGGTTCAGAAGCTGAAATTTTTAGAGTGCGAAGCTGAGATCTTGAGGAACATCATCAAAAAATAATAGAGTTTGGTTCGTAATATTTTCAGATATATGATCTTTGGAAGTTAGGGATTTTTGCAGGCTCCTGAATTTCACTTAAAAAGGTCATCGCGGAATTTTCGCTATAACTTTTTTTCTACAAAGGTTTAGAAGCTGAAATTTTTAGAGCACGAAACTGACATCCTGAAGAAAATTTCACAAAATTTCAGAGCTTTTTTCACAATAGTTTCAAAGATATGATCTATGGAAATTAGGTCTTTTTCAGGATCCCGAATTTCATCTCAAAGAGGTGATCGTGGGAAAATCTTCATAACTCTCTCTCTGAGCATCGGATTGGAATTATGTAAAAAGTGACTGGAAGCACACAGACTGTAGTTTCTTGTCTTTAAATTTCAGAGCCAAAGGAGAAAACAATGACACGTGGCAAGTCGTACAAGTTCGCTCTACTGAACCAGTCCATAATTAGGTCATTGTGGGAGATTGGACATAACTTTGCCTTGAAGAATCCAAATCAAGTAGACCTCTAGCATTTGAAAGAAGCTTCATAGGACTACTACAGGGCCAAATTTCAGATATTGAGGATCTGCAACTATAGAGATAAGTCAATTTTAATATCGAGCTCGTCAAAAGCAAGTAAAAGGTGTGTGTGTGTTTTTTTTATTTTTTTTACGAATTGCATAAGTCTTGTTTGAAGAATCAAGTTGAATTGATTCCAAGGGAATATTGTAGAATAAATATCAGTATTGGATTCTAAAATTGCCCTAAAAAGAATTCAACACCCATTAAGCCTTTAGAAGGCTCTACTATGACTCATGAAGATGAAGAATGGCAACATGACATATCAAAATTATAAGAGCAAGTGCAACAAATTTCGCTCTCGAAAAGAGCAACAAAAAATGACATGGAAGTTTTGAAGAAAGGCGTGGAAACTAAGATGGATGGTTTAAAGAAAGGCGTTGAATCTAGGATGGATGGTTTGAAGAATGGCATGGAAGCTAAGATGGATGGCATGGATGCTAGCATGGAATCTAAGATGGATGACATGGAAGCTAAGATGGAAAACATGAAGAATGATCTAAAAGCAGACATGGAAGGTTTGAAAAAGTTGATACAAGAAATGTTTCCTAATGGTGAAAAAATAGTAGAGGAAACTCATGATGAGAACAAAATAAATGTTAATCGGGATTTCATAAACTCTAATGTTGGAGGGAAGAACCACCATATTCCAAAAATGGAAATGAGGAAGTTTGATGGAAAGGATCCTGTAACATGGATACTACAGATGGAGCAATATTTTGATCTCCATAATGTGAAAAACACACAAAAGGTATGCATTGCAACTTTACATTTAGAACAAAATACATTTGTATGGTATCGATGGCTTTGCTCCCATAAAAAAATTGTCACTTGGTCAATTTTTATGGAGAAAATGATAGCACATTATGAGGATACAAAGAGAAACACCTTCTTTAGCCAATTGATAAATCTCAAACAAAAGGGTTTAGTGGGGGAGCACATTGAGGACTTACAAAAATTGAATATAAGGGTAACTGATATTCCAGAGGAACACAGGATTGATCTCTTCATAGGTACTTTAAAGGATAACATCCAACATGAAGTTCGCGTTTTGGAACCTAATTCATTGGAGAAGGCATTCAGGTTGGCAAGAAAAATTGAATGTAAAATTATGGCGACAAGGAAGCCTACCACTCACTTCTATAAAGAAGGAAGTGTTGCTACGCCTAGATTTCCACAACCTACAAGGTTGACACCACAACAATTGGAAGAAAAAGAGCAAAAGGGCTTTGCTACAGTTGTGATAGCAAATACACTAAAGGTCATAAGTGTGCTGAGAAGAAATTATTTTACATAGATTGTGAAGAGGAAGAAGAAAATAAACAAGAAGAGGATATACACCAGGAACCAGCCCTAGAAGAGGAAGAAATGAGTCCGACCATATCATGTAATGCATTGGCAGGAATTACCACTCCTCAAACTCTCAAGATAGAAGGACATATCAAGAAGAAAAAGGTAATAGTGTTGATTGATTCAGTAGTACCCATAATTTTATTCATTGTAAGGTAGCCAAGGAATTGAATTGTTTCCAATACCCAACACCATAATGTTAAGTGATGGTTGCAAATGGAGGAACTATAAATTGCTTTGGAAAATGCCATAATATCAAGCTAACCATGGGGGAATATGTATTGAATAGTCCAATGCTTTCCATTCCTATGGGAGGTGCCGATGTTGTACTAGGAGTACAATGGTTACAATCTTTGGGGACGGTAGCTTTTAATTTTCAAGAAATTTTCTTGAAAATTTTTTCAGAAGGAAAGGAAGTCGAATTACGGGGTATTGAAGGGAAGCCAGGAAGGATAATAAGCTCTAATGTCATGACAAAGCTTCTAAAGAAAGAACAATGAGGCGTAATTGCACAATTATGCTTACTAGAAGTTCCAACATCAAAATCATCTATTTCTGCAGATCTCCAACAAGTCTTGGACAATCATTCCAAGGTGTTTGAAACTCCCAAAGGACTCCCACCTATTCGTGATCATGATCATGCTATTCATTTGATTCCAGGAAGTGTTCCTCCAAACATCAGGCTTTATAGATATCCTTATGTCCAAAAGAGCGAAATTGAATGTATGATTGCAGAAATGTTAGAGGCGGGTATAATTCAACCTAGTAAAAGTTCTTTCTCTACTCCTGTAGTATTGGTACACAAGAAGGATGGATCATGGCGCATGTGTCCCGATTATAGGGAGCTCAATAAGCTACCATTAAAGATAAATTTCCCATTCCTATGATTGATGAATTATTGGATGAATTACATGGAGCAATTTATTTTAACAAGTTGGATCTTCATTCAGGATATCATCAAATTAGAATGAAGACTGAAGATATTCCGAAAACAACATTTCGAACTCATGAGGGTCATTATGAATTTTTGGTCATGCCTTTTGGCCTTACCAATGCACCTTCTACATTTCAAGGGTCGATGAATTCCATTTTCAAACCCTTCCTTAGAAAATTTGTGCTAGTATTTTTTGATGATATACTAATCTACAGTAGGTCTTGGAAGGATCATGTTGAACATGTTGACAGGGTGCTCAAAATATTGCAAGAGAAACAATTATATGCAAAAACATCCAAATGTTTCTTTGGAGTACAAGAGGTGGAATATCTGGGTCATATTGTATCTCACGAGGGTGTTAAGGTAGACCCTAACAAAATTAAAGCCATTAAGGAATGGAAAGTCCCTACAACCATAAAGCAGTTGCGAGGATTTCTCGGGTTAACAGGGTATTATTGCAAGTTTGTCATGAATTATGGGAGAATAGCAACACCTTTAACAATATTATTGAAAAAAGATGCATTTTCATGGACTCCTGAAGCAACTAAGGCCTTTGAACATCTTAAAGAGGAAATGTGCCTAGCAGCGGTCTTAGCTACGCCAAACTTCACAAAAACCTTTATTGTGGAATGTGATGCCTTAGGAAATGGAATTGGTGTTGTTTTAATGCAAGAAGGAAGACCCATTGCTTTTGAAAGCTGTCCAATCAAAGGAAAGTATTTACAGAAACCTATTTATGAGAAGGAAATGTGAGCAATACTGCATGCACTAAAGAAATGGTGAACTTACCTAATGGGAAGACACTTCAAGGTATAAACTAATCATGATAGTCTTAAACACTTTTTGGAACAAAGACTATCTTCAGAAGAGCAGCAAAAATGGGTCACAAAGATGTTGGGTTATGACTTTCAAATAATCTACAAAAAATGGAAGCTAAATGTTGTCGCAGATGCACTCTCAAGAAATAATGAAGAGGTGGAAGCATTGCTTTGTGCCATTTCTATTATCCAACCAGATTGGATAACCGAAGCAAGAGATGAATGGAAGAAGGATAAAGAAGTGTGGACACTTATTTAAAAGTTGTAGCAAGGTCCTAGTACATCTGACACATTTAGTTGGAAAAATGATTCCTTATGGTACAAAGATCGCTTATATCTTCGTAAGAATTCCCAACTAAAACAAAAGATTCTTTTGGAATTGCACACTTCTCCTTTAGGAGGACACTCAGGATTTTTAAAAACTTACCATAGGGTGAAGAAATAATTTTTTTGGGATGGCCTTAAATCTGATATTCAAAAGTTTCTGGTGGAATGTTTGGTTTGCAAGAAGAATAAAGTTGAGACAATTAAGACCCCAGGTCTTCTACAACCTTTATCCATTCCAAGTCAACGTTGGGAGGAGATTTCAATGGATTTTATCACAAGTTTACCTAAGTCGGAAGGAAAGAGTGTCATCATGGTGGTAGTTGATAGACTTACCAAGTATGCACACTTTTGTGCATTATCTCATCCATTTAAAGCAAGTACAGTTGCTTCTACATTTATGAACACAATTCAAAAGCTACATGGAAACCCAAGGGTTATTGTGAGTAACAGAGATCCCATTTTTACTGGAAATTTTTGGACAGAGTTATTTTCTTGTTTGGGTACTCAATTAGCTCATAGCTCATCTTATCATCCTCAATCCGATGATCAAACTGAGATAGTAAATAAATGTTTGGAAGGATATCTTCGTTGTTTTGTATCTGATAAACAAACACAATGGGTCAAGTGGTTACCTCTCGCTGAATGGTGGTATAACACTTCCTTCCATACTGCAGCAAAAATGACCCCATTTATGGCACTTTATGGATATCATCCAACGTCCATCACATCATCTTTTAAGAGAAAATGATAAGGTTCAAGCAGTGGAAGATCACATCAAGCATAAACAAGAAGTTCTCCAACTCTTAAAGGATAACCTAAATTTGGCACAAAATCGAATGAAACAACAGAAGATCAACATCACATCGAAAGAAGTTCACAAGCACAGAAAACAAGAACTCGACAAGTACGATCAATTTTATATCTCAATAAGTGGAAGAACTTTCTTGTAGAATATTCCACATGGGAGGATGAGAATTTTATACAGAAGTATCAAGAAATAATCAAGCGCTGAGGACAACACTTGTTTGAAGGAGAGGGGCATGTTAGGTCCCTATATTACTAGTGTAGTCCCTTATTATGTTAGTGTAGACCCCATTATTGTTATTGTTGTACCCCTGTAACCCCCATATTGTTATTATTGTGCCCTTACATTATTATTGTTAGGTCGGCTAGGATTACATTGTGGCCCCATGGACTCCTATATATAGAAAGGAGGTTTTGTCATTTGTATCATCCAAAAATTGTTCATTCATGTAATGTATTGGAGGTTTCCCCCTCGAAGTGGCTTATTTCTAAGGCGTTGATATCTCTTTTCTTCTACTTTTGGAGCTGGTTTCACAACGGGGTGCATCCAGAGGACAATATGCTTGAAGGTTGTGGCAAATTTCAGGTGAACTATCCACGTTTGTTTACTATACATATCCTTAATAATAGAAGTACCATCTTGTTCCTGATGTTTACATGTCAATAATCCTTTATACATGTGTAATGATTATAAATTATTCATTTAATATTGTTTTTATGAGATTATGCATGATTTTCACTAACATCTAGAACATATATATGTTGTAAAACAAGGATTTTGTGTTCGTTCTTTGCTGATTTACAGATTAAGGAGCACAAAGTGTTGCAGGGGGTTAGCACCCCGCAGGATCTACTTCAACCGAGGGATATCTGGGTAAGGTCTACAACCTGTAGATTCTATTTATTAGCATAAAATTTGGTTAAGTGAGTCCTTCTTGTAATGACATGCCCCTGATCTGTGAAGGTTCATCAACCCAAGACCTTTAGGGTAACATTTCCCAAAACACTCTTAAGAGAGCATTACAAGCAGGCTACAAATAGGAAGGAAGAGGAATGCTCTAATGACTCAGTTGAGGAAAAGAGGGATGATACAAAACCTTTTTCAGATCCAGAAGTTCTCCCCCTAAACCATCTTGAAATCACAGAATATGAAATAGAGGAAGAACCAATACATCTTGAGTCTTTACCCTTATGTTTCAATTCATTTAAGATTGTGAAAGGGAATCTGGATCACATTCTAGTTGATAATCACAAGAGAAGAGAACTCTCTCACCAATCAGATGAGGAAATCAGGGATGATAAAATATATATTTTAGATCCAGGGGTTCAGCCCTTCATTTATTTTGAATGTCAAGTAGCAAATGAAATCACAGAGTCTGAAACAGATGATGGATTGATTCAGTTTGATTCTCTACCTTTGTTCTTTAATGCATTTCAGATTATAAAAGGGAATTGGGATCAAATTTTGGCTAATAGTTATAAGAGAAAACATGAGGTCTTAGAAGAACCAACACTACCATCTAAAGCACCACCTGACCCAATAACAGACGCGTTGGATGGTTTCTACTTTCAAAGTCAATCTTCTAGTGTTCATAATGCTCTCCAAAGCTGCTATGATATGGATATGATCATACAGTCTTCCCCATTGTTTGATTCAGTAGAAGTAGTGGCACACCACTCATCAGGTAAAATACAAGCATGTTCCGAGTTGGGTGAAGACCTAGAGAGCACATCTACAGTACCATGATATGAAGCTGAGTTGGCTGAGTCAGAGTACCCAGAAACAAATCAAGAGTATATTGATCCAGTGGCTGTCTATACGGAGGAATTGTTCTGTACAAAGCCTACACATATTTACGGAATGACAGTTGTTTTTCAAGCGTACCAAGAACCATGTAAATCAGATCATGTCAGGAATTTCTATCAAAAACTATTATCAGGTTTGTTGCTGAATATGGTGAAGAGTGGTGGAAGAAATGAGTTATTCAGGCAGTTTCTTGACTGGGTATACTGGCATTATTGTATTATTTAGAAGGGCAACCATTTCAGTAGATTCGGGTAGGTAGGTGCGCAAATAAGCTCAGTATTTTGAGCATTTTTCTAGTTTTTGTTTTAGATTGCTTTCTAGTTTTCAGATCAAGTATGCTCTAGACTTCAGTTTGCATAGAGTATTAACCTCAACTTGAAGTTTTTCAGCCATAGAGGCTATATCAGATCAGGTTGCAGGGTTGGGATCAGCCCAAGGGACCAGGCCACTAGTCTGCGGTGTTCTTGACACCTCCTGAAGGAGCTACCATCCCCAGCTGGAGCCATCATTAGAACCCTATAATTTACAGTATCACAAGGTGATTATTCACTTTCTCTTTGCAAATTTTTCATACTATACATAGATATCAATATTCAAAGCCTTTTCCAAAGAAAGAATCAAAGGAGGAAAAGGAAGCAGAGAAGCAGATAAGGCAGAAAAACAACAAAGGAAGAGTTGTGAATGTGCTGGGCAAAGTCATGAACGTGATTGGGTCAAGTCGTGCAAGTTTGGGTCGAGTCGTGAACGCTAACTGGGTCAATTCATGAATGCAGGGCAAGTCGTGAATGTGGGAAAAGTGGCAAACGAGTCAAGCATTCCATGAACAACTAAGAAACGAATGGGTACAACAAAAAAAACAAAGTCGGAAAACCATAGCAAGGGAGTAGTGAGGGCCATTGGATCTGAGCATCGATTAATGGTGGAGATTAAATCGCATATCACATATCGGCGAGTTTTACATTTACAAGTTAAGAAATAACAAGTTAAATTGTTTAATTTGTGATGCGATAAGTCACAAAAAATGTGAAATGCGAAGTGTGGGTGATGACATGGACCAGTTACGTGGAAGTGATGTGGCAATGACGTGGCAGTGATGCAACAAGATGACATGGAAGATGATGTGTCCCAGACCCCACAGATCGTAGTTAGTTTATGATGACGTGGAAGTGACGTGGCAGTGGCGTGGCAAGGTGACGTGGCATGATGACGTGGACCTCGCCCACATACCGCACATCGCAGATCGCATAGGATAAGTTTATTGTTAAACGTTAAAAGTTGTGAAGTGTGATAAAGAGGCCTAGATGCAATGTAGTTTCAAAGGCAACACCCAAAGGATTTCAAATCTGTATGCAGACCTTTTTTTGTGTTATATCGTATCGGAGGAGGAAAAGGAGATTACAACGTAAAATCTATGGAACGCGAAGTGCGATGTGCAATGCCAGGTGGGACCCGATCACAATCGCAAATCGCAAAGTTTATAGGACAGACCCAGAAGGGGAAAAAACCATTGTAAGGTCTCATACTTTTTTAAGTACTCTCTTTTGGATGAATGAATGAGTATGTTTTTTTCCATATTCTTGTGTTATGATCTGTGGTGAAGTGCTTCTCCCATGTAATTTGTGATTCTTCTGTTTTACGTACTGTTTTCTTTTCTTTACTATGGATAGAAATTTTTGTGTAGGATTTACCATGGGGTACCCTGCTCAGTCTTGAAACAATATTTTATGTTTTCCTCTGAGACTTGGATGCAGAATTCAGAGACGGTTTGCTCTACATCCACGTTGAATGACCGAAATGCAAAATTTAGATACAGTCTTCTTTGCACTCCCATTGAGCCTTAATCTCCTCCTCCTTTCCATCTCACCAGCTGTAAAGATCCATTGACATGGCTAGCTTTCCTGGTTGCACCTGACCTCAGTTATTCATCCATTTGAATCTATTTACACCAGTTTGACTCCATAGCCCAATGGCCCCCTTCTGTTGCCTCAACCAAATATTCAAACAAACCCCTATGCACTAATAGCTAGCCTAAAATGCCCTTATAAACAAAGCTATATCTAACAGAGAGAGCTCTCTCTGAGTCCAGGAAGGTTAAGTCCTGGATTCCAAAGCGGTTTGATGTTTCCCCCCATGGTTCTGTCTTCAGCCTTCGGAATTACGTGGTGATAACAGACTGAAATGGTGATCAAGACACATTATTGATGACTCATCACAATGAGTGATGGCATGACCAAGATGACAATTTTGACCATGGGATGATGGGAGCAATAACATACCTAGACATACTAACCAATGATCAAATTTTTATTTGAAAACCTATTTGAAACTATAAAATTAGACCTAGGACCCTATCAACCACTTGAAAGTGTATAATTTGATCACTGGTGACTGACAGGTCTGAAAGACACTAACACTAATCACACTTCGAAATGACTCTGTTTTGCAGCAAATGAAGGAGGCACTGAGGTGGTCTAAGAGGGACCCTAGACCAAAGTTTCATAGTTGAAGGTCTATTGGTGGGTTGGCTAGGCCGGCTTAGATGAGGTGAAAGAATGATTTTGGTCTGAAGGAGAGAGTGTTTGGCACTATTACAGTAAACTGCTACATGATTTCCTGTAGTGCTAAAAGATGTCCTTGTTAGGTAAATTGACTCGGGGTTAGAGTCAAGGTTGACCAGGTTAAACAATAGTGGTTTTTGGGCACATGGTATAATGTACCCATGGTATTACTTCCCATGGTATTGCATGTAATGGAACCTATAAAAGGCTGGGAATACTTCATTGTAATGAAGGTCAAGGAAGTGAGCGGTGAAGGCTCACTTAGCAGGGTTGGCCAGGGTTTTGGCCAAGGCTAATGAAATTTCACTAGGGTGGGTTTTCCCTAGAGTTTGGGTTTTTCTTGGTTAAATATTGTGTGCATTTTGTATGTTTTATTATTGTTGTTGAGTTTACTACTTTTTCTCTCAGTAAATTTTATGTCTCTCTGGTTAAAATTTTCATCATTTGGTATTAGAGCCAAATATTGGCTTCAGAGGGATGCCTTTGTTGTCAAGGGTTTGTCAAGGGTTTATTTGACTCAATGGATCGAAGGGTTTATTTGACTGCATAATTTGTTCACAGTTCTTGGCACAAGGAGCTTGATGATGTGGTGGGTGTAGCGTACCACGTACATGTAGATTTGTGCTCGAGTGATCAACTGCAATAGAATGGTTTGATCAGGTAGCACAAGGTAGCCCGGTTGGTGATGGTTGAAGAAGAGGCCACAACTACTAATCCTCTAGGGAAAAAGGCTATGAATCCTCACTTGGATGCTATATATCTATCACTCAATGATGTTAAGGAACCAGGGAGTTGAGCTGGAAATGATATCGAAGGGCTTGATGATTTATGTGCCATGAGAACACATGGAGTGATCTAGGTGGATCTACACACACTAGTGACAAGTACAGAAGGCTCAAAATTCAAAGTGGCAGAAATGTGGAAAACTCAGTGTCAAGTTGAAGATCTCGTTGTCCCGATCACAACAGTGCAAACAGTTCGTTAAACCGAGTTCGTATGTGAAAGTTAGAGCTAGTAAAAGTTGGTAGGTTGACTGGATGACTTGGCAGCTTAAGGAGGCAACAAATTCATAGAAATCCAACCACCGGATTCCAGCCAGCTTCGGACGGATTCTGGGGGAATTTGTGGGATCAATAAATTGACTCCTTCGGTAAAAAATTGAGAAGTTTAAAATTGCCATCTTATTGCTAAATAAAACAAAAAAAATAAAAATAAAAATAGTAGGGGCGGACCATGACCCCTGCCCCTATCCAAACAAATAACAAATATTATAATTAGGGTGGGTTTGACGACCATGACCCTGCCGCCCCAACTGCCGCAACCATTATGAACCACATTTGGGAGGGGTGCGGGCTGTTAACTTGGCCCCACCCCCCTTCCATACTATGAATACAATGGTGGATAAGGCAGGCAGGCCACTCGATGCGGGTCCGACCCCCCAAAAACTATATGTTAGTTGGTTTTTAAAAACAAATGCGCCATTTTGGGAGGGGGCGGGGTTTGATCGCTCGACCTCCTCCCCACCAATCCGGATCACAACCAACACGCCAGTGGCTTCCTTTGGGAATTTCACCCGGGATTTAATATATAAACACAGTCTTTCACTAATGCACCTAGGAAGACCAGGGGCGGCACAAAGTTTGAGGCGAGCAGCGGAACCCTAAGCCTTTTTCAGGGGTAGTGGAACCATGATCTGAGCCATTTCTAGGAGGGCCAGAATTGTCCAGAGTCCAAATCGGACAAATTTTATATGGATTCTACACCTCTCAGTGACAGGAATATGATGGTGTTGTCCGTTTCTACAACAGAGGTCTCCATTTTTCGACCACTTTTCAGCTTGGAGGTATAAGGGTGCTTTATGTAATTTTACTTGTATTTCTTCTTCTTTCTGCCAATTAATAAATGAAGGCCTCCCCACTATTGAGCAAGGGCCCAAAGACGTAGTCCAAATTGGACGAACTCCATTCTCAAGTTATTGTCTTATTTGCATGATTTTTTGTGCTTCTCTCTTCTTGTTGCATGCCTTTAAAGTTTCATGGTCAAGATGCAATTTTACATGTAATTATTTTTTCCATATCGAAGCTAAAGATTTTGGATCATGGAGAAGTCATTTTGACGATGAAGCAAGGAACCGTGTTAAAACATGGAATTTAGGTCAGTCATTGGTGTATATGGATGCCATTGATGGTTCTTCATAGTGGAGTAGCAGAGGAGATTGGGATGCACAATCAACGTGCATTTGGGCCATGACACTGTCGCTAAGCAGGATCTAGAGGATAAATGAGCGCAACACATGATTGTTGAGCGCAATGGCCGGCTAACGAGCAGTGGGAAGTAAGTGACCGCTTAGTGACATATATTCTCAACCCGAACATAATGAATTAGGAATTGTTGCAATCTTGTGACATGATTCCTTGGTCATTATGGAGGCTGCAGAAGCGTTGCCCTCAGTGCCTGGATTTGGAAGAACGTCAGGACTGAAGAAAACAGGCGTGCCCCCCCTCTGAGGTGAATCATAGGTGGGAACCAATCTATGCTAATAGTGGTGCCTTCATCTTCCACTCCTAAACTTGTGAGTGAGGATCGTGTGGAGCACGAAATGCAAGCGGAGGTGTGGGAACTTGCATAGAATGAAAATGTATGAGGCGGATGCGGGACTTTCATGGAGATCGATTTCCAATTTGAGAGATCCATTATCCCCTTCGTGGGCCGCATCACGCCCTCAGACAGTTAAAAAATCTAGAAGCGCGACGGGAACATAAGGGTTGATACGATGCTTGCGGGGCTCGATGGGTTCAAGATACAGATTGAGAGTGGATCTGGGTTTTATGGTAGTGTCGTGCAAGCACTGGGGCGGATGATGGTGTCAAGACTTGGTTTTGGTGTCCTGTTCATCGTCTATGGAGATGAGGCCACTTCCAAGACAAAATATTGTTGTGTGAGAAGAGATCCAGTTAGAGTGTGAATGTGTGAAAGTTTAAGGGATTGTTGAGAAGAAGGTGCAAAGGCAGACCAAGAAGAGTATAACATATCAACAGTCAATGGGAAAAGATCGAGCAGTAGAGGAGAGTCGTGTGTGTTTTAAAATACTTCGAAAATGAATACCACAATGCAAGAATTCACCTTATATATGACCAAGGGAGATCAAATTCAAGCATTGGTTATATGCAATTGAAGTCAAAGCAATGTGTAGGAGAGGATGTGTTAAATAGCAAGCAGCCAACCAACCAAAAAAAATTATAATGAAGACAATTTTTTACATGTAAATGGGCATATTGGTGTAAGACCTAGTATGGCATGCCTACCCCTACGTAATCACTGGTGAAGTTTGGGGTAGACCTAGGTGATAGGGGGGATGTCAGGTTAATAGATACCGAGGTAAAAACATCGAGGGGGTAAGGGCCAGAGTGAGCAGGGCTGGGCTAACTCACTTGGAAAGGTTGGTTGTATTTAGTCAAGGAACCCCAAGTCAAGTTTAAGGGGGGAATGTTAGGTAAATTGATTCGGGGTTAGAGTCAAGGTTGACCAGGTTAAATAATAGTTTTTTTTGGGCACATGGTATAGTGTACCCATGGTATTACTGCCTATGGTATTGCATGTAATGGAGCCTATAAAAGGCTGGGAATACTTCATTGTAACGAAGGCCAGGGAGGTGAGAGGTGAAGGCTCACTTGGTTGGATTGGCCAGGGTTTTGGCCAAGGCTAATGAAATTTCACTAGGGTGGGTTTTCCCCAAAGTTTGGGTTTTTCCCGGTCAAATATTGTCTGCATCATGTATGTTTTATTATTGTTGTTGAGTTTACTAATTTTTCTCTTAGTAAATTTTATGTCTCTCCAGTTAAATTTTTCTTAAGTCTTGGAAAGCTACACGCAACAAGTCATGTGAAGTTTGAGGCTAGAAATGGTGAGGAAAAGGTTAGGAGAGGTGGGGTGAAGGTGGATCTAGGTAGATGAAGGGTAGCCAACCCCTTGGCCAAGCTCATAACTCTTCACAAAGCCTATCTTTCACCCCTAAGGTGAGTCTTGGTGATGTGGTGGTGATCTCCAAAAACATGCTTGTAGATGACTTGGATGGAAGGTGGTTGATGAAGGGTGAAGACTGAAGATGATGGTGGTGAAGGAGTCCTCCTTTACAGCTCTATTCAAACCTGCAATCAAAATACCTGTTCATGCATTCATCATTGACAAACTTATCATAAAAAAGGTGGAAAAGACGAGTTGAATTTACATAAACCTACCTATGCAACTGAAACAGGACTCTACCTCTGCATCTACAACATGTTCATGATAAACAAAGTAAAATATCTAGATTTTCCAAGAAATCATAAACTAAAAATGCATTTTGGTCTGTGGTGGAAGTCCTTCCTCCTCAAGCTCCAATGGAAGAGGTGAGAGAGAGAGGCTGAGCACACATTTTTGAGGTTTTATATGCTACCCAACATGAAATTAAGGAAACTAACTACTGCAACTTGAAATAAAACACAAGTACACAAGAGATACTGAGGCCAATGGGTTGGGCCTTAACCCACAAGCTCAAATCCATGAAACTAACTCAGTGGAGAAGAAACCAAATGCTCATTTTTTTTCATAACATGTCTTGTACATAACATATGAAAGTTAGAAATGTATAATACAAAAGCCAAGAGTGCTTTAGTTACATCCAAAATTCAAATCCTAATGAACTCTTTCTCTGGCCTATTAATTCCAAAGGGTATCTACCAACAACTCCCTCAAAAGTAGGTGTTTTTGTTGAACCCTTAGTTAAATTGAGAGGGGGGGTGAATCAGTTTAACACATTCATGGACTTTTAAAAATTTTCCATTAAAACTTATTTACACCTTCATTTCATGTTCAACTTAATATGTGAGTAATCTTAGAATGTGAGCAGCAAGTATTAAGATAATGTAACAACAGACTTAATATGAGAGCAGCAAGTATTAAGCAGATTAGATAAACCATATCAACACATAAACATCATGCACAGAGACACGAGGTATAAGTGGAAACCCATAAAGGGAGAAAACCACATCTTATTATTGTTGTGATGCAAAGGCAAGCTCCAACTCCCTCTCACCACTGATTTTCTGTAGGCTCCAACCCACAGGAGGCTCCTACCTCAATTCTGCAAGCTACAACTTGCAAGGAAGCTCCAACTCCCATCAATTTTCTGCAGGCACCAACCTACAGAAGGCTCCAACCTCAGCCAGCTACAACTGACTTCTATCAAGCTACAACTTGATATGAAAGCACCAACTTCCTCTATTTTATGTAGGCTACAACCTACAGGAGGCTCCTACCTTAGTCTGCTACAACTTGATAGGGAAGCTCCAACTTCCTCACTCTTTAAAAAAAAACACTTGTTGATGTACCTGGATATCAGCTTTGTTCTGTACCATCTTCACTACTTTGCACCAGCCTTCATATCTGCCCTGCATCATCTCCACATTTTCTCAGATTCTCTATCATCTCCTCCTTCTTCTCTGCCTCACTACTTCATTTCTGCATTCTCTAACCTCTTGCAGCTTTCTTATATTCTTCTGCTCTCTTCCATTCTGCAGCCTTCTCACAATCTTCAACTCACTTCAATTCTGCTGCACACTGTCTTTTTCTCTCTCTTTTTTTGTAACCTTCTACCCATGGATATTACCTATTTTATACAAAATAACTTCATGGCTGTTTGCATTCTACTGGGAATTCAAAATGATCAATCAAGACTCTTTGACTTCTGCCTTCTCATTTCTTTGTCCAGCTCATTCATAAGAATATAGCAATTTATACAAGTTTCAGTTTTACAGTGGAGTTTTGTTTTCCTACCAGAGACCTGCCAATGCATCACAAACAATATAAAATCAATTAAAACATTTACATTCACTTTTTCAGTTACATATATCAATTTCACTCAGTCTTCTTTCTAGCACTTGGCTTGCTGGTTTTGTCTTTTCTACTGCTGTTAGGTAACTGTTGTGCATACCTCTGCTGTTCACTGCAATTGTGTATCTGCAGCTGTCATGTAACTTTTCTGCATACTCTGTTCACTGTCTTTTTCAGTTCTGCATATTCTCCAACTTTCTATGCATGTACCCCTGCTTTTTCTTCAGATATGGTAGTTTAAATTAATAGTGAAGCTTTAATGCACTGTGAAAAGGTAATCAACACAATTTCAACCCAGCAACTCTAATGTGGAAGTAGCTCTTCATTTTATGCGCTCTGGTCAAACACTTTCTTTTATGGTCTCCACAGCTTTATTATCCATCTATGGAATACCTTTATATGTTTTGGCACTTGATGCCCAGGCTACCACACTTTCACACTCTCAATCCATATATATAAATTCAAATCCATTTTGACATCCACAACCTTTAATTTCCTTTCCACACAAGCTGTATTCAACTTTTTAGCCATGCTTAATTTTAAATTTGGGCACTCAACAATTCAATGTGGAAGTTCTTATATCTATTTACTACTTCTATGGTTTAAACCATGGCCAACTGCACCCCCAAATGTGTAACTCTTATGCATACAAATTCTGTAAGCGGAAGCTTTGATTTTCACCCAAGTCTATGGTTATGAAACCATTTTTAAAAACCATCAGAGGGTCTTCAATTTAATGTTCAAATGAACTTTATCATAAAGCCCATTACATAATATGGCCCTGGTTCTCTCTTTTATAACGCTCTCGGAGCTAGATTTCCCTTTATAGGCGTTTAACTATATATTGAACCCTCGCTCGGAACACAGTCTTAAAATAAATGAACTTCCGCCCATACCCTTTGTTAAACAATACCTGAGCTTTTCTAACATAATATAGTGAAACACATTTAAAGTTCCGACATACACCCTTTTCGGTATTTAAATCTTCCAAGCATAGTGTTATAATATTATAACCAAGGGTTCGACCCTTTTACACCAACACCAAACCTGGGGTTTGTAGCATTGACCCCTTCAACTCTCATAACGCGACATTAATATATATATTGAACTAAGGCATGAACCCGTTCAACTCTTTCAAACAATTATGTAAGAGTTAACCCAACGGAGTGAACACAAACTAACGCCTTCGGGCCCACCATAAATCTTCAAATTCCGCTTATAAAATAACTTTTAATTCTATGAGCGCGGGGCCATACCTGTGAGTTAAACCTCATGCAACTTATCGCGCGATTGTCATTTGATCTCTCACCCTCCAGATCGAACGCCTCAATTGGATATCGCGTTTTTTCTCGAACCAAGGTTTAACACCTGAAAGTTGCGCGATGTGGGTGGTATTGCCATGATGACGTGGCACAATTATATTGGATCGCGATTTTTTCATAAAACTTATTTACCACTTTTCAAAAGCGCGATACTGCTAGTTTCTAAACCTCTGGTTTCACTGTTCACGCCTTTTCGGTTCCGCGTCCTCTGGCTTGGGGTTCTGCCCATTCTTCTACATATTATTACAAGGAATTCCTGCTCTCGCTCCTGTTTCCTCTTGCTTTCTTGACATTATAACACGGCGCCTCCACATGTTAGAATGCACAGTTTCATCAGCTCTTGCACTGAGCATTCAAGATTCGATTCTGGGACTTTTCTCCATCAAACCATTTCTATTTTTGCGTTGCCCTCCTTGATCCGACACAAGGGGCTTCAACCTCTTTACAGACTAAATGCGCATTCAACCTATCTACTGAAGGCGAAGGTTAAATTACATTCAGGAAGCATAGGCTCCCACACAGAGACTTAAAAGCGGCCCTCACACATACATTTCTTGTTCATTCCTGAATCAAGTCATTGTAACCTAAATCCCCAACATATTTGAATTGCTCATGAATCAAAACATTGGCATTTACCATTATTACAGTCAATTCAACACACACTGATTTCTTTCATTATGTGCAGAGTATTATCTCAACCCTAATTCAAAGTCTATTCACATTGAATTAAGTCAATCAAAGCATTTTCCCACAAAAGCTAAATCAACCCATACACATATATTCAAGAAAAATTTCCTTCATTCATATAGGCAATGAATTCACTTACAATATTGCTTGTCTCAGCCAGATCTTCAGGTCCGTGGCCTTCTACCTCATTACTCTGCCTCCTCTACAGGTCTCTGCTTCAATTCACTGCTTGTCTCTGCTTCAATTCACTTCTTGTCTCTACTTCAATTCACTGCTTCCTCTGCTCCTTGCCTCTCTTTTTGCTGCCTCTACTACCTCTCTGCTGCCTCTGCCTCTCTGCTACTTTGCTTCTCTCTTTGCCTTGTTGCTGTTTCAGGTGCTCCTCCTTTTCCATCTCCTTTGCCATCAATGACAACATTTCCAACAGTCTCCCCCTTTGGCATTGATGGCAACACATTTCCTCTAGTTACCTTTTAGAAGACCCTTTCTTCTGTTGCTTGCTTTTCCTCCCCCTTTGACATCAATGGAAAAGGGTTGCACATTTCCTAGTGTGCTTTCTATCTCTTCATTTCCTCTCTCTGAGATGTGTTTAGGCCTTCTTCTTCTGACTTTGTACCCTGCTGCTCCAAACTAGTGTACAAGTGCTGTTGAGAGAACACTTTTGAGGATTATTGAACTTGAATATACGCTGTAAGTTAATACAATCCCAAAGCACAGACTCCTTTCACTCGTATAAATCTAAAAGTGAAGATAATGATACTTCATAGAACACATTGTACCAGCCTTGTCTAATCAGAGATGCATCAAAACTAAAATACTGAGAGTGCTTCAAATATACTTCAGTCTCTAGTATTATCTTCATCAAAAATCCATATCTGTTGAGAAAGATTGTAGATGGAATAAGTCTTCTTCTACAATACACATCTGCAGTACAACACCTGTTCACTTATGATGATGATGCCAATATATCTTTTATAGTTGTGGTTCACCTTTCCTGCCTGTTGGTGATGATATGAGCTAGGATGCTGATAATGATATTACACTTAATAGCTGCAGGTCCTTGTTACTGATGTGATCAATGAATCAAGTCAGAGTTTACAACTTATTGTGAGATTAGATGATATATTTCAATCTAAGAGACCAAATGACTTTACTGCTTGTACAGTGTACTTTCAAAACAAACCCTTCAATGTATTGGTCAGTCTCACTTATCAACCATGCAATTTATTTTATGACATTAGGAGGTGTGTATGTCAATGATCAATCTCTTTTCAAAGGTCAATTACCAGCAAATCCTTTATGCTGAAGTAGGATTTTGATGATTTAATAAAAGACTTTTGAACTTCAAATGGTAATCACAGCTAGTCCTTCATGCTTCAGATATTTTAACTATTCTGTCATGATGATCTTTCACAAAAACATATCAAGTTGTTTACTTGATATTTCAGCCAACATACTTCACACAGTTTATGAATAATCTCAAGAGAGAGGCCTGATATATATGAACTGACTTCAGGAAGGCATGCAATTATATAGAAAAAGATACTGCTTCAATGTTCAATATAATGTTTCAAAAAAAAAATACTGATCCTTTAGCTCTGTAATTGACCTTTCATGCTTGAATAATGCAGATAACGTTGGGATACTAACTTGGTGTACTTTTTCCATAATCCCTTGATCCTGAGGACTTGTACCATTCCACTGATCCACTGATAACACTTGATATTCTACTGATAGGCATGCTGCTTGTACCTAATACCCATTAATACTTCTTTCACTTTAGCTCACATATGAAGCCATAGTTAAGACAACCTTCATAATTTCTACAAATGAGCTTTCCACAGTTCACACCAACAATCATCAATATGCTGAATCAGATCTTGTCATCATTAACCATTTTTCTTATTTTGTCATTCTGTTTAAAGGAATGTCACTGCATTTTCCTTTCTAGGCCTGCTCCAGAATCATTGTTGCTTTATATACAATTCAATTGTTCTAACATAATGATCTTCAGGTAGACATCCTCAATTTCAATACTAGGAATCTTCAAGGGCAGATCACTCAGAGATTTATCACTTACTTAACTGCACTCCTCCAAGGGGACTTTTCATATATGAGTGATGTAATGATATAATGATGACAGGCACCTTTCTTACTCATTCTTCTTAATGTGATTCATTGTTAATTCTAGCAATATGATGCACAATGTGATCATCACTTAATGTGCTGATGTTTTCTCTACCACCAAGGCTTCTTGTTGTCTTCTCTTCTTCCATCAGTTTGTCAGCTATTTAATACTTCAGATGATCTTCTTCCTCTATAGTTCTCTGTTAGAGGAATTTCCTTTCCCTTCCTGATCTCATAGCTGTTCTCATTTCATGGAGCTCTTCTTAGACTACTTTTGTGGGGACTATTTATGAACTGCTCTCCCCCTGGGATGTTGCTTCATATTTATCACTTGGTTGGATATTTGCTTTGCTTCCTAGAGAAAATCCCCCTGAGACTATGATGGATTCATTATGTTATTGATGTAACAGACTCCCCCTTCCTTTTTTCCTTCCATACTTTATTGGGGTTCTTCATAATGTCTGCACTCCTTTTTGATTCATAGTTTTGTTTGATTTGACTTGATTTCATCATCTGTCTGGAGTTCTTTAATGTATATGACAGTTTACAGTCCTTTGCTTTGTGACCAAGTTTGAGGCATACATAACATCTTATTTTACCAAGGTACATTTGAGCTGAAGTATAATATTTTGTTCCCTTTTTTGAACATAATTTACATTCAATAGATTTATGTCCAAATTCATTGCATGCATAACAATAGCCATGGAAATGATTTGTGTACCTGGTGAGTGGTTGTCCTTTCCATTTGTTTGCTTGAGGTAGTCTTATCATTTGCTGCATCTTTTTCTGGTTAAAGTTGATATGCCTTGTCTTACAATGTGCTGCAATATGTCCTAGTTTGTGACAGGAAAAACAAGTGATGTTTTTCATAGGAGGAAAGAACCTCCTTTGACATCTTCCGAATTTGTTCAATTCATCCTTAGGAGCATATGAGCCTTTAGCAGTTGATTGTTTCGTCCTCTCATTCTCTGTTCTTTCATGTTGCTGCTTGATTCTGTTTGTTTCTTTACAAATCTTGTTCTTGCTGGCTTCTTCTTCTATGGGAATCTTTTGAGCTGCTTCATTTTCCTTTACAGCTTTTACAAATATGATATTCCTGTTATCTTCTACCTTGGACTTACTTGTTTCTCCTTCATAGCCTATCCCAGTCTTTATGAGAGGAGACCTTTGAGCATTTAGAATTTGGTCCAACTGTCCAGAGCCTTTCGTTTGAGGAGTATTCATTAATAATTCTCTTTGGGATTTTTCTAATTTCTTTCTAAGGCACACTACTTCTTCTTCCAATTTCTCACATTCCAGACTTTTCTCTCTCATTTGTTGCAGCAGAGTGTCTTCTACTTTCCTTGCTTCTTCAAGTTGTGTCTTCAGGCCAACAATCTCTTTCTTAACTTCATATTCTTTCTCATCACATATTTACACCAATGTCTTCAGGTCTTTGTTTTCATTCTTCAATCTTTCTATTTCAGTCAAGGCAGTGTCAAGTTTGGTTTTTTCTTCAGCTGTAATTTCTTCATGGTTCTTATCTCCATTCACACTAGCAGGTACCTCATTTGATTTAACATTTTCCCGTTGACATGAATTTTTATTCTTCTTAATTCTCTTCTCCTTCTTGACAATGCAGTCCTTAGTGTCTACTCCATGCATGAAATGCGATCTATCCCAGATTTCTTTTGCAGAGTCTAGATCCATTATTAAATCAAGATCCTTATTATGAAGATTGTTATATATCACACACTTAGCCTTGGAATTCCGTTGTTGTTCTTGCACCGAGGGAGAGTCTGTGCAATAACCATCACATACAAGTTTCCATACCTCAGGTTCATAAGCCATTAACTCTGTTTTAACCTTATCTCTCCATTCAGGAAATTTTGTTGTATTTAACACAGGTACATTTTGATAGTCCATGACTCAACTAGATCTCCTTCAAGCTATTAGGCTTACACCAAAGGAACCTGCTCTGATACCAATTGTTGAACCCTTAATTAAACTGAGAGGGGGGGTGAATCAGTTTAACACATTCATGGAATTTTAAAAATTTTCCATTAAAACTTATTTACACCTTCATTTCATGTTCAACTTAATATGTGAGTAATCTTAGAATGTGAGCAGCAAGTATTAAGATAATGTAACAACAAACTTAATATGAGACTTAAAGGGAGAAAACCATATCTTATTATTGTTGTGATGCAAAGGCAAGCTCCAACTCCCTCTCAACACTAATTTTCTGTAGGCTCCAACCCACATGAGGCTCCTACCTTAATTCTGCAAGCTACAACTTGCAAGGAAGCTCCAACTCCCATCAATTTTCTGCAGGCACCAACCTACAGGAGGCTCCAACCTTAGCCAGCTACAACTGACTTCTATCAAGCTACAACTTGATATGGAAGCACCAACTTCCTCTATTTTCTGCAGGCTACAACCTACAGGAGGCTCCTACCTCAGTTAGCTACAACTTGATAGGGAAGCTCCAACTTCCTCACTCTTTAAAAAAAAACACTTGCTGATTTACCTGGATATCAGCTCTGTTCTGTACCATCTTCACTGCTGTGCACCAGCCTTCATATCTACCCTGCATCATCTCTGCATTTTCTCAGATTCTCTATCAGCTCCTCCTTCTTCTCTGCCTCACTGCTTCATTTCTACATTCTCTAACCTCTTGCAGCTTTCTTATATTCTTCTGCTCTCTTCCATTCTGCAGCCTTCTCACAATCTTCAACTCACTTCAATTCTGCTGCACACTGTCTTTTTCTCTTTCTTTTTTCGTAACCTTCTACCCATGGATATTACCTATTTTATACAAAATAACTTCATGGCTGTTTGCATTCTATTGGGAATTCGAAATGATCAATCACGACTCTTTGACTTCTGCCTTCTCATTTCTTTCTCCATCTCATTCAGAAGAATATAGCAATTTATACAAATTTCAGTTTTACAGTGGAGTTTTATTTTCCTACCGGAGACTTGCCAATGCATCACAAAAAATATAAAATCATCTAAAACATTTACATTCACTTTTTCAATCACATATATCAATTTCACTCAGTCTTCTTTCCAACACTTGGCTTGCTGGTTTTGTCTTTTCTGCTATTGTCAGGTAACTGGTCTGCAAACCTCTGCTGTTCACTGCAATTGTGTATCTGCAGTTGTCATGTAACTATTCTGCATACTTTGTTCACTATATTTTTCAGTTCTACATATTCTCCAGCTTTCTATGCATGTACCCCTGCTTTTTCTTCAGATCTGGTAGTTTAAATTAATGCTGAAGCTTTAATGCTCTGTGAAAAGGTAATCAACACAATTTCAACCCAGCAACTCTAATGTGGAAGTAGCTCTTCATTTTATGCGCTATGGTCAAACACTTTCTTTTATGGTCTCCATAGCTTTATTAATCCATCTATGGAATACCTTTATATGTTTTGGCACTTGATGCCCGGGCTACCACACTTTCACACTCTCAATCCATATATATAAATTCAAATCCATTTTAACATCCACAACCTTTAATTTCCTTTCCACACAAGCTGTATTCAACTTTTTAGCCATACTTAATTTTAAATCTGGGCACTCGACAATTCAATGCAGAAGTTATTATATCTATTTACTACTTCTATGGTTTAAACCATGGCCAAATGCACCCCCAAACATGTAACTCTTATGCATACAGATTTTGTAAGGGGAAGCTTTGATTTTCACCCAAGTCTATGGTTATGAAACCATTTTTAAAAACCATCGGAGGGTTTTCAATTTAATGTTCGAATGAACTTTATCATAAAGCCAATTACATAATATGGCCCTGGTTCTCTCTTTTATAATGTGCTTGGAGCTATATTGAACCCTCGCTCAGAACACAGTCTTAAAATAAATGAATTTCCGCCCATACCCTTTGTTAAACAATACCCAAGTTTTTCTAACATAATATAGTGAAACACATTTAAATTTCTGACATACACCCTTTTCGGTCTTTAAATATTTCGGGCATAGTGTTATAATATTATAACCAAGGGTTTGACCCTTTTACACCAACACCAAACCCGGGGTTTGTAGCATTGACCCCTTCAACTCTCATAACGCGACATTAATATATATATATTGAACTAAGGCATGAACCCGTTCAACTCTTTCAAACAATTATTTAAGAGTTAACCCAACGGAGTGAACACAAACCAACGCCTTCGGGCCCACCATAAATCTTCAAATTCCGCTTATAAAATAAATTTTAATTCTATGAGCGCGGGGCCATACCTGTGAGTTAAATCTCAAGCAACTTACCACGCGATTGTCGTTTGATCTCTCACCCTCCAGATTGAATGCCTCAATTGGATATAGCGTTTTTTCTCGAAGCGAGGTTTAACACCTGAAAGTTGCGCGATGTGGGTGGTATTGCCACGACGACATGGCACAATTATATTGGATTGCGTTTTTTTCATAAAACTTATTTATCACTTTTCAAAAGCGCGATACTACTGGTTTCTAAACCTCCGGTTTCACTGTTCACGCCTTTTCAGTTCCGCGCCCTCTGGCTTGGGGTTCCACCCATTCTTCTACGTATTATTACAAGGAATTCCCGTTCTCGCTCCCGTTTCCTCTTGCTTTCTCGACATTATAACACGATGCCTCCACATGTTAGAACGCACAGTTTCATCAACTCTTGCACCGAGTATTCAAGATTCGATTATGGGACTTTGCTCCATCAAACCATTTCTATTTTTGCGTTGTCCTCCTTGATCCGACACAAGGGGCTTCAACCTCTTTATAGACTAAATGCGCATTCAACCTATCTACTGAAGGCAAAGGTTAAATTACATTAAGGAAGCATAGGCTCCCACACATAGACTTAAAAGTGGCCCTCATGCATACATTTCTTGTTCATTCCTGAATCAAGTCATTGTAACATAAATCCCCGGCATATTCGAATTGCTCATGAAACAAAACATTGGCATTTACCCTTATTACAGTCAATTTGACACACACTGATTTCTTTCATTATGTGCAGAGTATTATCTCAACCCTAATTCAGAGTCTATTCACATTGAATTAAGTCAATCAAAGCATTTTCCCACAGAAGCTAAATCAATCCATACACATATATTCAGGAACAATTTCCTTCATTCATATAGGCAATGAATTCACTTACAAGACTGCTTGTCTCGGCTAGATCTTCAGGTCCGTGGCCTTCTACCTCATTACTTTTCCTCCTCTACAGGTCTCTGCTTCAATTCATTGCTTGTCTCTGCTTCAAGTCACTACTTGTCTCTGCTTCAATTCACTGCTTCCTCTGCTCCTTGCTTCTCTTTTTGCTGCCTTTGCTACCTCTTTGCTACCTCTGCCTCTCTACCACTTTGCTTCTCTCTTTGCCTTGTTGCTTTTTCAGGTGCTCCTCCTTTTCCATCTCCTTTGCCATGAATGACAACATTTCCAACAGTATTTTCCCTTGGAACTCGAGAGAAGTGGAGCTTGGCTCCCTTTGATCTTTCACTTGCTTGGTTGCCTCTGATTTTGAGTTGTTGGAGGAGAATATTGAGGAGATATTGACTGCCTTTAGGAGTTAAGAAGGTGGTCAACCCTCCTACAATCACTCCTTGATGTATACTTCGAGCCCTGACTGTGTAATCTTCCTAAAAAATGGCATTATTCCCCTGATTTTTCTGCATTTAAACCACATTAGGCCTCGAAGTATGACAACCCTTAATACACCATTATCACTAAGCAAAATATGACAAAATGTAGTTAAATGTGTGTGAGAGAGAATAATTAAGCTAAAATGGTGACAATTAACCCCTTATAATGTATCTAATGATGGTGCTCATCACTTGTCACTAGTATCATCTACCCGATAAAAGCATCAAAATGGGCAAGTTCCATGGTCATGCAGTCGAAAAAGCACAAACCAACTAAATTATGCATATGTATCAATTATCGTGGGTTGAATAAACTAACAGTGGCCGATCCATTTCCTACTTCATTTACAGATGAAATTATAAATTAAGTCGTAGCTCAGGATGTTACTCTTTTATAGAAGGTTTCTCCAGGTACAACCAAGTACCTATTGCAGAAGAAGATATAGAAAATAAAAAACCTGTCACTTAGTTTGGTACTTTTTTGTATCATGTAATGCCTTTTGGACTAAAAAATGCACCAAAAATATTCTCTCAAATTTTTGTCAAAGCTTTCGAGGAGTACATTTATAAAATAATGGTAGTCTACTTTGACAACTAGACCGTTACACATTGCTTAACAATCACATACAATGGCTAATATTAATGTTAGAAAGATGAAGATAGATTGACTTATCATAGATAAATGACTTACTTAACGCAGTTGAAATCCCAAAAATGATATCTAATATAATGCATTGCAAAAACCCCTCATACTTAAAATACAAAGAGTAAAGGGAGCTCTACTTGAATGGTTCATGAGGCACAATACTTGCTAAGGTTTTACAAATGGGGTAGCAAACTAAGTGGGTTTGGTTGTGGGGAAAACTCCACAGTTAAGTGCGCTTGAGCTAGAGGAGTTCTGGGATGGGTGATCTCCCGGGAAGTCCTGGTTACCGGGTGGAAGCCTCAGAAGCGATGATTGACGCTATGTGATTCATTTCACTAGTTTCAATCCCACGTCTCCACCCCTGTGAGCATCACCCGATGCAATGAGTGCTAAGTGGACTATTCAAAATCATGAGAAATTAGTCAGTTATGACTACCTCTCATGGAAATGGTCAGAAATTAATGACTTACTTAATGCAGTTGAAATCCCAAAAATGATATCTAATATAATGCACTGTGGAAACCCCTCATACTTAAAATACAAAGAGTAAAGGGAGCTCTACTTGAATGGTTCATGAGGCACAATACTTGCTATGGTTTTGCAAATGGGGTAGCAAGCTCAGTGGGCTTGATGGGGGAAAATCCACAATTAAGCGCGCTTAAGCCAGAGGATTTCTAGGATGGGTGACCTCCCGGGAAGTCCTGGTTACCGAGTGCAAGCCTCGAAAGTGATGATTGACGCTATGTGATTCATTTCACTAGTTTCAATCCGACTTCTTCACCCCTGTGAGCATCACCCAATGCAATGAGTGCTAAGTGGAATATTCAAAAATCATGAGAAATTAGTCACCCAATGCAATGAGTGCTAAGTGGACTATTCCAAAATCATGAGAAATTAGTTAGTTACGACTTCCTCTCATGGAAATGGTCATAGTTGAATGACTTACTTAACGCAGTTGAAATCCCAAAAATGATATCTAATATAATGCACTGTGGAAACCCCTCATACTTAAAATACAAAGAGTAAAGGGAGCTCTACTTGAATGGTTCATGAGGCACAATACTTGCTAAGGTTTTGAAAATGGGGTAGCAAGCTAAGTGGGCTTGATTATGGGGAAAACTCCACAGTAAAGTGTGCTTGAGCCAAAGGAGTTCTAGGATGGGTGACCTCCCGGGAAGTCCTGGTTACTGGGTGCAAGCCCCCAGAAGTGATGATTGACACTATGTGATTCATTTCACTAGTTTCAATCCCACTTCTTCACCCCTATGATCATCCCCCGATGCAATGGGTGCTAAGTGGACTATTCAAAAATCATGAGAAATTATTCAGTTACGACTACCTCTCATGGAAATGGTCATAGACGAATTACTTACTTAACGCAATTGAAATCCCAAAAATGATATCTAAAATAATGCACTGCGGAAACCCCTCATACTTAAAATACAAAGAGTAAAGGGAGCTCTACTTGAATGGTTCATGAGGCACAATACTTGCTAAGGTTTTGCAAATGGGGTAGCAATCTAAGTGGGCTTGATTGTGGGGAAAACTCCACAGTTAAGCACGCTTGAGCTAGAGGAGTTCTAGGATGGGTGACCTCCCGGGAAGTCCTGGTTACCGGGTGCAAGCCTCGAAAGTGATGATTGAAGCTATGTGATTCATTTCACTAGTTTCAATCCAACTTCTTCACCTTTGTGAGCATCACCCGAATGAGCGCTAAGTGGACTATTCAAAAATCATGAGAAATTAGTCAGTTACGACTACCTCTCATGGAAATGGTCATAGATGAATGACTTACTTAACACAGTTGAAATCCCAAAAACGATATCTAATATAATGCACTGCGGAAACCCCTCATACTTAAAATACAATGAGTAAAGGGAGCTCTACTTGAATGGTTCATGAGGCACAATACTTGCTAAGGTTTGGAAAATGGGGTAGCAAGCTAAGTGGGATTTATTGTGGGGAAAACTCCACATTTAAGTGCGCTTGAGCTAGAGGAGTTCTGGGATGGGTGACCTCCTGGGAAGTCCTGGTTACCGGGTGCAAGCCCCGAAAGTGATGATTGATGCTATGTGATTCATTTCACTAGTTTAAATCCCACATCTTCACCCTTGTGAGAATCACTCGATGCAATGAGTGCTAAGTGGACTATAAAAAAAATCATGAGAAATTAGTCAGTTATGACTACCTCTCATGGAAATGGTCATAGATGAATGACTTACTTAACGCAGTTAAAATCCCAAAAATGATATCTAATATAATGCACTGCAGAAACCCCTCATACTTAAAATACAAAGAGTAAAGGGAGCTCTACTTGAATGGTTCATGAGGAACAATACTTACTAAGGTTTTTCAAATGGGGTAGCAACCTAAGTGGGCTTGATTGTGGGGAAAACTCCACAGTTAAGCACGTTTGAGCCAAAGGAGTTTTGGGATGGGTGACCTCCAGGGAAGTCCTGGTTACCGGTGCAAGCCTCAGAAGTGATGATTGACGCTATGTGATTCATTTCACTAGTTTTAATCCCACTTCTTCACCCCTGTGAGAATCACCTGATGCAATGAGTGCTAAGTGGACTATTAAAAAATCATGAGAAATTAGTCAGTTACGACTACCTCAAGGGCCAAGTGATATGAGAGAATCCCAACACGAACCTACGGTAGAAATTAGCCAGAGCCATAAAGTTGCAAAGCTCTGTTATAGTGGTTGGGGCTGGCCAGTCTCGAATGACTTGGATCTTGGTTGGATCCACATGCACCCCCCTTTAATCAATAATGTATCCTAGATATTGAACCTGGGTCATGAAAAAAGTGCACTTCTCCAAATTGGCACACAACTTGTGTTGCCGCAGTGTTTGGAGGACTTGTTGGATGTGGTGGAGGTGCTCTTCCCAAGTCTGGCTGAAGATCAGAATGTCGTCCAAGTACACCACTACAAATGAGTTGGTGAATGGCTGCAACATGTCGTCCATCAATCTCATGAAGGTTGCGGGAGCATTCGTCAACCCGAAGGGCATGACTAGCCATTCGAAAAGGCCTTCCTTGGCTTTGAAGGCAGTCTTCCACACATCGGAGGGTTCAATTGGTACTTGGTGATACCCAGAATTCAAGTCGATCTTGCTGAAATATTTCGCCCCTTTGAGTTGGTCCAGAAGGTCATCAATCCATGGGATCGGGTACCTATTCCGAACAGTGATCTTGTTCAGCGACCGATAGTCAATACAAAGTCTCCACATCCCATCCTTCTTCTGTACCAACACGATCGGGCTCCCACCGGGCGATGAACTTGGTCGGATGTGACCTTTCTGCAGCAGCTCCTGAAACTTCCTCTTGATTTCATCATTCTTCAGAACTGAGTGCTGATAGATCGGTCCATTGGGTAGCAGCGCACCTAGGGTCAGATCAATCAGGTGCTTGACCTGATAGTGCAGAGGAATCCTTGTGGGTGAGGTGAAGATGTCCTCGTAATCCTCCACAACCTTGTCCATTTGTTGTTGTCGTGCAGAGGAGCCCTATCTGGAGGTTGTGGCCACAGTCTTCTTCTTACCCCGGGGGCAGATCATCAGGAAAACGAATTTCCTGGTTTGAGAAATCAGCTTACTGCATTGTTTTGCAGTAACCAAAGGAACAACGGTAGAAGGTGGTACCTATGGTATCCTGTACAACTTATTTCCCAAAGTAACAATAACAGCACGAGGCCGAGACTCATATACATCATGATGCTTCCACAAGTATGGTTGTCCTAATAATACATCAGAAACATAAATAGGATCAACGTCACATAATACCTCATCCGTGAAGGGCTTGATGCTATAGGGAAGGCGGCACTGCTGGCTGACGCGAAGATCTCGTCCTTGGTGAAGCCACTCGATGGTGTATGGATGTGGGTGAGCTGTGGTCAGAAAACCCAATCGCTTCATGGCGTCTGTTGAAATGAGGTTATTTTGGCTCCCATTGTCAACAATGAACTGTACCGGGGAGCCCTTTACCCACATATGGGAGTGGAAGAGATGTTCCTCCTCCTCTGGATCTTCCGGTTCCTCCTTCTGGATCTTCGTAGTGGCAACAATGGCATTGGGCTCCGCATCAATAATCTATTTATTTTTGTCATTCCCCTTGTCAGGTTCTGATTCAGAGTCAGAGCATGCATCTGACTCAGAAGCCCTCATCTCGGCCACCAGCGACTGCTTGGCCCGACACTCACTTGTGTTGTGAGTGGAGCTCTTATGGAACTCACACCACTTTCCAGTGTCCTTCTTTGGCTTTGCGGTGTTTTTCTTTGCTTGTGGCTTCGACAGGTTGTCTTGAGCTGCCATGCCTTGGCTCTGTCCTTCGGTCTGCGATTTGGGAGCACCTTTCCCTTGCTTTTGATTCACAGATTCAAAGTCTCGCTTCTTCTGTTTGAATTTCTGCTCAATCTTGGCAGCATACTGGTATGCCGTACCAAGCGAGGAGATGTCGAGGAACTCCATTTCCTCTTGAATGTATCTGTGCAGACAACTACGATATTTTAGCACCAGATTTTTCTCTGAATCTTTGATACCCAAATTTGTGCGCAGGGTATGGAATAGATTCGTCAGCTCATGCACATCTTGATCCCTTTGTTGTCGCAGCATGGTCCATTGTATGTACTTGTCCTCATAGCTCCCCATGGGATAGTATTTTTCCTTGATGGCGTCTCGGAAGGAATTCCAAGTGGGTACGGACGAGAGCAGAGAGGGTTCTGTCTCGTCCTTTTTCGCACAGTAGGTTTCCCACTAGTCCTTCACATGGGGGCTAGCTTTGAGGAGTGAAAAAATAATCTTCTCGCGGTCGGAAAAGTCATGAACTGAGAAATATCCTTCTAAAAAATTCAACCATCTATCTACCCTCAAATATGGGAATTTCAAAATTTATTTGTACCTTAAAAGGAGTCACACCTCCAGAGTGGCTGCTGGATGCATATGCGCCACTGGTGGGTAGCCGTTGAAGGATCTGGGCAAAGTTATCCATCATCGCGTTCCTTTGTTTTTCAAGGGCCTCCTCAAGCAATATTTTGATAGGATCTCCTACTCCCTCATCTTTCTTTTCATCCCCCATGGGCGTCCATCGGGGTTTGCAAGGCTGATCTTGCAAAGGTTCCACCAGATCGAGCCCTAACTCCTTATACCCCAACCTCGTTGGGGACATGCAAAGAAGGATCGAGAAAAAGCAGACTGCTTTGATACCACTAATCCGGATTTATGCAGGAACGCAACATAATAAGCATATAACCATAAATACAAAGATGCAACAGAAATAACACTTCATTTCATTAATATCAAAGAACTAAAATTTGCTTACAGACAGAATGGAAATAAACTAGCTAGGGCGCTGGTAGCTATCTCTAAGAAGAGATGTGGCGGCTACAAGCCTCTGAACTAAGTTACAATGAGGCTCAAGGGCCTATTTATTATTTAGAAACAATGGAAAACCCTAAACATCCAAAACCCTAACCCTAGGAGATGAAGCGCCAAAACTATGGGCCCCGTTTAGGTAAATTGGTGTTTCGACTTCCCGGGGACGTAACTTTGGCATATGATCTTCGTTTGACCCAAACCATACCTCGTTAGAAATATCTATCCGAGGACTACAAATTTTGAGTGAGAAACATTGGTCCATAGAACCATGTTGCTCTCGGTTTTCCCAAAAAACATCGTTTAGGGCCTCAAAACGGCTCCGGAAGTTTAAGACCCGAAAAACTGCTAAAAATAGTAAGTTGTGCCAAAACTGAAAAAATGAAAGAGACAATGGTGGGGCCTCAAGTGGAATAGGCGGGTGACCACCAATATCCACCTGGATCAAAAATTTGGGGAAAAGCAGCAATTTGTGCCCTAAAAAGGTTAATTTCAGAGATGAGCGTAAAAATAATGGCAAGTGATGGTGGGATCTCGTAGCTTAGGTCATGTGGGACTCACATACCAAATTTGAGTAGAAACAAATGACTCTAGCTATATTAAACAGATCTCCCACTCCCGATATGGCTTAGAAATGCCCAATCCCCATGACTTAATTACTGCAGAAATTACTGAAGCACAGGCAACATGATTTTCTAAAGGTGATGGATGCAATACGGTATGGACATCAGTAAATCAGATCTATAGCATGGTTCATACAATGTACAATAGATAAATAGAAGAATTGCATGAAGAAGCCCTCAAGATTGAGGTGCTGCAACAACAAAATGGGATTGCAAAGCCTGACAACGTTATTTTATTGATGCTACAGCTGATATATATTACACATCAGATCTAGAGCAGATTTGTACACAAAAAGATAGATCCAATACATATCTGTGTACTAGATGGGCTCCTTAATACACTCCCCTTGGGGATCTGAGCAAATCACGAACAACAGTGAGTAGATCTGAGATCTAAGTTGCAGTCCTGCAGTAATATTCAGGAATTCTGTAGTAAATAGCACCAGATGCAATCAGATCTGAAATGAACATGGATTGGATGGCCAATCCATGGATCACCACAGTGCAAGGAGAGCCCCTTAACACTAGAGATCACTCCTCCAAAACATTGTTCAAACACCTTGCAACTTCCTTCTTGCAGATAACACAATTATGGGAGAGAAACTGCGCTGTTAGCTTTAGTACTGAATAGGCCTGATGCCTAGATCTGAAAGTGTAGCTCCAATGCTCCAATATACTCTTCCAAGAGGTTAAAAGACACACTCACTGAGAAGAGGCACTAGATTTGCCTAGATCTGAGTAGATCTAGCTTCCACTACTGCAGCTTGCAAAAACAATCAAACCCTCAACAAGATCTGAATTGTGGTTGGAAGATGAAGCTTGGCCCAAATCCTGATAGTGGGCAAGATAGAATAAGTCTCCTCCAAGAGCTGCTCAAGGAAGGAGGTGGGATTCTCGACCAGGAACACCCAAGTGCTAAACAACACTATTCTTAGCTAAACAGCCAGAGAATAAGGAATGTCTAAATAGACAACACCTTCTGAAATATCAAATAATCAACCCTTTTATTGGTGTCCTCCTCTTCCTTTTATAACATGGAAATCTTGTTAAACCCTAAACCATCTTGATGATTTAGCTTCCTTCACATGAGTGGCCTCCAACAAGAACTGCGCTGTGCCTTTTGGAGATACAATGCATGTGGACAACGCTGTGGATTTGGTCCTGTTAACCCAGTCAATTGGTCCTGCCTCTTTCACACTTAAGTGTGTTTATAAAGATAGCTTAGATTTAGTTTGTTTCACATTGAGCATTGATTTATTTTGTTGTTTAGGAGTTATATTGATCCTCCTTTAAAATTTTATTCATGAGACAGAAAAAGTAAAACAATTAGCTTGGGCTAATTAGGAATATTACAGTCCTCCCCCTTCAAAACGTTGCTTGTCCTCAAGCAACTGCAAGGTAGAGCAAAATTTCTCCCTTCCTCTTCTTGTGGCCTCATCAATGGATCCCACTATGGCTGAAAATGATAGGCAATGAATCTTGCCTCCAATGATTCCCTCCAAGTGTAAGATAACAAAGTGTACATCATGAGAAAATGGAAGGTACAAGTGGTGATCTCCTTGTTGCTCAATGGCCTCCTCAAGGTAGGAGTGATGAAAACATGGGAAGTCTTGTTCCCAATGAGTGACTCCCTCACCCATGCAATCATCCAAATGAAATGAGCCATTCTAGGTAGCTCATCAAAGAAGGCTTCAACCCCGGATCTATGCAATGTGTTGGGGCTGAATGGAGAGTTTAGATTTTCCCATTCAAATTTTTTCTCCCTCCATTTATGGTATGTATGAGGGGGTTGCTGATATTGGGCTGAAATGTCATGGCCTCCAAAATTGGCCCAAGCCACCCCATAAAATGAATCAACCATGAAGTGCCTCCTCAAATAACACATGTTCTCCTAATGGCTCCCCCTACATGAAGGGAAGAGGGGTGATATGGAAATCATGGTGTGCCCATTGTTTCTCCTGAAACATACATCATGTGAAATAGGGAGAATCATACTCCCAATGGGCATCTTCAACTTCAAGCCCTCTCTCCAAACAAAGCTTCCCATGAGCATAAACATATCAACAATATATGGAAGAAAAATACAATGAAAATAATTTGCCAAATGAAAACTAGAGAGTGAATCATAGTTCCACTCGTGGAACCAGCGCATTCTTTTCCTGCATCAAAATAAGAAATAACAAGTGCTTCACCAACCACTTGTTTGCTTCCACAGTCATCTCATAAGATGGAAATATGAAGTTACAATATGGTGTCAATGGTGCACACCAAAAATCATGTGGCTTCCCCCACAAACCACCATTAAGGTAGCCAAAATCAATGCTGCAATTAGCTACAAGTACATCATACAAAATGCAAGAAGGAATGATCCTTCTTGGTACAACATGCTACTCATATAAAGTAAAGAAGTACAAAGCATAATGTGAAATTATACCTCCTCTACCATGTACTTGAAACCTTGAGCTGAAATGGCTCAACTGGCATTTCTCCCTCACCTCCAATGAGTAGGGAAGTGGCTTTGACCTCTTCTTCATTACCATCCGGGCTATGCATATCTCCATATGTTGAAATATGTCATGCTAGATGCCCTCCCAAGTGAACTCCTCCACCAAATGGAAACATGCATCAAAGTGCATAGAAGAGAAGTCCTCATGTGCTGCATGTAGCAGCTTCTCCTTGAGACAAGAGGATCTAGTCAAGAAGATCATGCCATAGGAATAGATGACCACATCATCCACTATGTATCTATCATCTCCCTCTGGGTCATCAAGAATCATGCATGCACCAAGATCCTTGGAGTACTCTACCAAAAGTTGAGACCTCCAATAGGGATCAATCCTCCTACGAGACAACGCTCGTGATCTATCATATGAAGCTCTCATGATGCTGCTTGATACTTTGACATCCCTCATGCCAAAGTCATCCTCCAAACTCCTCACCTCCCTGGAATCCAAGAATGGTGAACCAAGAGGCAAGATGTCTCTCACCAATTCTAGATCTGGTGGCCTTCTGGGTGGAATGCCTCCACGTAGTGACACATCAAAATCTAAAGTGGACTGCATGTATGAGTGGACTGATTTGTCCCTCTCTTCTCTGCATAGTGCAGTCTCCTTCCCTTGTGTAGACTTCTTCTGAAATATATAAGAGTGAATGCTCATCATCCCTTGATGCTGATCCTTCTTCTCTTCCTCTCCTCCCATCTCACAATCCACCAATGCTACTGCATGTTGCTCCGGAATTGTGTTTTGGTTCCCACATGTTGAATCATTTGGAACTCCTTGTAAATATGCAAGGGCTCCTCTAGTGGAAGCAATGGCTCCCCCTTCACCTCCATGTGGTGATGGATCTTCTTCCTCCATCCTCCTTGCAGTAAATGTGGGAAATAGATTGAGCTGTGGATCTGCATGTGTGACTGAATGCTCACACCCATCATGAGAATAGTTAGGGCTTATTTCAAGCCATTCCAGAAATCTTCTACACTCCTCCCCTTCCATCTCCTTGAGATCTTATTTAATACCTTCCAACGTTTGGAAAAGAAGCAAGGAGATCTCCTCTTCTGTCATTCCTCCTTCTCCTCTTTCTCTCAACAAGAAAGTAGGCATGTCACAACGTTGTAGATCAGATTGTGTGGCTGAATACTCACACACAACATAAGAAGTACTGGGGCCTTCTTCATGAGAAGAACCCCCTTGAGGGATTTGCATGTCTTCCCCTCCTCATTCCCTGATTTCTTCCTTCAAGTCATGCATGGCTTAAGAGAGAGTGTTAGAAAAAATCTTCTCTTTTTCCTCTGTGTAATATTTCTTTAGTATTCTTCTTTATTATTCTAATAGCTAGATCTCACAGGCTGAGCTAGAGATCATGCTTTGATACCACTGTAATATCCCAAAATGGGAACTGTCAGCAAGGCATGACTGGAAAACGCATTTTTCAAGAAGGGTTGCTACAGGATTTGAAAATAGAACTTGGATCCCTTATATATAAGTATCTAAGTCATAAATCCAAGAGGATATCAAAAACAAATCTTTCTAGGTGGGGAAAACAGGCCTCCCACACCTAGTATGGCTTGATAAATGCCCAATGAGGGACTGCAGCAATATGTAAACACAGTAATGGATATGCAGCATAAAATAAAATCATAGGAAATGTTAAAAACACATAGCCATCAATCCAAGCTACATCAGCAAACTGTACTTCATTTCATGAGCCAAAAGTTAGGGAAAAGCAGCAATTTATGCCCTAAAAAGGTTAATTTCAGACATGAGCATAAAAATAAGGCCAAGTGACGGTGGGATCTCGTAGATTAGGTCATGTGGGACTCACATACAAAATTTGAGTAGAGACAAATGACTCTAGCTATATTAAACAGATCTCCCACTCCCGCTATTGCTTAGAAATGCCCAATCCCCATGACTTAATTACTGCAGAAATTACTGAAGCACAGGTAGCATGATTTTCTGAAGGTGATGGATGAAATATGGTATGGAAATTAGTAAATCAAATCTATAGCATGGTTCATACAATCTACAATAAATAAACAGAAGAATTGGATGAAGAAACCCTCAAGATTGAGGTGTTGCAACAACAAAATGGGACTGCAAAGCCTGAAAACGTTATTTTATTGATGCTACAACTGATATATACTACACATCAGATCTAGAGCATATCTTTACACAAAAATATAGATCCAATACAGATTTGTGTACTTGATGGGCTCCTTAATACACTCCCCTTGGGGATCTGAGCAAATCATGAACAATAGTGAGTAGATCTAAGATATAAGTTGCAGTCCTGCAGTAATATTCAGGAATTATGTAGTAAATAGCACCATATGAAAATCAGATTTGAAATTAACATGGATTGGATGGCCAATCCATGGATCACCACAGTGCAAGGAGAGCCCCTTAACACCAGAGATCACTCCTCCAAAACGTTGCTCAAACACCTTGCAACTTCCTTCTTGCAAATAACGTAGTTATGGGAGAGAAATTGCGCTGTTAGCTTCAGTACTAAATAGGCCCAATGCCTAGATCTAAAATTGCAGCTCCAATGCTCCAATACACTCTTCCAAGAGGTTAAAAGACACACTCACTGAGAAGAGGCACTAGATTTTCCTAGATCTGAGTAGATCTAGCTTCCACTGTTGCAGCTTGCAAAAAAAATCAAACCCTCAACAGGATCTGAATTGTGGTTGGAAGATGAATCTTGGCCTAAAGCCTGATAGTGGACAAGATAGAACAAGTCTCCTCCAAGAGCAGCTCAAGGAAGGAGGTGGGATTCCCGACCAAGAACACCCAAGTGCTAAACAACACTATTCTCAGCTAAACTGCCAGAGAATAAGGAATGTCTAAACAGACAACACCTTCTGAAATATCAAATAATCAACCCTTTTCTTGGTGTCTTCCTCTTCCTTTTATAACATGGAAATCTTGTCAAACCCTAAACCATCTTGATGATTTAGCTTCATTCACATGAGTGGCCTCCAACATGAACTGCGTTGTGCCTTTAGGAGATACAATGCATGTGGACAGTGCTGTGGATTTGGTCCTGTTGACCCAGTCAATTGGTCTAACCTCTTTCACACTTAAGTGTGTTTATAAAGATAGCTCAGATTTAGCATGTTTCACATTGAACATTGATTTATTTTGCTGTTTAGGAGTTATATTGATCCTCCTTTACAATTTTATTCATGAGACAAAAAGAGTAAAACAAAATTGAATATTCCTATTAGCTTGGGCTAATTAGGAATATTACAACAACACTTTGAAAAATACTCTGTTTTTCACTTTAATCCTCTAAGCTAATTTTTAGTCAAGATCAGTTCAAAAAACCCTCCGACTAGGTCAATTAGGGTTTCACATGTTTTGAGGTCATCATTGGTGTTTCAGGCACTGCTTTTCCTTTGCTAGAAATTGGCTCATATGTAATAGAATGTCCAGACATGGTTATTCAAGGAAGACCTAAGAGTTTCCAAAGAAGACTACCTTATTGGTTCAAAGTCTGCAAGAGGTAAATGCAAAGATTTTAGCACTTTTGCAGTAGTGTTGAAGGATTTGTTAGCAGAAGGTGTTCGTGAGGTAGATTTTCTACTCCCGAATGAAGAAAAATTGTAGCAAGCAAGAGAGGAAACACTTGTTTTTGTAGATAATTAGGGTTTTCAAGCCTTGATGGTCCAAAAGAGTTCCAAACAGTGATCAATTGCAGAAATGACCTAGAGTTTGTCATGCCAAAATAAGCAAAGGGAAAGGTCAAATTCATCATTTTAGTCTCCTGCATGCAAACAATGTAAAAACATTAGTGAGAAAGTGAAAAAGACTTAAAACATTAGGAAGTGGGTTTGCAAAAGTTTAATTATAAATTCCCAAGTCTATAAAAACTCATCTTGCATTTCAAAAGCCTCATTGTTGCCTTGCAAAATCATCAAATCATTCAGGGGTGAAGAATATGGGAGTTTCCAAGTCAAAATTGGACAAGTTTGCCTGGCGTTGCGCGCCTGGGATCGGGCGCTACGCCCTTGGCAGTTTTTCTCCATACAATATACAAAGGCGCTACGCGTCTGGAAGTGAGCGCTCCGCACCTGGCAGAGCACTGCGCTCTTGCCAGGAAACACACTCAGTGCATTTCTCTTGGCGCTGCGTCCTCAGCACCAGCGCTGCACACTTAGCCTCGGCACTGCGCCCTTGGCGCTACGCTCTTGGCTAGGAGGGCTTTCCAAGCAAAACAACCACTCAAGTCACCTCAAATCTTCTTCAAGCTTTCTCCAAGGTCCTCCAAGACACTGATGAATGGTAAGTGGATACCCTAACAACATTTTCACTATTTTTGATGATTGTTAATTAATGGTGATGAAACCCTAAGAAGAAACCCTGGGCTACAAACTTAAAATCACTGTTTGAACCTCATTCCATCTGCCTATAAAGAGTATCAGTCAAGACAGGGGTGAATTAGGGTGCTGTGAAGGTTTTCATTCATCTAAAGTCTCCCCCTAAATCCATTTCCTTCATAACACTCTGTCCCTTCAATTGCAAAAAGCTACCATTCCGTTACCTCCTCCTTCATCTAAATTTGACATCAGCCCAAGAGTGTTTCAAAATAGAGTTTCAAAATTTCAAGAGAGGGAGATAGTGATAGTGGTGGAGAGGCTCAAATGCCAAGGAGGCATGAGCACAAAGGTGGAAAAATCAATAGGTTTTAACCCCTCAACAGAAGGGAGCTAATGGAATCTCCCCTTACTGTTTCATGTTTCAAGCATGTGGGATGCTTTGATTTTTGTGAGAAAGTACAACAGGTACAAAACCACCCTGAGCTAACTAGACTATTTATCATTAACTTGCATGAAAAACAAGTTAACCTTGCAGGGGTCACTTTGAGTTATCTATTGATGCTATTTCCAATGCCACTGGGATACCAAGCGTAGGTGAGAAATGGTTTAAGCAGGAAAATCTAGACATGAGCTACTTTGAACCCTACCTAAAGCCTAGGTATAAAGACCACAACAAATCCATCTTTCCTTTCTCACATTTGCTTGATAGATATGCACCTATGATGAGGATAATTATGAAGTATTTTACATGTGAGGGAAGGTTCTCCCAGCTTTACTCCTACCATATCAGGCTTCTTATGCATTTTACTAGGGTGAGGATGCTGCACATACCTTATTACCTCTACAGAAGCATTGATAAAATGTCCTATATTTTAAAAAAGAGAGACTATCCTCAGAAGATGCAAAGACTCTTTCATCACTCTCTTATCAAAATGGTTGTTATGCACCAATTGCAGCAGAAAGACATTCCATGGGAGACCTTAATTGCCAATGAGGTGTTTACTTCTCCACAAGCCCATCATCAGCAAAATGCACCTTCATCATCTCATCCTCCCATTCCTCCTTCACCATCACACCCCATTACACATCCATCACCATCTACTCACATTCCTTCACCTCAGGATAATCCTCCTTCATCACCCTCTCACAGTCCTTCACCATCATCTCATGGTACTAGTGCATCAAACAATGAGAAATCAATTAGTGAAGAAAAGAGAAGTGAGGGCAGTGAGGCACATATCAGTGAAGTAGATGGCAATGAGGCAGAGAGCAATAAGGATGATGGTAGTGGGTCAAAGAGCCATGAGAGCAGTGATGATACCAATGATGATGGCAGTGATGATGGCAATCAGAACTGAACTGAGTAACATTGAACCTTTTCCTTTGACCTACTAGAGGGGAAATAGGCATGTGTTTGCTGCCCTTAAGAGGCAAGGGGCCATGCCTTCTACGTCAACCAAGAAGCTTGAAAAAGGTAAGGAAAAGGTCATTGATGAAGAAGAAGAAGACAAGAATGAAACTGAACAAGAGTTTCAACTTATTCACCTTGACAGTGATGATGAAAATGAGCAGAGGATCACTAACATGCTGCTTAAAAGCAAATATGCTCAGATTAAAGATCTGCAAACCAATCTAGGTAGGGCTAAGAATGTGATCCACTTTTTTGAGGTTGAAAACAAGCAGCTGGAGGCAGAGAAGGCTATCTATGAGATCATAGCTATCAGAGCTCCGAAAGAGGCTGGAAAAGCCAAGGCAAAGCTAGATGAGGTCTTGGGCACTCATGATGACACTGAAGAAGAGGAAGAACAACTTCCTAGGAGGAGGCCAAGAACAATTGGTTTGAAGAAGGATCTAGTTAAGGAAAAAGAACAAGAGACAACATTGGCAGAGCAGCTCACTCCAAGTGAGCTACTTGCCATGGAAATATACTATGATAGAGAACCTTGGCTAGAGAGGGAAAATGTGCACTTAGAGGGTCAGCTGGAGAAAACCAAGAGAGACCTTGACCTTCAGAAAAATATGGCAAGGCATTATGCCTTAAGAAAGAAGATTGCAAGGGCCAAGCTCAAAAGAGCCCTTGCAAAGATTCAATCCCTAAAGGAGGAAAAAGACAAAGAAAAAATTGACATTATTGCTGATGCATCCCTATAGGCATCCCAAACATGATCAACAAGACAAATCCAATTTTTGGCACATTTTTGAAGATTTTGAGTTTTTGACTGTTTTAAAGGGCCAAGCGCGCAACGCCACTGGCACTGCGCTCTTTTTTGGGGCACCCAATGGAGGAAAAAATTGCATTTTTGTGTTCATCAGGCCAAGGAAATCACCCTCACAAAATTTCAGCTCATTTGGAGCAAAACTGGTCCTCCAAAAGTGCCAAAAACAAGCAAAAAATCACCTTTCTGCCCTCTTTTCAGCACTGGCGCTGTGCCCTGAGCAGTATTGGAAAAAGTGGGTTTTCACTAGGAAAATGGACACCAATCATAAAACTAAAGGCATTTTTGGAAAGTAGATAGGACAGGCTTTCCAATGAGCTATCATGGAGCTCATTTGGACACTGGGAAGGCCTCCAAATCTCGCTGCAAAAAGACCAATTTTTCCAGATTTGACGCTGTGCCCTTGAACCTCAATGCTGCGCCTGTTAGGGTCCTATAATAATAGGGTTCATAATTTTTGAATTGACTATGATTAGTCTTGTAAATATGTAGATACCTTTCTTTTTGCAAGTTGTTTTCCCATATTTGAAAATAATAAAAAATGAAAAGAGGGTAAAAGTCCTAAAAGAAAGATCAAAGGACTTAGAAAAGAAAAGATAAAAAAGAGTAAAAATGGACCCCAAAAGAAAAAAGAGATAAAAATAAGACATGAAAGTGAACAAGTCAAAATTCCACTACTATTTACCTTTACTGCAAGAATAATGATTATGTGCAGATTGTTCAAAATGCCATAATCCATGATTAGTTAAATAGTTTAATCTTAACTTTTCATGCTTTGAATTTCATGTTTTAGATAGAGAATAAAGATATGTCAAACAGTTTAAACTTGAAAAATCAGTGGATAATTAGAGAATAGATGAGGAGCTCAACAGTTTAATCTAAGCCCTCGGATTAAATAAGGTTAGAATTAGATAGATTTATGCTTTAAAAGAAAAATGGATTTAGGGTTGCAAGCTTAAATGCACCCATGAAAATGAAGTAAAAAATGTTAGAATAATGATGGGTAGGTAGAAAGCAGTTGTGTAAGGCATGTAATAAAGCATCATCGAGAAAATTACTAATTTCCCCTCTCCCACAATGATCTAGTATTCTAAACCTTCAGTTAAAGAGGCTCAGAGCATTTCTCTGACTTCTGTTGGGACTGGACCCAAGGCTTGATAACTGATTGGTTAAAAATAATTGATTCCCTTTATAAAATCCATTTTCCTCAGCATATTCACCCTTTTCCAAAACTATAATCCCTTTTCCTAAGTAAAACACCTTTTTTGCTTAGTGAAAGTAAAATCCCTACTTAATAATTCCATTTCATAAAAAAACACTCAAAAACCCACAAAATATATCTTATCCTAAGTTTATGTGTAAATATCAAAATGGGATAATTTCTATGCTAAATGCCTATTTTACACACTTTACTTAGTTTATATTTATGTATTTTTCATCTTATTACATTTTCATTTCATATTAATCATTAACATAATGTATTAAACCCTTATAATATCCCTTCCCATATATTTAATAATTCATTTTATTTTAATATCCCAAAAAACCCATTATTTAATGTTAAACCTGTGGTTTATATTATTCCATGTGTTGAAATATAAACCCCGCCATATTCCCCATAGGTTAAACATATTATATAAATTAATCCTGCTCACAATGGTTTTAAAACGCACGTAAATGTTTTATTTACCATGTAATATATGCCCCGCCAATCAAAATAATACATTGAAAAAAAATCAAGGGGGCCCCTTAGGGGACCTATGACTGATTTAAAATTGGGGGCCCCCCCTAAGGGAGCTATGCTTGATTTAAAATCAAGGGGGCCCTTTAGGGGAGCTATGACTGATTTTCCATTTAAAGAGAAGCCCAATGGAGGTGAGAAGCTAAATACAACAATTGGCAGCTATAATCCCAAGGGTTGGTTAAGTTTTATGTTTAAAACATATGTTTTAAATATTAAAACTAACCCCGCCATATAAAATACCCGGGCCCCACGTCCCACTGCCGAGCAACTTCTAAACTAAATCTCCACCGTTCGCATCCCTATCCTCCGATCCGACGACCAAAAAGACATATCACATTTTAAATTGCGCGATTAAAACTCATTTCAACATTTGCGAAATGGGTGGTTTAGCACCCTTCTCTCTCCTCCACGCGACAACATTTCATTGGATCGCATTCAATCCCACAATACCATTTACTGCCCAATTCCCATGCGATATCCGCCTATGGTTTTCTACCTCACCCGCCAAAACCGCCTTATGCTCTGATATGACCTACATTTAAGGTTAATCCACATTAAACCTAAAACCTTATATAACCTCCATATGCACTCATTAAGCCCTTTTCTACATTTTATCTCTGCGTTTATCCATTCCGACTAAAGGAGAGGACATGTACACTATTTTATGCCCAGAGAACTAGAGAAAGCCATTGCAGACGCTGTTAAAACCACTGGAAGTTTTCAGTTTGCTTCCAGAGACCGTCAAAATCCACCAGGAACCTGTTCGACACCTCAGAAACTATTTTAAATGCCAAATACCTGCACAAACAGGTATTTTTCGAAGAAAACAAACTTGCTTATCATTCTAAAAGGAATTTCCAAGAATTAAGCCTAATAAAGCTAATTTATCTATGGAAAAACCCTGTAGATGCCCGAAAAGAATAAATTCACTGTAAAAACCTTGAAAAACCCCTGTGTCGATACTGCATCTAGTTTTTAAATTAAAATTGAATATAAATTAATCTTTGTAGACCTTAAAAGACTTCAAATTCATCCAAAAATCCTTTGCAGGTAACCCCAATCCTTCTGTGCCCAATTTTAACTAGTTTTAGTCCTGTTTGTCTGAAAAAAGCAGAAGAAACCCTTGTTTCTTATTTCTAAACCTGTAAAGAGTCTGGAGTCTAGTTTAAAGCCAAATTTGAAGAGTTAAATCCCAAAAAAGCCATCTATGCTTATTTCTCTTTAAAATAAACTCTGTCAAAGTCAAAAACAATTTTGTAAACAATTTAAACTTACAGAAGAGTCCAAAAAAGTCCAAATACTGAGTTTCAATTATCCAGAAAGTCTAAAAGATGTCAAAATCAAATCCAGCAGTAAATTCCAAGACAACAATTATTTAAATCCTCTACAACCTCTTGTTGTAGACATTGAACATGCACCATTAACAGATTTGGATTATAAAATAGTAGATCCAGTGGTAGAATTTAATCTGTTAGACCTCCACTGCTGGATTTATGAAAAGTCATTGGATCAAGTTGAAGAAGTCCAAATTTGGGAGTCAAACCTACCCAAATATGTTGTTCCACTCACCCATCAATGTCCAGAGGTCATTAGGATGTGTCACACCTATTATTCACCTGAACAAAGAGCAATGGTAAATGCAAATAAAGAAGTATTATTTACAATTACTGTTGAGTCAATAAACCAGATGCTACAGATCAAACCAGATCCCAATGCAATTCCCTTATTAATAGAAGCACTTACCAAACTTTACATTGGTCTTGACTTTCCCAAAAGGTTCCAAATTTTCCAAGTGTTCATGCCTTTACATATTGAAATTCCACAAATTAACCCTCCTTATTCTACTTCAAAATTTCCAGAAGGGTCAAGGCATGTCATATCTATGTTGTCCTTTATCCTAGCGTATTTTACAGATGAGCATACAGATGAGTCAATCCTAGGTTTCCTATCTACCTTTGCATCAGGGCAACCTCCTTCTGTCATTTTCAACTATGCTGAATACATAGCTGATAATATCCATGATCAGCTTGTCAAATTGCCAACTGAAGGAGTATTTAGGTATACTTCCTTTCTTTTCCATATGTTCTTATATTTCCAAGCAGACAAGTTTCCAATAACACCTTAGAAGCTTGATATTGAAGAGAACCCACTTTCAGTCATCTTTTGGACTTCTTTGATAAGAAAAGAGTCCACAGAGTTCAGTTATGTAGACTTTACAGATCACTTTATTCATCCATTGATAAACATGTTAACAAACACAGTACAACCAAGAATCAATGATGAAATAAAGAAAATTCTACAGCTATCAGAGCACACTAGAACTGGAGATTGGTACTTATATAAAAAACATATAGAAATCAGAGTTTTTGGGTCCAATCTGTTACCCTATAAACTTCCTAAGTATGTGCCAATGATAATTTTTGCCTTGGAGTATATCAGGCAAATCTTAAATTCAGATTCTATCAACTTCCTAGCAGCCAAAAAGAAGACCCAATTTAAGTTGAAGAATCAAGTAGGACCTTTTAATTGTAATCATAGAGATGCAGAACAAGAAGCAGCAAAACAATTACTTGAGTACAAATTTGAAGAAAGCTTCTCATGGAATTATGATCCACAGGGAATACTAAGCAAAATGAGGGTGAAGTGCAAAATAACACCTTATATTCATGAGAAAAAAACAGAGATTGAACAATATGTCAATCAAATAGAGTGGATGGAAAATACCTTGGTAGAAGCAGTTAAACAGGGTGATACTAGTCACACCTTGCAAACTGCAAATCAAAGAGAGAAAACTACTAAGAGAGGAAGAGAAGAAGGAAATTACACTGCTAAGACAACAACTGATACTAGGTTTAAACTCGGATACAATAAAAAGCCTAAGATCAATTCAGTTGATAAAGAAAAAGAGACCATAGAAGTAGAAGATACAAATGTTCCAGAGACAAACATAGATGCAACTAAAGTCATTACAAATGAGCCAGCAATAGGGATTCTGAATAAATAACATCTTGATAATTCAAACACACAGGTAATAGAGAAGCAACATAGTATGGAGGCATCCTCCTCACATATAGCAGAAGATAAAGATCTTGACATCAGAGAAAAATATAAGCAAATAAAGACAAAGAATGAAGAAATAAAAAATGAGATCTATTCTCAATATTTGAAACAAACACCAGGTATCCAAAACAAACTTCTATCAGCTTTTGATTAATCAAATAAGAAGTTGATTATGTCAGTGCTTCAACCAATAGTTAGGACTCCCAAGACAGTGGCAGACTACAAGAAAATTGATCTTGAAGTGCCTACAGAAAGTATCCATGCACTAGATCAAATTCAATTTCACAGGAAAAATTCTAAGATGCTTTATTCTACCGTTACTACAAAATCCATGAGTGTCCACAAGCTCCAGAATAAATAAATATGAGAGATCAAATGAAAGTTGATAAGGCTTCCTCATTGCTAAAGATCTTAGGATTAAGTCTTTAGAAGAGTTGGTTATTCAAGTAGGATATGATCCTGCCAATGTCAAAGCTGCAGAAGAGTTAGTGAAGAAAAATAATGCTGATATTGCAGCATTGAGGAAACAACTCAAGCTTCCACCAACTGAACATCCACAAGCCAAAGAAATAATTCAAGAGCAAAGCCAGAAAGATGATATGATGAATTTAATTTTACAATTGATAGGACAGATAAAAGAAATGGAGATCCAAATGGACAAGCTTGTCCAAAAAAGAGAAATTACAAAATCATAGGAAAATCCTACAATAATTCCCATGGTTACTATAGCTGTGCCTTCAACTCTGGCAGAAGAGTTGGCACCAAAAGTACCATTGGCTACTGCAGTGCCAGTAACCTCACCCACTATTTCAGCTACAGAGTCATCTACATCAACAGTGCAACCAACATATGAGGCTATTAAATTAGTTAAATCCATGGAGGAAATGTCACTTCAAACCAATGAGATCAACAGATTGAAGAAAGTGATTGAAAATCTTGAAGACACTAAAAAGCTAGCTCAAATCAATGCCAAAACTTATGAACAAAGGGCTAACAGGTTAAATATGGAATTGAAGAATCTACAAAAAGATTTAACTTTGAAAGAGCCAATGTCTTATGTGAAGAATCAATTATGGAGTAAAATCATTGAAGCCATCAATGATGTTTGGCCATCAATATAGGTAATATATGAGCAGAGAGATTTAGTGAAGGCAGCACAAGCAAAGATTCAGAAAACAAAAGATGAACTAGGTGCCAAACCTGAACATGCCCTAGAACTAATTAAATTTCTCAACAGCAAGAACAAGAAAGAACTTGAAGATATAGAAATTACTGATAGAACAGAGACAATCCTTGAGATAAGGAAAGTCATTTTAAAGAAGAATTTAATGAAGCAGTTAGAAGAAAAATGTGAAAACATGAACATAGCCATAACCAAGTTTATGGTTAAGTTTGAAAATTTTAGGCAAAGAGGTCTACCTAACATTATGGTCATTAATGATAAAATCATGCCACAAGAGGACTACAACAAAAATATTAGAGATTATGCAAAAGAGCAGGTTGACAAAACAGAAGGACAACGAATTCCTACAGGGAAGGTTGTACACAAAAGTTTTGAAGACTTGTTTTATCTACAACATGAGATAAAACACTTATTTGTTATAAAACCAACATTTTCCAGATAGACTGAGGCAGATGAGAACTTTAGGAAGCTGAAAAAGATAAAAATTCCTGATAATGAATCTTGAGAATCACTCACTGACTTGCCGTGAAAGTCAAATTGCAAGATAAAAGGATAAAATAGTTTGCTGATTTTTTTTTCACAGTCAAAACATAATTTTTACAACAGTAAGGTAGTTTTGACAGAGTTTAAAGTGTATCAGAGGTAAAGAGTATCAGATGAAAAAATGTAAGATAAGAAGATAATATTACAAAACAGATTTGAAATATCTTTGCCAACAAAGAAGACAACAAGGCAGCCAACAACACCTAATCCAAAACAGTTTTCTATTTGTTTGGATAAATAAGACAGCTTGCTAAGTTGTTAAGCAGCTGTCACTATTTTGTTGTAAAAGATATTTTAATTTCCTTAGAAAAATCCTATGATTATGCTAGGATATTTTGTAAACATTTTGTATATATACTTAATCTTTTGAAGTATTATTGTGGAATAAATTGCTGAAGATTTCTATAGTCATTTTTGCTATACTTGAAGGCTTTTAATTGCAAGTTCGAGTAGTAGGCTGGATCAAATCATCTAGCATCATATTTCAGGATTCATGTGATGAGCCATTGAAGTGAAGTACTTTCTATTGTCTTTGTTTATCTTCTTATGTTACATGCATCCATATATGTTCTCTAAATTTGAATGATAAATCAGGAGTATTATTACAAGATTTGTTAAAAGCACCTTGTCTTTAACTGTTTATCATTTCTATGTTTTCTACTGATTTCTAGAGTATGGAACCCTTAATTGCTACCTCTTTCAAATGGACTCTGTCTACTCCTTCCTTATCCGGATTAAAGAATCCTTCATTGCTCTTTATCCCAATCCAACCACTTCACCAAACATCCTTCCAAGATCTTCAAAGACTTGTCTATCTTGCCCTGAAAACATTTGACTTTTTGACCTTGATCCTAGTTCTGTCTGCTTGACTTTTGACTCCTTAGCCCAATGGACAAACAGATCTCTCACTATCCATCTCATTAAATGATTTTTCCCACCAAATCAAACCAATTTTCATATCATAACTAGCCTAATATCATATAATTAAACCAAGGTTAAATCTTATAGAGAGAGCCCTCTCTGAACCCTAAGAAGGCTAGATCTTAGAGTTTAAAAGTTGGTCTGTGGTTACCTCTAATGTTCTTAGACTTTGAATCAAATCTCACAACTTTAGAATTATTAGAGTGATAACAATGCCCTTGCGAGAAAGTCAACAAAAAACACTTGAAGATATTTTGAAAGTTATTGAGAAGCCTCAAAATCAATTTTTTGCCAAAATTAGTTGAGGAGTTATTGTTAGGAGTTATTTTTGCATTTATTAAGTTAGGATATTTGTGCCTTGGGCCTTGCATGGTATCATAGGACAAATTGGCATTTATGAGTAGTTAATGACATTTGGAAACCCTAGCTAGGGTTTTGGTCCTCCTTTGCAAGTTAAATAATGCATGGAGGCCTCATTGTAGCTGTTGGTTGATTGTTAAACTCAATATCATAGACTTGGAGTTGAGGAGAAATTGACTTTGGAGTTTTGTGAATTCTTTGATTCGAATGGAAATGGAGCAAACAAATTTGCAGGATTCATGAGCATGGTTAATGGTGATGTATTTCTGATTTAGTACTTATCTTCTTATGTTTTCATTTTGTTTCATCTTTCTCTTGCATTAGAACAGAAATTTTAGGCTAAGATATGCTGTTAGAGGCACCTTGGGTCTATCTGCTTCTATTGCTCTAATGTTTTCCTCTGCTAGGTTAGATTAGAGAATTCTTAATTGCTCTCTAGTTCCACTCAGCTTGTTTATCTTAAGAATGATTTAATGGAGCCAATGCCAAAGTAGTTTATGGTTAGCCTTGCCCTTTGGTATAACTTAAAACACTGTTTTTGAGGTCTTTTCTTTGAAGTATTGCTAATTAGAGTTTGGATGAAGAGGTTTATGGTTTTCCCTACCCTCTTGTCCATCTTAAATGGTTGCTTTGAAGGTCTTTGTAGTTTGATTAAGGAATTTAGGAGTTCCCTACTCTTTGATCATTACTATATGTTATCTTAAATGTTTTCTTTGCCTGAAGGTGAAATCACTAGAGAAATTACAAGTTACTTGCTCTCTAGGGTTTGTTGGATTGTTTTCTTAACATTTACTTGCTAGGGTTTGGTCAAATAAGCTTATGGTATGCCCTGTCTTTGGTTATTTCTTTATGCATAGTGTTCTTAAATACTTCTCTTGTAATAGTACATGTTAAAGGATTCTTAATTTCCATTTAAACCTACTAATCTCACAATTTAATGTTCACTTCACTCACATAAACCTTGAAGATCCATTTGGATTTGTTAAAATTGCCCTCCGAAACACCCTTAACCTATTGTTGTACTTTTCAAGACCTTTTGCAGACTCCATAGCCCAATGGTTTAAACTTCTCTTACTCTATCTATGCTGCTTGACAAGCAACCCAACCAAACAAAACAAACAAACAAACCCTAATCACTATAACTAGCCTAAAATCAAAACCCTAAAATCAATCAAATTTACATATTTTACACAAATATAGAAAGAGCCCTCTTTGAGTCTGTTAGCCACCTATAAATTTTGTTATACCAAGAGGTGGCTAGACTTTGTCTTCAAAACTTCAAGAGATAGTTCCTTTTGAAAACTTATCATCTTTTGAAGTTTTTTATGATGATTATTACCCTTTGAGTTAATCTTCATTGCTGTTTCACTATTAACCCTCAAAGATCTGCTGTTAACTACGAGAAAGACTGCTTAAAAACTGCATTTTTCATTATTTACACTTCTCCATTTCATCCATAAACCCTTTCATTTACCTCTCATTCCCTCAAATTCCCCTTCAAAGCCTTGTGAAATCCCTTTATAAGGTTTAAAACCCCGTCTTTACCCCTATCGGAACCTCCAAATTCCTCAAAAAACCCTTCAAAAATCCTAAAAAACCTTCATTTTTCTTTAAGGCCTTAAGCCCCAGCCCCTTTCTGCATATAACCCGCACTATGACCGAGTGCGAAGCGCTCATCACATCACAAATATTCATCCCATCGCAATTGGCGATTGCAAATTCCCTTTATCCTTTCACTTTTCCTCTTCCTATGCTGATTCTTCGATTTAATCTCAGCCATTGAATCCACAAGAACCAACGGCCTAGATTCATTCACGATTCACTCATAAGCCCTTCACCATCTTGTCCTCCGATTTAATCCTGATTGTTGATCTCTCATACCGATCCGACGACCAGTGCTTAATCGCACATCGCAAACTCAAACACCCCAGTGCTTTGGCCTTTTTCCTTTTCTCCGATGTGATGTAATCCGAGCCATACATTCTGCCAGATCCGATGGTTCGCGTTTCATCGAATCACGCTCATCCATCACATGATCCTCCACCATCCCGACCTTCGATGAAATCTCCATTGTCGATCTCCCTTAGATCAGACGGTCCGTGCTTAATCGCATCATCGCCTTTCTCCCCTCCCCTCGCACCATTCATGTCCTACGCGATTCTGCGATGCAATCTCCACCATTGATCTTCTCAAATCTGATGGCCCAAATTACTTTTGCTTTTCAAACCCCACCCTTCTTTTTCTCCCCCATCGATAGATCTTGGCCGTCGATCCTTATGATCCGACGACTCTCAGTGATCCTTCCCGCCGCTCTTATAAAACCTTTTTTCCTAAGAAAAAACCCTTCCCCCCTTTATAAAAAGGTGGGCCCTCCCTTCTCTTGTGTTTTTTCCCCGCCATTACTTCCCCCTTCTGAATCAATCTCCACCATTGACTGAAGTTGATCCAACAGCAATCAGCGCTCCCTCCCATTTCCACCTCTCTTTTTTTGTATAATCACCCTCGCCTTGATTATAGCCCTTTAACACTATAAACCCATGGCACTCATCATTTACCCAAAGCCTTTCTGCTACACGACAAAACAAATTTCGGTCCCACCATACATCCCCCGCACACCTTTGGACCTATCGCGCTCAACCCGCACCGTTGGATCTGGAGCCTCCAATCCAACGGACCAGAATCCATATCACGTAATTTTTGGCCCCTTTTCACAGTGCGCTACTTCCGCGCGATAAAAGTGGTTTTAGAAATCCACGTGTCGAACGCTAATGTATATCGCGTTCCAAAAGCTAATACCACTTACCCTCCCAAATGCCACGCGAAAACCGCTGTCAGTTTTCCCAAAACCACTTCTTCTCAATTTGCGCCTGAAGTCAAATTTAAACCCATTTTTCATTTTTCCGTGACGGCTTTACTCCTTCCACTGTTGCAACCACTCATCCTCACTGCTCCGAAACACTTCCACGAACCTTCCAAAGCAGTTTTAAACCAAATCTTTGCAGGATTTAAATTAACTTTGTTTGTTTTATGCATATTTAATGAAGATTAAGGTAAACCCTCCCGCAGCCATTATAGTGTTATTATGGGCTGAGGATGACGATCCTCATGGCCTTTGATACAAATTAAAGGGTTTAAAGTGATAATTACATCTTTTTAGAAGATCGATAAGTCATGATTATCGGTTTTTCTGAACAATTTATCTGACAAACCCTCTGCGCACCTACAACAACAAACATAGTCAGAGTTAATTAATAAAAGAGTATCAGTGTCAAAGATGAAGAATATGGCTTAGTCAAGCCTAAACATAGATCCAAAGATAAATCAATGTGTTTATAAAACAGAGAAATATCAGTCGAAGGACGCCTTAGAGCCACATCAAAGGGGCTAATTGAATCCCCAGCTACCAAAATTGCTACCTGCAGCCTCTCTACCTCAAAGGAATACACGGATCAAATCTCAGTCAGTAACATTAAGGCAAAATACTACTAACAGTTATTACAAACAAAAGAAAATATCCCAAATTGTCAGTAGAAGTTATTATAAAAGATAAAAAGAGTCTTAAAGTCAATCTTTTCACCCACTAAGCCTAAAAATCAGAAAACAGAGTCAATGAAATATAGTTGTAAGTTGAATTCTTTCCTACCTTATGCCTTGCATGGTTTTCAAGGCTAGGAGTGCATTTAGTATGAAATTAATGATACTCAACCCTAGAAACTCTTCCACCTCCTCATTTTCTTATAAAATCTCCTTGAGGAGCACATTGTAAGAGGTTGGTTGGTCACTAGTTTTAAACATTGGAACTCTTCAAAATAATACATAATATGTCTGAAGTTGAGGAAGAAATTGAAGTCTTGGAAGCTTGATGATGTTGTGATATTCTTGTTCTTGAGAAGGCTCTATCATTGGATCCCTGAGCTTGGCTATTGGTGATGTATTCTGAACTGTTTGCTGTCTTTCCTGTTTTCATTATGTTTCATAAATTCTTACTATAGTAGGATGAAAAGTTTAGGCTAAGAAATGACTCCTTGAAGCACCTTAGACCTATTTATCCTTCACTGTTTTATGTTTTCTTCTGCTAAGGCATTCTAGAGTTTTTAATCATTCTCTTGAACCCTTATGCTTGTTTATTTCTCAAATAGTTCAAATAGTTGGTTCCAGCATGATTTATGGTTTTCCATGCTTGTCTGCTGCCACTTGAAAACTATTTTTGAAGTCTCCCTCTAAAGTACCATTGTTTATAGTTAGCCAAGGAGGTCTGTTTTGATCATACCCTTTGTCCCTGCTTGAACAATTGTTTTAAAAGTCTTTATACTTGTAATCATAGATGTGTTAGGTGTTCCCTCTTCTATGACTGCAATTATCAGTGAATCTTTCTTGTTTTCTAATTCCTTTGAAATAAAATCTTTGAGGAAATAGGATGTGCTCCTGAATCTTAGATTTCATTTTAAAAGTTGTCTTAAAGTCATCATTTGCTTAAAGTGTGGTTTGTAGAATTCATGGTTAGCCCTGTCTATCAAATACCTCTTTATGTTCAAGTTATTTTTTTAAGTGCCCTTTGTTGAGAATTCAAACTCTCTTTCCAAATCATTGATGTCCATCTCATTCAAAAAAACTAAAGGATCCTGTGGCGAAGTTAGATTTTCCCTTTGATATCCCATATCCATTTATGAACTTGTTATTACTTATTCTTGAATCCATTGCCCAATGAACCTAACACTTCTTCTTTCTATCTATACTACCTAGACCTTTCATGTTCGGCTATACCAATTCAACCAAAAAAACAAACAAAACAAACACTTTCACTTAATAACTAGTCTAAAATCAATACTTAAAAGCACACAAGACATATCTTTGCAAACAATTTGAGAGATCCCTCTCTGAGAATAGGAGGACTAGATCCTGGAACTCTAAAGATTGGTTCTGATGTTGCCTTTTATTTTGGTTAGCCAATATATCAAAACATGGGATACCAAATCGAGTCCAGGAAGGCTAGGTCCTAGGACCCCAAAGATTGGTTTGATGTTACCCTTGTACATTTGGTCTCTGATAACTGGGAAAAATTACGAGGACCTAATGCCTTCACAGATTAGGGGCATGTCATTACAAGAAGGACTCACTTAACCAACTTTTATGCTAATAAGTAGAATATACAGGTTGTTGACCTTACCTGGATATCCCTCGGTTGAAGTATATCTCGCAGGGTGAAAACCCCCTGCAAAACTTTGTGCTCTTTAATCTGTAAATCAACAAAGAACGAACACAAAATCCTAGTTGTACAGCATATATATGTTCTATATGTTAGTGAAAATCATGCATAATCTCATAAAAACAATATTAAATAAAAAATTTACGATCATTACACATGTATAAAAGATTATTGACACGTAAACATCAGGAACAAGAGGGATCTTCTTTTATTAATGACATGTACAATAAAAAAAATTGGAAAGATCACCTGAAATTTTCCATGGCCTTCCAGCATACCATCCTCTAGATCCGTCCAACCCTAGCCTCTCAAGATTTCTTCCAAGAATAGTACACAATGGATGTCACATAGGGTGGTGAGCATCTCTAGGAAACAAGGGTTACCTACAAATATCTGGGAAGTGCAGGAGGCACGGGAATATATCAGACTTGGATAGGGCTCCAACAACGTATAATATCTATATTTATCTCTCTCTTCCTTCCTTAGGCCATTCCCTTGAGGGGCTTTTATACTCCCTCAAATTAGTTTTTTGCAGTTGGGAACAGTTATGCCACGGGCTGGGGTGGTTAAGTTACTGGAGCAACCGTAAACCCCACCTCTAAAATAGGGAAAATATGTATTTTTTAATGTTTAAAATGGCATATGTGGTTCTCTATGTACGAACTCGCGTATATACGCGGAAAAATCTGGGGAGAGTCGCGTATGGGTTAATATATTGTTTTTTGAGAAATATGTCAAATTATGAAGGGAAGGGTTGCCCAAGGCCAATGCATAAGTCATCAAGTATAAGCTAGTGATAAATGATGCTATAACAAAGAGTGAGGCAAAATATAGAGGAAGGCATTTTGTACTTACTTGACAACTTCCTGCATTTTCCTCCTTACAATCTTGCTCAACATGCAAAGTTTGGTTTTTGTCTTTGCATGGTGGTGACCAGGCATCTTCTTCCCATGGGGAAAATGTTTGTTGCTCTGTACAGTCGGCCTACATCAAACCTTATAGTCTTCCTCTTGATCATCATATTCGATATGGCTACCTATGTATGCAAGGTCATCTATCATGTACATTGTTGCTAAGGATTTCCCTACCTCCTTCTGATTTTGGACTTCATCTTTGGTTGTGTTGTGGATAGAGTACATGAAACAATCATTTTCTATTTTAGGGTGTCTAGGATGGGTTGCAAACTGCTTGGGTACATTAATGTTTTTCTTTTCCGGAACTAATCAAACAGGAGGTATCTAAACATCAAGTTCCTCTTTCCTGCTAATCATATGCATCATTTTGTTGACTATTTTTTTCAACATATCTAGCTTTATCTTTGAAGATATAAATCGATCTCTTTCTATTTTATCCTTCTCCACAGCCTTTAACTTTGCCTCTCTGTTCAACATGTTCGCTTCCACATCAACATCCATATTTTTCATTTCTTCAAGGGTTGCAGGGTCCCTTTCTCTTAACTCAAATGTCATCCCTGGGTCAAATGCATTTGGGTAGTGCAAGAGAGCTATCCTGGGGGTGGCCTTATCTTAGTAGGCATCGAATAATATACCTTATTGAACCTGGCTGTAAAATGTTGACTATCTCCCCAGACTATCTTTTAAAATGGTTATACTCTTCTATGATGAGAAAAAAGTTTCCCACGACCACCCATCTATCTAGGAAAACTTGAGTGAATTGATGAAAATTGCTAATGCTTGCAGCTGGAAGATCTTTAAACCAATTTTTAACTTTACCTTGCAATGATAGGGAAAAAATTATGATACGCACATCATCTTCTCCCACCTCAAACAAATTAAGTGTTGTAACCAAACTCTCCAAAAGAGAAGAAAAGAGATATCAACGCCTTAGAAATGAGCCACTTCGAGGGGGCAACCTCCAATACATTACATAAATGAACAATTCTTGGATGATACAATTTATAAAACCTCCTTTCTATATATAGGAGTCCATGGGGCCATAATGTAATCCTAGTGGGCCACAATGTAATCCTAGCCGACCTAACAATAATAATTTAAGGGCACAATAATAACAAAATGGGGGTTACAAGGGTACAATAATAACAATAAGGGGTTACACTAACAACAATAAGGGACTATACTAGTAATATAGGGACCTAACATTAAGGAAATCCTCAAGATTTTGAATGTGCTTTTCTACAATGATATTTGCATTTTCTCCATAAAATCTGGGCAAATTATTGATAAAATTTGCAGGGAGGTCATGGAGGATAGGAGGAAAAACCAGAGGCTTGTATATGTTTGAGACTTTTACAGGTATAGGCAGTAAATCAAGAGGCTCATAACCATTTGGGAATTTAGCAGGAGCAGCGGGTAAAGCCTGAGGCTCATGTTTCACTAGGTTTTCCACAAGTGCATCCGGGAGGTGCACAAGTGTATAAGTATGTACATGGTCTACAAGTTGGGGCTTAACTTCTTGATGCTCATTAAATCGCCAATGATCAATGTAAACCTCAACAGTGTACTCTTGATCAGGCTTAAAGTAGGACAAAACATAGTTACAGATAAAAACAACAATTTCTTGAATCCAATTTGGGCTTGAATACTTTCTCTTTCTAGGCTAACTGGTCATGTTTCAGGTCCTTCCTCCAGTGGAGTATTTGAATGGAACTGATCTGATATGGAGTCACCAGGTGGATGATTTCAAATTTCTTATGTCTGGCTTGTTTTCCACCATCAACAACTAGACACCAATCTTGGAAAATACTCAAATCATCTAATTTTGACTGGGGTTTGTGAGTTCTGAGGAAACACTAAATTTTTTCAATAAGTGGTCTCCCTAGCGGAGTCAACACTTCACCACAGAACATGACACAAGAATATGGAAAAAAAAAATCATCTTTCATTCATTCAAAGAGAGTGTTTACAAAAATAAGAGTCTATTATAATGGTTTTTCCCCTTCTCGGCCGATCGCAAATTAGAAATCGCAAGTCTTAGAAGATAACTGTTAAAGGTAAATTTAAGTTTTGCGCCATGCGAAGTGCGATTTTGGCATGGATGCGATGTGGTTATATCACTGAAATCTAAAGGATTTCATATCCAGGTATATTGGGTCAAATACGTTGTTTTGTGAAGAAAAAGGGCTAAGCACGACAACACAACTCGGCCGCACATTCAAAGGGTTGTCCACATTGTACCCGAGAGAAGGAAAGTTTTGCCAATCGTTAAAAGAACAAAGGGTTTATGTTTTAAAAAACTGCCAAAGCTACCAAGATTGAAGATTCATTCAAAAAGGGGGCATGAGTAGTAAGGGTCGAGTTGGGAAAGGCGTTTTTACAAAATTGTTATGTTATAACGACAGAAATGGAAAAGGCAGCAAACTCATTGGCACAATCACTAATCAATGAAAAGTGGCAAGCACTACACTAGATTTAATTACCAAATGCTGGTTTTCTGAAAAGAAGGGCCAGATGTCAGAGCCACCATTGGTTACGTCTTCCGGACCATCACAGCCACCTCCAAGCTTATTGTTTGATCTTTTGAAGAGCCATCGAAGCGTTTGGATCCATGAAGATCTTCCCAAAATGAATTCTACAGGTAGTGTTTTTGTTAGAGATTTCTGATCAAGCCTTGCATGGCCACACTTCTTCATTTTCTGCTAAATTGTAATCAATGAAAGGTTGCTGAGTAAGTTAGGGCAACTAACTTAGTCTTTAGATAAATACTGCATGCCTTAGCAGTATTACAGGTTGGAAAATTGGACCTTGCTGAAACTTGCATTGTAAGAAGTATTGGAGCACTATCACTGTTTGAGCTGGGCATTAATAATAAGAAACCATCCACATGATTCTTGAGCTATGCTAATGGTGATGTCTTTCCTCTGTGTTAATGTTTTTCCTCTGTCTTTTCATGATGTGCATCAATTTATCTGATTGCAAAAAAGAAAATTTAGATTAAGATTTGTTGAGAGAGCACCTTAATTCTGTATGTGTTTGTTATCTTAATGTTTTCCTCTGAAGTTTAGTTTAAAAAGAATTCTTAACTTCTCTTTAGCTATTTCTAAACCTACTATTTTCTCCCATCCCATATTCACTCTGCCAGTAAGATCCAGTTTGCATAGTTAGCTTGCCATGTGAATGCCCTTGAAAAGTTGATGCACCATTCAACCTTTTATGACTCCATAGCCCAATGGATTAGTTTCATAGCTCTGTCTGTCCAACCACCCAATCAATCAAAACAAACAAACCTCATAATTTATGTAACTAGCCTAATATCAACATTTATAATCATCAAGTTAAATCATAAAAATGGAGAGAGCCCTCTTTGAGTCTAGGAAGGCTAGGTCCTCGACTCCAAAGCGGTTTGATGTTGTCCTCTCTCATTTGTTCTTGCCAATATTACAATTTACGGAGTGATAACACAGTCATCATCTCATGGTCATTCATAATGCAAGGTTCAAAGGTCCAAATCATCAGTTGATAAATCCATTAGGTGTCATTATTAGGTAAAGTCATCAAAAAGGTCATAAAAATAGTCATGACATCACCTAGGTCATCATTATGGGAGTAGTGATTAGGTAAAGTGTTCAAAAATTATTTCTAAAGTACGTTTCATTCTCTATAAAGATGTAACTATGTATACTAAAGTTCAAAGCTGTAGTACACTAGTTTATCAAGTCATTCTGCAAAAGGACAAAGTGGTGCCACATCACCACCTAAGAGAAAATAGATCCTCCAGCCTATAAGAAGACCAAAGGATCACATAATTTACTCATTCAATCCTCATGAGACGTCACTCCATAGGTAAGAAGCACTTCCATCCTTTGAAAATAAATTTCTTGCCAAAAAGTGCCAAATTTCGTTGTTGCGTTGCGCTTTTCTCCAAGGTACTGTGTTTTTATCAAGGGAGCACAATATTCCTTCTCCAGGGGTTTCTTCATCAACTAAATGTTCCAACTCATCAAAAACAAGTAAGTGGGTTACATTTTTCCCTCATCTACCCCTCTTTAGCTTCATTTCATGCTTGAAAGCTCAGAAAATCACCCTCTCCTAGGGTTTGCTGCGCTTTTGGTCTCATAGTGTCTTTGGTCCATTTGTAGTGAAAAACCCTAAAATTCATGCTCATACACCCTCCCTCACCTTCCATACACCTTCCTCGACACTTTCCCTCATCCCTTCCCCTCATTTTCTTCATTTTCCTACAAACCCTAGACGACACTACATTTTCCTAGGTTAGGAATGTGCTTTGCATTTTTTACCCTTTCCCCTAAATCATATTCTAATTTTTACCTCCCTACAATCCCTAACATCTATCCCTACCCCCAAAAATTTTCCCTAGAATTTAGACACTCTCAAACCCCTTCATCTCCCTCTATTCATAAAACTGCCCCAAATCCCCTATTTTCCTAAACTAAACCCTAATTCCCCTTCCTATTGAGCTAGGGTTTCACATGGATCCAGAGACCACAACCACTGATCAGAGGAATAATAATAGAGGTCATATTATCAGATATGAACCCACTAAATTCCAAGAAATCATAGCTTCACCTTTCCAAGACATGGGATTCCTAGGATTTACATTGCCCACAAGGACAATTCTACTTAAAAATTAGTTTATGAAGTAAGGAATATGAATTTGATAAAAGTGAAAGAGGTTTTTTTTCATCATAGACCAAGGAACAAAAACCTCCTTCAATTTATGCATAGGTGTTAGTATTTGAGATAAATTCCCAAATTATAGTTTCTCCAGGAGGTTTTCTACACTTTTGGACAACTTGACTTCAAGTTAGTTTTTTAGGAGTTTGGAGAAGCTGTTTGCAGTGCCTAATGGCTCCATTGTGGAGAAGACCATATAAGATTTCCAACCATACCACTTATAGCCAAAAAATCCTTAGGGAAGGCCTCCAAACACGCTCTCAAAGACCACGTTGCATTTCTGCTGAGAGCTTACTGCACTTCTGCAATTTTAAGTGACCAAATTTAGACTTGGATTCTGAACAAATGGGGAAGTATTTTTGAAAAATGGAGGAGGTTTTTGTTCCTAACTTACCAAAGAACCAAAAACTCTCTCATTTTTTCAAAAAAATTTATGGTTAGAGAGATATTTCTCCACTTGTGAGCCCTATTTTTGGGAAATTTTCGGTCAGTTTGGCAAATTTTGGAAATTCAGTCAGCCAAAAGCACAACGCCTTAGCGTTGCACTTTTCACTCAGAGCTCCAAATCACCAAAATTGTATATTCATGGATATATTATGACCTGTACATTTCATCTATCTAATTTTTGTGCCATGTTAGCATTCCAGGTGGAAGAAAAATGCAAAAAACATGCTAAAACACCACTGTATGCCACCTTTTTCACCCTGGCACTACGCTTTTGGAGTAACCTTGGGAGAATCCATTTTTATCAGCCTTGGAGAGGTAATTTTTCTTTCTTAAGGTATCTATGTTAGGTCCCTATATTACTAGTATAGTCTCTTATTGTTGTTAGTGTAACCCCCTTATTGTTATTATTTTACCCTTGTAAACCTCATATTGTTATTATATTATTGTTAGGTCGGTTAGGATTACATTATGGCCCCATGGACTCCTATATATAGAAAGGGGGTTTTGTAATTTGTATCATCCAGCAAATTGTTCATTCATGTAACGTATTGGAGGTTTCCCCCTCAAAGTGGCTTATTTCTAAGGTGTTGATATCTCTTTTCTTCTATTTTTGGAGCTGGTTTCACAACATTTGGTATCAGAGCTTTGGATTCTAGGGTTTTCACTGCTCCAAACCGATCATCGTGGAATTTTTGCTATAAATTTTTTTCTACGAAGTTTCAAAAGCTGAAATTTTTAGAGTGCGAAGCGGAAATCTTGAGGAACATCGTCACAAAATTTCAAAGCTTGGTTTGCAATATTTTCGGAGATATGAACCGTGGAAGTTAGGGCTTTTTGCAGGCTCTTGAATTTAACCTAAACAAGTCATCGCGAAATTTGCGCTATAATTTTTTTTTTACAAATTTTCAGAAGCTGAAATGTTTAGAGAGAAAAGCCAAAATCCTGAGGAACATCGTTGCAAAATTTCAGAGCTTTGTTCGCAGTATTTTCAGAGATATGATATGTGGAAGTTAGGTCTTTTTTAGGCTCCCGAATTTCATCTCAAAGAGGTTATCGTGGGAAAATCTTCATAACTCTCTCTCTGAGCATTGGATTGGAATTATGTAAAAAGTGGCCATAAGTACAGACTTTAGTTTCTTGTCTATCAATTTCAGAGCCAAAGGAGGAAACAGTGATACGTGGCAAGTCGTACAAGTTCTCTCTACTGAACCAGTCCATAATTGGGTCATTGTGGGAGATTGGACATAAATTTGCCTTGAAGAATCCAAATCAGGTAAGATCTGTGACATTAGAAAGAAGCTTCAGAGGGATACTACAAGGCTGAATCTCAGATATTAAGGATATACAATTATAGAGATAATTCAATTTCAATATAGAGCTCCTCAAAAGCAAGTAAAAGGTGTGTATTTTTTTTCCCAAATTGCATAAGTCTTGTTTGAAGAATCAAGTTGAATTGATTCCAAGGGAATATTGTAGAATATATATTAGTATTAGATTCTAAAATGGCCCCTAAAAATAATTCAACACCCATTAAGCCTTTAGAAGGCTCTACTATGACTCATGAAGACAAAGAATGGCAACATGACATATCAAATTTACAAGAGCAAGTGCAACAAATTTCGCTCTCGCAAAGAGCAACAAAAAATGACATGGCAATTTTGAAGAAAGGCGTGGACACTAAGATGGATGGTTTGAAGAAAGGCATGGAATATAATATGTATGGTTTGAAGAATGGCATGGAAGCTAAGATAGATGGCATGGAAGCTGGCATGGAATCTAAGATGGATGACATGGAAGCTAAGATTGATGAAAAAATGGAAAACATGAAGAATGATCTAAAAGCAGACATGGAAGGTTTGAAAAAGTTGATACAACAAATTTTTCCTAATGGTGAAAAGATAGTAGAGGAAACTCATGATGAGAACAAAATAAATGTTAATCGTGATCTCAATATTTTGATCTCAATAATGTGCAAAACACACAAAAGGTACGCAATGCAACTTTACATTTAGAACAAAATACATTTGTATGGTATCGATGGCTTTTCTCCCATAAAAAAATTGTCACTTGGTCAATTTTTACGGAGGAAATGATAGCACATTATGAGGATACAAAGAGCAACACCTTCTTTAGCCAATTGATAAATCTCAAACAAAAGGTTTTAGTGGGGGAGCACATTGAGGACTTCTAAAAATTGAATATAAGGGTAACTGATATTCCAAAGGAACACATGATTGATCTCTTCATAGGTACTTTAAAGGATAACATCCAACATGAAGTTCGCATTTTGGAACCTGATTCATTGGAGAAGGCATTCAGGTTGGCAAGAAAAATTGAATGTAAAATTATGGTGATAAGGAAGCCTACCACTCACTTCTATAAAGAAGGAAGTGTTGCTACACCTAGATTTCCACAACCTACAAGGTTGACACCACAACAATTGGAAGAAAAAAGAGCAAAAAGGCTTTGCTACAGTTGTGATAGCAAATACACTAAAGGTCATAAGTGTGCTGAGAAGAAATTATTTTACATAGATTGTGAAGAGGAAGAAGAAAATGAACAAGAAGAGGATATACAACAGGAACCAGCCCTAGAAGAGGAAGAAATGAATCCGACCATATCGTGTAATGCACTGGCAGGAATTACCACTCCTCAAACTCTCAAGATAGAAGGACATATCAAGAAGAAAAGGGTAATAGTGTTGATTGATTCAGGTAGCACCCATAATATTATTCATTATAAGGTAGCCAAGGAATTAAATTGTTTCCTATACCCAGCACCAGAATGTCAAGTGATGGTTGCAAATGGAGGAACTATAAATTGCTCTGGAAAATGCCATAATATCAAGCTAACCATGGGGGAATATGTATTGACTAGTCCAATGCTTTCCATTCCTATGGGAGGTGCCGATGTTGTACTAGGAGTACAATGGTTACAATCTTTGGGGACGGTAGCTTTTAATTTTCAAGAAATTTTCTTGAATTTTTTTTCAAAAGGAAAGGAAGTTGAATTACGAGGTATTGCAGGGAAGCCAGGAAAGATAATAAGCTCTAATGTCATGACAAAGCTTCTAAAGAAAGAACAACGAGGCATAGTTGCACAATTATGCTCACTAGAAGTTCCAACATCAAAATCATCTATTTTTGCAGATCTCCAAAAAGTCTTGGACAATCATTCCAAGGTTTTTGAAACTCCCAAAGGACTCCCACCTATTCGTGATCATGATCATGCTATTCATTTGATTCCAGGAAGTATTCCTCCAAACATTAGGCCTTATAGATATCCTTATGTCCAAAAGAGCGAAATTGAACGTATGATTGCAGAAATGTTAGAGGCGGGTATAATTCAACCTAGTCAAAGTTCTTTCTCTGCTCCTGTAGTATTAGTACACAAGAAGGATGGATCATGGCACATGTGTACTGATTATAGGGAGCTCAATAAGCTCACCATTAAAGATAAATTTCCCATTCCCGTGATTGATGAATTACATGGAGAAACTTATTTTACCAAGTTGGATCTTCGTTCAGGATATCATCAAATTAGAATGAAGACTGAAGATATTATGAACACAACATTTCAAACTCATGAGGGTCATTATGAATTTTTGGTCATGCCTTTTGGCCTTACCAATGCACCTTCTACATTTCAAGGGTTGATGAATTCCATTTTCAAACCCTTCCTTTGAAAATTTGTGCTAGTATTTTTTGATGATATACTAATCTATAGCAGGTCTTGGAAGGATCATGTTCATCATGTTGATAGGGTGCTCAAACTATTGCAAGAGAAACAATTATATGCAAAAACATCCAAATGTTTCTTTGGAGTACAAGAGGTGGAATATTTGGGTCATATTGTATCTCACGAGGGTGTTTAGGTAGACCCTAACAAAATTAAAGCCATTAAGGAATGGAAAGTCCCCACGACCATAAAGCGGTTGCGAGTATTTCTTGGGTTAACAGGGTATTATCGCAAGTTTGTTAAGAATTATGGGAGAATAGCAGCACCTCTAACAACATTCTTTAAGAAAGATTAATTTTCATGGACTCCTGAAGCAACTAATGCCTTTAAACATCTTAAAGAGGCAATGTGCCTAGCACTGGTCTTAGCTACGCCAAACTTCACAAAAACCTTTATTATGGAATGTGATGCCTCATGAAATGGAATTCGTGTTGTTTTAATGCAAGAAGGAAGACCCATTGCTTTTGAAATTCATCTAATCAAAGGAAAGTATTTACATAAACCTATTTATGATAAGGAAATGTTAACAATACTGCATGCACTAAAGAAATGGAGAACTTACCTAATGGGAAGACACTTCAAGGTAAAAACTGATCATGATAGTCTTAAACACTTTTTGGAACAAAGACTATCTTCAGAAGAGCAGCAAAAATGGGTCACAAAGATGTTGGGTTAAGACTTTGAAATAATCTACAAAAAAGGAAAGCTTAATGTTGTTGCAGATGCACTCTCAAGAAAGAATGAAGAGGTGGAAGCATTGCTTTGTGCCATTTCTATTATTCAACCAGATTGGATAACCGAAGCAAGAGAGGAATGGAAGAAGGACAAAGATGTATGGACACTCATTCAAAAGTTGCAGCAAGATCCTAGTACATCTGATACATTTAGTTGGAAAAATGATTCCTTATGGTACAAAGATCGCTTATATCTTTGTAAGAATTCCTAACTAAAACAAAAGATTCTTCTGGAATTGCACACTTCTCCTTTAGGAGGACACTCAGGATTTTTAAAAACTTACCACAGGGTGAAGAAAGATTTTTTTTGGGATGGCCTTAAATCTGTTATTCAAAAGTTTGTGGCGGAATGTTTGGTTTGCCAGCAGAATAAAGTGGAGACAATTAAGACCCCGGGACTTCTACAACCTTTATCCATTCCAAGTCAACGTTGGGAGGAGATTTCAATGGATTTTATCACAGGTTTACCGAAGTCCGAAGGCAAGAATGTCATCATGGTGGTAGTTGATAGACTTACCAAGTATTCACACTTTTGTGCATTATATCATCCATTTAAAGCAAGTACAGTTGCTACTACATTTATGGACACAATTCAAAAGCTACATGGAAACACAAGGGTTATTGTGAGCAGCAGAGATCCCATTTTTACTGGAAATTTTTGGACGGAGTAATTTTCTTGTTTTGGTACTCAATTAGCTCATAGCTCATCTTATCATCCTCAATCCGATGGTCAAACTAAGATAGTAAATAAATGTTTGGAAGGATATATATCTGATAAACAAACACAATGGGTCAAATGGTTACCTCTCGTTGAATGGTGGTATAACACTTCCTTCCATACTGCAGCAAAAATGACCCCATTTATGGCACTTTATGGATATCATCCACCACCATCACATCATCTTTAAGAGAAAATTTGAAGGTTCAAGAAGTGGAAGATCACATCGAGCATCGACAAGAAGTTCTCCAACTCTTAAAGGACAACCTGAATTTGGCACAAAATTGAATGAAAAAACAGGCAGATCAACATTGCAACGAGAGAAGTTTTGATGTAGGAGATTGGGTATTTTATGGCTACAACAATACAAACAAATGTCCCTCAAGCAAGCTAAGAAGGATAATAAATTATCGCCAAAGTACTATGGTCCTTACAAGGTGTTGCAAAAGATTGGTACTATGGCATACAAATTGGAGCTTCCTGCTTCTTCGCGAGTACATCCAGTTTTCCATGTTTCATGCTTAAATAAGGTTATAGGAGAAAATATTCCAGTTCAAACAATATTGCCAGAACTTGATGAGGAAGGAAAAATCATATTGGAACCAGAAGCGGTCATGGAAACAAGAACTCGACAACTACGGAATCGATCAATTTCAGAGTATCTCATCAAGTGGAAGAACTTACCCACCGAAGATTCTACATGGGAGGATGAGAATTTTATACAGAAGCACCCAGAGCTACTCAAGCGTTGAGGACAACACTTTTTTGAAGGAGAGGGGCATGTTAGGTCCCTATATTACTAGTATAGTCCCTTATTGTTGTTAGTGTAACCCCCTTATTGTTATTATTGTACCCTTTTAACCCCCATATTGTTATTATTATGCCCTTAAATTGTTATTGTTAGGTCGGCTAGGATTACATTGTGGCCCGGCTAGGATTACATTGTGGCCCCACTAGGATTACATTGTGGCCCCATGGACTCCTATATATAGAAAGGAGGTTTTGTAATTTGTATCATCCAAGAAATTGTTCATTCATGTAATGTATTGGAGGTTTCCCCCTCGAAGTGGCTTATTTCTAAGGCGTTGATATCTCTTTTCTTCTATTTTTTGAGCTGGTTTCACAACACTCTATGGATAACTAAACATCCTAAGCATTCCAATGGTACCTTCAGATCAGCATTTGGAGAACAGGAAGTCACTCAAAATTTCCCTGCAAGTTGGCGCTGCAATTTTCCCTGGTGGCACTGCGTTTTTCCCTGATGGCACTGCGCTTTTCCTTGGAGGTCAAATTTTTGAGTTTTTTTAGTAAAAATCGGATCCCAGTGATGTAATTTATCTTGTTTTGAGTTTACATGATGTATATGAATGTAATTAGGCCTCATTAATGTAAATTTGATGTATTTATGAAGGTCATTTATGATGGATAGGTTAGTCAAAGGCTAAAAGGAGAGTTTGTTTTAACCTCCCTAGTCTTAGGTTTGGTTAGAGAAATTTATTTCAGCTATTCCTATCAAGAGGGATTATACCCCTAAGAGAGGGGAAGATGGTTTTGTTCTATATGTATCTAGTTTCCAGTCAGATTCAAGGTTGGACATCAGAGAGTAGAAGCATTAGAGCTTTGTTTATAATTGATATTTGCAGAAATACAAGGCCAACTGCAGATGTTATATAGGGATTTATGTGGTATGATTTTGTGGCAGTTTTTTTCTTCTGCAGTTCACTTTTATGAATGATTAGTTCATCTTCTTTCCATATTTATGATTTCAGTGATCTTCCTATAAGATCATCGTGGCATTTTCGCTATAACTATTTTTCTATGAATGTTTAGGATCTGAAATTTTTAGGGTACGAAGCTGAAATCCCGAGGAACATTGTCGCAAAATTTTAGATCTTCGTTCGCAATATTTTCGGAGATATGATATGTGGAAGGTAGGGCTTTTTGCAGGCTTCTGAATTTCACTTAAAAAGGTCATCATGGAATTTTTGTTATAACTTTTTTTCTACGAAGGTTCAGGAGCTAAAAATTTTAGAGTGAGAAGCTAAGATCCTGAGGAACATCGTCGCAAAATCTCAAAGCTTGGTTTGCAATATTTTCGGAGAAATGATCTATGGAAGTTAGGTCTTGTTTAGGCTCCCTAATTTCATCTCAAAGAGGTGATCGTGGGAAAATCTTCATAACTCTCTCTGTGAGCATCGGATTGGAATTCTGTAAAAAGTGATTGGAAGTACATGGAATGTAGTTTCCTGTCTATAAAATTTAGAGCCAAAGGAGCAAACAGTGACACGTGGCAAGTCCTACAAGTTTGCTCTACTGAACCAGTCCATAATTAGGTCATTGTGGGACTTTGGACATCAGTTTGTCTTGAAGAATCCAAATCAAGTCAGACCTGTGGCATTTGAAAGAAGCTTCAGAGGACTACAACAGGGCCAAATTTTAGATATTGAGGATCTGCAACTATAGATATAATTCAATTTCAATATAGAGCTCTGATACCAAATGTTGTGAAACCAGCTCCAAAAATAGAAGAAAAGAGATATCAATTCCTTAGAAATAAGCCACATCGAGGGGGAAACCTCCAATACATTACATAAATGAACAATTCTTGGATGATTCAAATTACAAAACCTCATTTATATATATAGGAGTCCATGGGGCCACAATTTAATCCTAGTGGGGCCACAATGTAATCCTAGCCGACCTAACAATAATAATTTAAGGGCACAATAATAACAATATGGGGGTTATAGGGGTAAAATAATAACAATAAGAGGGTTACACTAACAACAATAAGGGACTATACTAGTAATATAGGGACCTAACATAAGATGTTAAACATAATTATTTAAGCTTATGCTCTATTTTGGTGGGAGTTTCATGTTTATGTTGTTCATCTTCTAATAAATGAACTCATGCTTGTCATGCTCATTTTGAACCTTTGCTTTTCCACCCTACACTACAATTGACAACCTTAAAGTGCCACTAAAATATCTACCATGCCCCTTTGTATCCCTGCAACTAAAATCTTTTAGATCTAACCTAGTTTCCTTGGCATCTCCTCGTAATCCAAGAAAAACCTAAATTTCAAAACCCTAGAGCTCAGACCTAGCCTAATATATTTTACCCTTCTTCAGTCATATTTTGGCTGGAAGATCACAGAGAGAGCCCTCAATGATTTGGTAGGGCTAGCTACCAAATCCTAAGTGGTTTGAGGTTACCTTTGTCGGTTTCCATTCTCAGCCTTGGGACATTGTGGAGGATAACAATTAGTTCATTACTAGATGCATCATTAAACATAGTAGTTAAGCATAAGTATATAGGAATTAGTAAGTCATTTTATTGAGTATGTGCACTCTAGATTACATTCCTTTTCTGCAATTCAATTCAACAATCTAGCTTATGAATGCCACTTAGTGTAAATTCCTTTCTTACATTAGCATAAGTGTGAATTTATCTTTCTTGCAAATAATTAGATGAATCAAAGTGATCTACAGTATGTTGGAAATGTTGTCATTGATGGCAAAGGAGATGGAAAAGGAGGACCACCTAAGGCAGCAAAAGGAGAATTAAGGAGTAGCATTAGTCAAGGAGCAGATGAAACAAAGAGAGCATAAGACAAGTAGCTGAGGAATGAGACAGAGTGATGAGGAACAATTATTCTAGTGGGAAGACTGTGAAGCACTGTTGGGGAGAATACATCAATTCATTCTGCAGAATTAAATCAAGTTGAGGAACAGAAC